>WAAB01000082.1:122412-231226 GCA_013389865.1 Piaya cayana
CGTATCTTTAGGGAACTGTAGTGGGTTTTTTCAGTTTTTTTTTCCTGTACACTATATTACTCTGTAGCTGTAAGTGAAATCTGTGTGTTGAGTCTCTCTGAAGGGGATGGAGACTTGGTCTTGTAGACTTAGCAGACAGCAAGTTTGGAAAACAGTGCCAGCATGAACAGAGTGACAGTGAGAACACTGACCAACAGGAAAGGACAAACAACTTATGGATGCCTATATTATGTAAGATCAAAAGTCCATCAGGCTTAGTAGCCAGCATCTGATAGTGGGTGGTGGCAGGTGCCTACTGAAGAACCTAAAACCAGGCAAATTCTACAGCAATACCACCCACATATGTAATTCCATGATCTGGCACCAAAATTTGGAGATAGAGGTGATACTCTTCTCATTAAAAGCTTTTGATGCATTTTTCACCTGTGAATTTCATTGATTTTTTTAATTCCTCTAAGTTTTTAGCAATCACAACATCTTGAAGCAGTGTGTGCCACGGTTTAGTTACTACTCCTGTTTGTTTGGCTATCTACCAACTTAATTTGGGTCACATTTGTTTTCACAGAACTACCAGAACAGCAAACTTATTTCCCTGAGCAGTCATGGCTAATTCAGAATACATTACTGTACACCTAAAGTTAGGATTCCTTTTTCACATGTGTCTTATTCTGCAATTACTAACAGCTGCCATTTAATCCTCATTGGGATAATGGCAAAGAAAACAGCTCTTAGAAAGAAAAATGTGGGAAGTAGGATGTTGGTTTGGGTGCCAGTCATGAGCATAATTGTGGAAAAGAAGAGGGCAAGTGCTCTTGCTAAGCAAGGAGAAAAATCCATTTTGAAGTAACATGCCAGGATGAGATACAGTTTCATACTAGCTAAAAGCCTAATTAATTAAATTAAATTATTATTACATTTCTATTGAAACCTCATGCTCTGGAAGGTCATCAGTCTTACAGGCTAAGATACAGTGTTTGCAAATAGATTCTGCTGCACTCACCTTTCTCTTTGGTGAATCACTAAAACTATGGCAAACAGAGCAATAAGGTGAAGCACAAGAAAAGAGATAATGCATTTGCTGTCTTGTTGCTGGTTTATGTATACACAGACTGGGAGCACAAAAAGTCAAGCACAGCAGCAGAGGAAAGCCAAACTAACATTCTGTAGGACTGTTTCTGTCATTACTTACTATCTGCTCTTAAGTACTGGAAGCTGACAGAAAACTTAACAGCCTGGCTTGCTATGTGCTTCCTGAATTGGGATAGGGTATATAACAGTACCATTAAACAAAGCACTCAAGTTGTAGCTAGACAACTACACAAACGTGAGAGACCGCATTTCTCTTCCAAATGCTGCCGTTCCCCAGCTGACCAGCTCGGGTTACCTCCCTACCAGGAGAAAGTCTATCCTGACTTCTCCTGTTGAATAGATCGCAGTCCATACAGCATCAGGAATCACAGAATGGTTGAGGGTGGGAGGGACCTGTGGAGGCTACCTGGTCCAAACCACTCTGCTCAAGCAGGGCTACCTAGAACTGGCTGCCCAGCTGTCTCACTGTCCCACGGAACATATAGCACTGTAGCATTCTCTAAGCTACAAAAACTGCTTCCCATTCAGTGTGATAAAATGAGGGAAGTTTAGCTGATGAAGTCTTTTCCCTGGCAGCATGGTCTTAAACACCTCACACTGGAAAAATGCAAAATTCAATACTGTATTGATTTTCTCACCACATTCGCTGCATCTTTCCTCAGGAAAAAAAATCAATCAAAATAATCCTCAGCTATGACATAATATCCTCATCCCTCTCCAAATAAAAGATGCCTTTTCTGTTCATCTGACTTTACAAAAGTACCACTAGGGCCAGTATCTTGCAAGAGCCTGAAGGTCAGACTGGCTGTGTTGATACACCAGGCAGAGAAACAGCACACATGGAAGCAGAAGTTGCCACTTGTGTGCACCTCTCTCTCAGAGATGGGTTAATACCTGGGTTAAATAAACTCAAATACCACTGCCACGCAGACTTACTGGCTGCAAGTTCGCTGTGGCGGGGAAACAGCCAGCAGCAAATAGAAGGACTTAGAGAATAGAATAGAAAAGTATTCAGCACCTACTTGTTCTCATCAAGTTTAAGATAGGAGCTATCTTCCTGATGATTAGATCAGTCAGGCGACAAACTAACTTCAGAATCTTAAAAAAAGAAGGCAAAGCAAAACAAAAAAATATTCCAGGCCACAGCACAATCATAAAGGGTGTTGTAGATCTGCACAAATTTCATCTGAATTGTTCTGAATTGTATCTGACACTGATCTGAAAACCAGTGCAATCTACCTGATGCAAGAACTTGGAGCTGAAGGGTTCTCTGTGAAGGAAGAGCATCCAAATTTTTTCGTAGCTGCTGGTTTCAGGCAGCCTTTACAAATGGCCCAGTGTGATGGTTTGGGTGAAACCNGGCATGGGAAACAGCCCTGGAAATTCTGATATATGAATCAGACAACAATAAAAAGTATTATTTCCTGAAACTCGATAACTAACTTCCTAGACATAGTGGATAACTTGTTTTCACAGTTTTCTCATTACTTGTTCAGAGCTTTGCTGCTTCTATGAACACTAGAAGAAGCAAGATTTTTTTTTTTTTATTTTTTTTTTTCCTTTATTATGTTTTTATTGTATTCACGTATTTTTTTTTTTTTTCTTTAATTTATTTNTATACACAGGATAAGAGATCCCCGGAAAACACAGAACAGCAATAAAAGCCAACAAGAGAAAATCACCACTCTCCTTTTAGATAGCAGAACTTCATTAAGCAACCCCCCGGTACTCTGTGCTGTTTAGAGTCTACAAGGCTTCACTGGGCCTAACTCTTCCAGATGAGCAGCTGATAGCAGAGTAGAGTTTTCTCACACAGAGACCGGAAGAAGGGAGAGAAAGAGGAGTGTCTGACTCCCTGATTTATACCCTGATTTACGTAGAAAATCACATGGAATACTGGGAGATGCAGTTCTTTCTCAGCCACAACCTGGCTATTAAGGAGGGTCTAAAAATTAAACCATTACACCCAGGCAAGGGAAACAGCCCTGGAAATTCTGANCTTATTTAAGACTAAGCTAATCTAACTGGGATTTTCATGTCATTTCTAAAGTGGAGAAAAATAATGTTACCATTATTTCTAAGATTTTTTTGCAATACAAAGCATAAAAAGATGGGGGAAACAAACTATTGTACTGGTGACACAGGACAGGAACTTTTCCTGATGCACAGTTTTTTCAGCACTGTTTTTCTATTTAACACAGGGATAAATCTGTCTTGCTGTGAATTTTGGACATACTTCTTGTCACGTTCATGAATACCAGGTCACAATTCCAGCAGCACTAGCACAGATCAGAGTTACTTTCAGGATAATCTTTCCCATTTCACACTGACCCTATCTCACAACACATAAACTCTTTGCAGGGCACATCTGCCTGATCTCCTTTGTTACTGTCTTGCTTCAAGGAGAGCAGCATCGATATCTTGTTGCTGTGATGGGGTTAACTGAATCATTGAGAAAGGAGGGGAATAGAATGTTAGTGTTTAAATATGGGTAAATACGCCTGCATTTAGCACACTGTATTGTTTTTTACAGATAATAGTAATAAAAAAAAATAATTAAAAGCAGGAGAGAGACCAATTCCAAGTGACGAAAGAGCCTGGGAGGAAGAAGGTGAGTGCCACTTGTAGTAGATTCCTCAGGAGGAATGCCAAAAAGAATCTCCTTGTGTTTCACCTTCGAAAATCACTGCCTTTGCTCAATCTTTGTCAGCTATCCAATAAACATTAACAGAAGAGCTTTACTTGAATGAAAACAGACACTTCTGTTAATGTTTGGGGGACACCTTGTAACTTCAACCTTGAATTTAATTTTTTTCCTGGGTGATTCACAGGTTTCGATTATACTGATGCTCCACCCTGCCCCAAAGGTCCTTACTATTTATATGAATGGTTGTCAAGGAAACCCCAATCCTGGGTAACTTTTCTAGATTCAGAGTTTCTGCTGCCTGTGTATCTAAAGAAATAATAATTCATAGTGAGAAACAATTATAAGGAGATGAGAATTTATACATTTTTTGCTAAAATTATTTTTCTATTTCTGCTGGTCTTTGCTGCTGTTGTTCTTACTCATCACAGAAACACTGGTGACTTTAATAGAATTCTGCCTCATCTCTTGCTTTATGAACAGATGATATCTTCCACGCGTACATGCAACAAGTCTGGATACAAATAGCAGTAAGCAAAAAGGTTGAGAAAGAAATGGATGATTATCTGAACCTCTGGGTCCTGGATAATGTAGAGCAAATGCAGAAACTATGGAGCAAGTCACAACTGGAAATGAAGATTAGATATTAAAAAGGCAGAACAAACAAAACCTCCCAAATCAGCATCAGCATACAGCAAAAGAGAATAACTGCAAATTAATTCTCATCTATCTAGCAAATTCTGTAATGTAGTCTGACTGATTCTGATGCTTGTTTCCCTTGCTTTCTGAATCTCTCACCAATACACACATACGCACAAAGTGCAGACAAGTGGGAAAAACCTGATTTAAGAATGCTTCTTCAAAACAACTTCCTTAATAACAAAATTAACTGAGGGTGCCAAAAGTTAAGCCATGCTCTGCATTTGGAACCAACACGCTTTATACAGATGAAAATGCAGGCTGTTACATAAAGTAAAATGGATGCTTTTTTGTCATAGCCATTTAGGTAACAGGACATTCAGCTATACAGGTTCTTCATAAAAAGAACGACTAAAAGGTAATTCACCTCCTGGGATCTTTGAAAATTATCTCCCTTCCCTTAAGTATTTGCCTAGCTTTTCTCCACAAGGTTTCCATTCCTCCCTCCTTGCTTAGCTCTACCAAATGCAAATGGCCAGTTTCCATTAGACTGACTCCTTTTTTTTTAATGCCATTTGAGACCTTCTTTATTTTTCCACTGTTTCTCACTATCTCCAAAATGCTGAATGCTTACTTTGGTTTCATCTATTCATTTGTGCAAGAAGAAACTGTACCACAGAAAAGTCTGGCCAGTCTCAATTAGTGCTGTTTCTTGTTCCTTTGGGTCCTATGGCCTCAACTCCAGCTGTTTTCAGTGTGACAGTCAAGGGCAGAGGACCTACAAGAGACAGACCATCCTGAGAAAGGTCAGTAAGAATAAATCAAACACCAGCCTCCCAGTCCAACATCTCCAGCAGAGGCAAAAGTGCAAAATAAGATAAGGCTTTTTTTTTTTTCCCCTCTTCCTGATGACAGTGAATGAGTGAAGAGAGACACACAATCAGGACTAGATAAAATGGCAGGAAGCCAGATCTTTCTCCTAAAAACTGACTGACAGGTAGATCTGGCTAGAATTTGGCCAGTGGTCAAAAGCAACTCATGGCTGCCTTTCTCACTTCACCTGTACGGAAAGATAAGAAAGATCAATTGCATGCTTTGATTGCTAATGAACTCAATCAACAAGCTCTTTGTACTAATCCATTAGGGAAGATACAAATCCATGAAAATATTATCACTGCCAGCTTTTTAATTTGAGTAACTATGCAAATACATGCATATTAGCTGAAGCCCTTATATGTTCTGGCAAATTGCCATGCAGCTCTTGGGGTCAAAGTCTAGAGGTATCCAATCTGTATTTTGCATGATGTTAGGATATTAAACAAGTGTCATCAAGATACACCATCCAGAATAAAACCAACACCATCTCCCACATAAACACATGCTAAGTTGGACAGTCAATAACCTCAGTTCGGTGACAAAAATGTATCTGAAGTGGGATTCTTTTCCCAACCAGATTTCATGCAAGCTTTCTTTTTTTTAAGGATGATGAAAGAAGGTAGCAGAACAGTTACAGTTACTATTATTAACCAAGTAATGCCAGGCAGGACATCATAGGTCTAAAATATCAGTTATTACGTTCAAAATAATCCTCAACCAAAACCCAAAATGTTGAGGGAAGGACTTCTCACACTTTTAAGGCAGAAAGATCTTGTCCTGTGTCCAACACAAAACAGAAGGTACTTCAATATAACAGCTAGATTTGCAGAAGATAATAATTCATGGAAAGGACATGGGACTGCATCTTCTGCCAGACCTCTGGCATCCTAATATGAAGTCAAAACATAGTGAATACACAGGAGAGAAAAAGGAATAATTTTTCTATTTAGAACAAAATCACTAGCAAATTTATGGCATCTCAACAGTCAAATCACCTCTCTCCAGGCCTAAACTTTTGCTGTTTCTGCCTTCAGAACAACAACAGTGAAACTTCATCATCTGAAAATGCTGCACCAAGAAAGAGACCATTAGTGGGTGGGAAACACATCCAGATGGTGGAATAAATGCCATATTCCATAAAGAACTACTAATTCTCTTATCTTCAGCAAAATCAAAGGTTTTGTAGGAAAATAAATCATCCTCCATCCTGCAGGGTTGGAGGCCAGGTAAATGGGAACGTCTTATATCACAATTATTGCTGTAAGAGAACAAAAATTACATGAAGCAGTGCTTTTCTGCAACGGTAAGTATTATTACAGATAAAATCTCCTGGAGACTAAAAAGATCCAGGAATACATCTGTGATAAAAAGGATAATAAAGGATAAAATGCATTACAGTTATGAACAAGCAATACTAACAATAACGTAGTATAAGGAGCACTGAATACAACAGAGGAGAAAGAAGTATTGTTTTTCTTTGTTACTAGAAAGAGATGTTTCTCAAACAATGCAACATTAACTAGAGAAATAATCTGAAGAAAATAAAGACATTATTGGTAAAGCTGGCCTCCTCCAAAGTTTCTTGCACTAGCTTCTTGCTGAGGTTCTGGTTAAATATTGGTCAAATACTTCAGCTAACAGTCTATTTGCATGGATACTATTTAAACAAAGTGTCCATATAGCAGGCATGTATGTCTTGCACTTCTTGAAAATTTTGGTCTGTGGACTAAGGCCACTGATGTCACACTGATTTTACGTAAGTCTGTAGTTTTATTTTTATTTTTTATTTTTATCCTAACAATTTCAGCTCCCTGGTAGTGAATCAAAGATATTCTTGGAGTCCTTCCAACCTGCTATCTTTTTTTCAGCTTATCAATCAGACATGGAAATGTATATATCTCAGTGCTTTATAAATGTAAAAAGCAAGGATCGCTAAATATTTTTACAAGATGATCACATCAATGCCAATCTGGAATAGGAATGCCTTGTAACAGTCACTGCTTTTCTTCAGTAATTGAATTCCCTATAACAGGGAGGTGTTCTTATGAGCAAATGAAAAGCCATTAAGATCTAAGACCACAGCCATTATCTGTCTTCCCGGCTTCTTATCTGTCAGTGTCGAGAGAAGAAATTGTATTGGAACACAAGATGACCGTTAACTGTCCCCAGCAAGTATAGGGGATATATGATCTATAAACCTCATGCAGATCAAAGTGATAAATAATTTATGCACGTCCAAGGTTAGGATAGCAAAATGGTTTCATTTCCCATGGGTGGATCATAAAGTTCTGAGAAATCTGTTGCTGTAATGAGGATATACAGTACAAACAATACTTCAGTTTGAAATACTGCCTGTTTCAACTTCTCTTTTTCCAGGGCACATTGGATAATTTTTGTCAAACTGAATATTTTTTTGAAAATCTTAAGTGCAGCTATTCATCTTTTTATCATTCTCTGCTAAAATAGCCTTCCCTGGGGTTGCAAGTACATGTTGCTGCAGTAAGAATGATGTTTAAGAAGCTGCATGCCAAATAGGAATCCTTGCTATTGAAATGTCGTAGTCAGCCACTAAGATACAAATGTGGGTGATATCAGTAGAAGAGGGCTGGCTCCTTATTCTTCAATTCACATATGTTACATAGAGCAAACACCCTGGCTTCCTGGGAGAGGTACGACATAGTGATATGCTGCTGTTCTCTGGGACCATGAAAAAGGATAAGCTGCAGAGAAGCCCACAACAGTTAGAGATGAATTATAAAATTAACAAAGGCCTCCAGTGTTTCCAAAACATCAGCAACAATAGGAAAGCATAAGTGGTTTATAAAGTCAGGCATGAGACTTTCTTTTGGAACAGCCAATTGTGCACTAGAAGCCCTGCACAATATAACACACTAGGCAGACTGGGACCCTTTAAAGAGCCCCAGGAAATATTGGACCTTATTGCGTCACACTGGCCTTCGTCCCAGTATACTAAATTCTTACAGTTCCAAATCTTAAAAGTACTGACAACACTTGTAAATCCCAAGAGAAATTACACAAGAATCTTCAAAAAGCTTTTTCACCTGTGGTATTTTGCCTGACTCCACAAAGTCAGAAGTGAGGCTGTTCATGAAAGCTAGATGTCACTAAGCAGATGACAACTGCTAGAAGTAGGTAATGGCAACATAACTCCCATTCTCATGACCTCCTTCTGACTAGCCTCTCTGATTTCCATAGCATTTTCTTGCATTACCACCTATTTTGAACAGGCAGAAATGTAAGACCCAGTGTAATTTCATGTAAAAATATTTTTTTCATACTCTAGGCCCGAATAATAATGAAAAACACATCTAATAATAAGTTGTAATGTTGCATGGCACTTTTTTTTTGTGCAGAAGAGGGACCAGAAGGGCAGAGGAAGTAGTGCTTAGCCTACTCAGTCTGCATGGATAGATTCTGACCACTTCACAAAGGTTCCACTGTACTGCGGAGTTTGAATTGCTATCTGTTTCTTGGTGGATACTCATTTCCTCCCAAGCAGTCTGAAGGAAAATATCTTCACTTACAAAACCTGGTCTGTTAATGTCCAGTCATCTGTACTGAAAACAATGCATAAAAGACCCTGTTCTTAGCATAGCAGCATTGTGTCACAACCACAAGCATATTTTAACACCTGAGACTTCACATCTCTAGTATTCAATATACTCTTTAGCAAATATAAAAATAAAATCTCAATTATAATGTGGAAATTTAGTCTAAAGCTAAGCTGTGCAAGTTATGAAAATATGTACCATGTTTCAATTGTAGACTTTGGTCTCCAAAATCTTAAATTTGCATTTTATTTATTAAATATTTAAAAGAGGAAGGGATGAGGCAGAAAGAGATGGCAGTCTACGCTATTATCTTCCTGACATGTGCAGTAGTAAGCCAGTTTACAAAAAGAAAAAAGGCTGATGAAATGCAGGAACACTGCAAACCCACCATAACATGTGACCAAAGTGATGCAGAAACGCTTTAATTGAATACCCACCACTGCGTAAATGAATGTAAACATAAACAGATGCCGTGTTTCACATCCTGTACTGCATTAAGAGCAATTAGATCTTGCATATGAAGTGGAAAAGAAAGGAAGGAAAGTAATGTACGTCTGCTTCCAACTTTGAGTGTCTGCCTCTGAGGCATACAGTGAACTACTTAAAAGAAAAACAGTCATGCACTGCCCTTGAATGATATATAACTGCATGTGGTGCAATGCAAATATAGTTTAGCCATTATAATCCATGACAGTTAGTAGCCAGTCATAGAATCACAGAATCATAGAACTACCAGGTTGGAAGAGACAGAATCACAGACCCACCGGATCATCGAGTCCAACCATTCCTATCAAACACTAAACCACGCCCCTCAGCACCTCGTCCACCAGTCACTAGACTTGTGAAAATAAATCACTATGGATGGCTGCTTCTGCAACACCCAGTGGAACTGTGTGACCAGCAAGACGGTGGAATGCAGGAGAATGCTGGCCAGTGTAGTTCACATAATATTTTAATGTTATGTATAGTTTTTGTGATTTTAGAACTAAAACACAGGATTAGCTTCAATAATAACTTTCAGCTAGCCTGTGCCTGGGTAGTTTTGCTGAAATAAGGAACTTCAACAAGGCTGCAGTTAGAAAGAACTGGAAAGAATGTGACTGTATCTAATTAAGTCAGATAACAAGGATTAGAACAATGATAAGAAAAAGAAGAACCAGCTAGGACCAGATGCAACCTTGAAGAGATGCTCAAGGAATCTAAGAGCATGTGCAAGAAGGACAGTTGAAAAGTTCAACAGTAAGGAAGACTGTGGCCTTTATCCAGAGACCCCTGAAGACCTCCAGAGGGCAGAGCACGTGCACCAAGGGGAGGAAAGTTATGTAAATAAATTCTCGGAACTGATTATAATAGACATACCTGTTCCAGGAAAGGTGATGAATATGTATGCTTGGATTGTATATAGCCTTTGTGAATTGTACTGGAAGTTGCATGCATATTAGGTGGAGTTTTCCCCTGCATGCCCAACATCACATTAAAGAATACTTTACTTAATAATGAAATTGGCATTGACTACTGAGCCTGGCTTTTCATGGCATCACTTTATCAACACTGCCAGCGTTGTTACTCTCTGCAGTTGATGTGACTGACACTAAGCTAATAGTATGTTCATCAAATACCATCTCACAACTTCCCAGTTGTTAATCAAGTCCCTCTCCCATTTTCAACAGGTGGTATCTGCAGTTCTGTTGGAGGTATTTGTTGGGAAAAATGGTATATGACCATGTATGACACACATATCCCCACCAATGCTATCAATCATTGGGAAAGCCTCCTCTGGTAGCAAAAAGTTTCATGGCATTTGATTTGCTTTTGGTGGCATTTGTTGCACAGGTATTTACAAACACAGCACACTTTAGAACAGCTAACGATGTAGGCTAAAGGTAATTCTTGTATGGACATATAATCTGTCAAATAGGACACTTGGTTGTCTGGATGGCAAAGGGAATCTCCATGGTAAGGGTCCTTGCAGGCATCTTTCTTGGATTGGTTCAGACTCCCTAAAACACTGTTCTGTCCAAATTTTATAATCCAGCTGTGCTGTGGTCCTACATGACCACTGCAAGAGATGCATAATCTATCACTGCAGATTACTTTAACCTATATACAAAACAACTCCTAACTATCTTAAGTATGCACAAAAGATTTTCCTACATGATCATTTCTAAAAATGGAGGAATTGTTTCTACTGATTGTCTTATACAATTCAAGAATTTTGCAGAAGGAACTGCCTGGGAGCCTGGGACAGCCAGATTCTCCACCAAGGATGTTAATCAATACATTTAAGCATGCAAATTGGTCTAGACACAGCAGGGTTTGTGGAGGAAATCTCAAGAACTGTCTGAAATTGCCACTGGCACAGTTCCTGTAACAATGTGTCAAATATTTCTTGTGCAGATGGCCAGCAGTCCACTCAGCCACCTAGTTCCCACTTGGTCGGCTGTCTCAAAGCAGCCCTATACCTCATCTATGCAGTCGACTAGCCTGTGAGTTGGGAGTGCATACAGGCACGGACCTGAGACCCAGCTGCACTACAATTTCAATTAAAGAATTAAACTTTATTTTTATGGTTAAATCTCACAGCCTTTGCCTGTCTACCTGAACAAAATATGTCAATGTCTGACCTAGCAAACTACTTTCATAGTCCAGATGGAAGTGGCTAAGGCATCAGTCATCTCATGCTGAAGTAAATGCCTAACATTAGGTGATATTTATGTCACTCATTATCCAAGCATGGTTTTCCTCTCTGGATCACACCACTAATTTTGACTGAGTGTGCAGACTGCATCAACATTTCTGATATGAAATCACCTAAGGCAGCATTGGTTGTGAGATCTGTGGTCTATTGCTTCTGGTAACAGTGAAAGCTGGAATATTGTTCAGCAGAAAAGTATGGAGTTTTATACATTTCACTTTCAGGTCAAATGCTCATCTGTTGCAAAAACCGATTCACTATCTCTATCTTTAAGTTCATGGAATAATTGAAGCATGTTTGTGGGCTGATCTATATAGAGGACACGGCTTTTCTGCTTTAGCAGTGATGAGGAGACTCTTTATCTGGCCATCAACACTTACACGCAGCAGAGCAGGTAACTGCTCATTCTACCTTCTGCTTCTCTCAGTTCACCTGATGTTGTCAGCAGTCTGTCAGGCAACATCTGGGAAAACAAACTCACCTCATCTGTATTCCACACATCATACATACAGTACTACTTTATCAGCTACTCCTTCTGCTCTGGGCCAATGCAGATCGCAGTAGGTTTAACACTTACACTTCCTCGTGAGTGAAATGATATGAGATTCCATGTTAAATAATGAAAGTAGAAGTTAAGCACTCACATTGCACATCCGTAGCAATTAACTCTGGAGTTTCTTCATTTAAGACTGAACTGAAAAACACATGATATCCTGCAAGCTAGTATTTGCAAGCCACAGCTGTAATAGGTCTTTTAACTCAACGTTACACAGGTATGTTGGGTTTTTTTCATTTAATGCTCAAAGGAAGCAACATCCAGTTTCCAGTCTTTTTGTGGGATGCATTGCTGTAATAGCTACATCTGCTGCATTAAGGGCAAAGCTGAATAACATGACTAATGTAACCATATAAAGTCAATCTACATTACCAAGTAACTTTCCAGTTCGTAGTCAAAGCCATATGTGACCACATAGATTTGGAAGACTTATGTGTGGGCCATACTGAGTGGAACAAGAATGAAGTCTACAGCTACAGAATGGCCCATTACTAGCGTCACTCTCACCTGCTCACACTTCAAGGATGCTTACTGATGATTACTCACTGCATGCAGCAAGTTTAGTTAGCAGGATACAGTTGCACTGGCAGTACAGTTCACAATCGGAACAGCTTCTAAGTTAAAGGAGAGCTTTCAAGTACAGATCTCCCTTGTGGTTACTGGCAAGGCTACAAGAAGACTGGTCACATTATGCCAGGAGAGGTTACAAGCATCTTAGTAAAACTGGCTGCTAAAATTATCAAACTATTTTTTTATAAGAAGTATATAGGCTCTCAACTGCGTCTGACCCTTTTCCTGGAAATGCTGTTATCTTGGGTCAGCTCCACAGCCAAGGCTCCTCCTCCTCCACCACATTCCTTATCATGTGCCTCAAGGAAAGATAGACCTCTCTCTAGCCAACCTTCCCTGTGCTCCATCCTCTTCCAAGCAAGCTGGTATTAGTTTGGTAGCACCCACCTCAAGGCAGAGAATGAGCGTAGGCTTTTTGTGGTACAAGGTGAAAATGAACAGCTGTGTCACCTTGCAAAAGCAAAAAATAAGTCTTCTCTGAATTTTAAAAAGAACACCTGACATGCTCAATTCACAGCAGCAGACAAAGCAGATATGTCAGTTTGCTTGCACTAGGAATTCTGGAATAATCAGTGGTACTTTGTCTTCCTGTTCTTCTAAAGAAGCACTCAGTTCTCCTATAAAACTTGAGAGAAAACAACACCAACTGCAGAGTCTTATTTTGCATATCTTCCTTCAGGACGCTGGTTGGTCTAACTCAAAGATAAACAGCAAGTATTTTAAGAACTGACGGATATGTTAAAAAACATATGCCAAATATTTCAGTCTCTAAATTCTGCCTTCAAAAAAACTAATACTCTAGTGGAAACTGTTGCCTAAATTCTAAATAGCTACTTGAAAAGAAAAAAAAAATTCCATACTATTTATGGAGCATCTAACAATATGTGCTCCCTTCCACAATTTGAGTAGGAATAGGAGCAAGGGCAGAAGCAGGACTTTTCCCAGGACTTAAAGGCTTTAACCTAACATGCCAGCTCCTGCTGTACTGGAAATAAGAGGCTGGAAGCTCATATATATCCAAAGGGAAAATAACAATCAAGAGATAAAATGTTTTCTGCAGCAGCTAAAGCATGTTCCAAAACAATGAAACATTGGTGAATGGAAGCTAAGCAGAAAATTCTCAAGCTATTGTTCAGCCTAAACCCTTTTAAATGTCAGCAATTGGTATTGATTACAGGTTTAAAAAAGAAATATGGAGGGTCATTAAAACTGAAACATAGTATATACTGTAATGCTGGATTCATATATCATTTTAGAGACAGGTAGACATTCTAGTAAACATTCCAGCATCAGCTCTATGTTTTCCCAATACTGGACAGCATAATGTAGCTCCCAAGAGTACAGGTGAAATACGCGAACCCAAACCAATCATTAAATACTCTCTAGAGGCTATGTAGGAAACAAATGAGATGAGCTCCTACAGCTGTCTGTAAACAGTTCCTCTGTCTTCTTTGCTAAAACTTGTAGAATGATCTGGATATGAGCCAGCATCATAACCAGCTTTTATATTTGCAACTATTTGCTGTTCTTTGGCTGTCATATTCACCTATTCTGTGTTTTTTTGGCTACTCAAATCAGTAAAATTGCTTGATATGCAGTATGGTGAGCTCTGATGTAGAATGGGAGATCTGGAAAGATGTATCTAGACATCAATACATGCCTCCATTAAGAAAGTGTTCCCCAATCTAAAGCCTATTGATTACATAAAAGATAATCCAGTGTTGCTTTAGGTCAGCAGCCATATAAAATTTAAAGTTGAGTGAAGAGGGGGGTACAAAACAGGACTTTGCTCCGTAGTCTATCTGCACAGTGTTTTGCATATAAATCAGCAAGTTGGGGATCACTGAAGTAAGCTCTCTTGGTTATTGTTTACTTAACTAGATTGGACCATACCCAAATGACCAGAAGGAAAACACTTAGAGGGCTGTCTCCCCCAGCTGAGAGGCTAATTAAGCAATGTAAAACCCTGCAATTTGCAGAAAAGTGCATGTAATATAGACACGTACAAGATTTACAGGAACAAACCTCCTTCTCGCTATGAAGCTGTAAAGAACAGAAGGGAGATCTCTAGCTAATTAGGTTAATATCAGCTTATGGCTGCATGTAGAAGGAACAATAAAGCAATAAAAAAAAGCTAGAAACAAAATATTTTTCTCAAGGATAATTTTTTCTCTTTCCCATCTCTTATAAAAATTTTTTGTACTCATGATTCTACAAGATAGTGTGCTTTGAATTTAATCCTTAATTAGCACAGCAATTTGCTAAGTTTTGGTTTTAACTTTTTTCCAGGGTGCTGTTCAAAACAGTCTGATAAGTCATACAAATTATTACCACCAACTCCAAATGCTAAAATCTGAATATTTCATTCTACCTCCACAGCTAAAAATATGTACAGCTCAAACGCAGTGCTGTGCCTCTGTGATCTGATTTAAACTTTATAACTATGAAATGATAATTACTTTATGCTTTCCCCATTCAACTCTCCCTTCTTCATATTGATTCATTTTGAAAGGGCATCCAGATAAAAAGGAAGCTATTTCAAAATGTAATACTGATACTTTGTTAGAATGTGTGTACTTATGATATTAACACACCCATGCTTAAGGAATGCAGGGAAGTTGAGTTTTTATAATAATAGACTTGAACTTATCAAACAAGATGTTTAAGATTCCATCATCGCTACTAGAAAGAAGGATCCTTAGAAAAACATAGTGTGATCAAATTCAACCTGGGCAGTCAGAATCCTCCTTCTAGCTAAGCGTAATTGGAGTTACAATCATGTAGGTTAGAATTAGTTATATCCAGGGAGAATATTTTAGCCAGCAGTTCTCCCACAAACTGCCAATCCACAGAGATGAATAAAAGAGGGATGACATGAAACCAGAAGTGTGTAAGAAACATTTGTGTTTGTCTTTCTTTACCTTGAGCTCATCTGCATCATAGAAGTCTATGCGCACAGCAGGGACCATCCAGGTCTGGAACAGAGTTGCCAGGATCTGTTTGGCAATTGCATCTGCGATGAGGTGGAAGTGGAGTGGGTTTCGCCTGACATGAAAAGGGAGAGAAATGCATTAATTCAAAGGTTTCTAATTCCTGTTGCAAAAGGACAACATCAGAACTTACACAGCTTTACCTATGTCTCAGGTCTCAAGACAAAGGGTACAGCATGTTCGGTGGAGTTTCGCTGTGTGGTCAAAATGATTAGACACAAGTTGAATAAACATGACACTAATAGAAATAATGAATTTCTGGGTGGTTGTAAAGAAATATAATTCCTTTGACTTCAATGGAGTGTGATGATTTAGAAAAGATAAGGATCTGGTCCCTTCTAACAGCTCCTTAAAAGAAGGCCAAGTTAATCCCCCTTTGGGGATGTGAGCTTTGAATGTGATTGCTTTCAGTTTCTAAGTCAACCTGGTAATTTATCTTTGTGGCAAGAACAGTTGTCTGAGGAGAAGTGGGGGTTGAAGGGAATGTTAAAATATAATCATCTGAATGAGGTGAAATTCCAAGATGACTGAGTTTACACACATCTTTAGCACAAAGCAAACTTGAGGTATCAACAGCTGTACCGTGGGAACACAGAATTAGATGATTCACCTGAGTGCCTTCTAGGTACTGGCATAGTGATTGCTGGTACGGAGATCATAAAACTGTCCCCTTGTTCCTAAGAGGGAGGGAGGGCTGAGGAAAAGCAGGAAGAAATAAAATATTTAATTCAAAACACCAGTTTGCGGTTCACCTCTGTAGTTGTAGGATCTGTCTAAGTGAAAACCTTCAAAACTAGATGAGTGAGGCCAGTATCACCAAAAATGGCAAGGCTTGACAAAGTGTGTGGATTTTTCTATAGTAATGTGAAATTGGACATTACAAATATGTTTAAATCCCTTAACGTTGCTTCTCTTTTTGAGGAACAATAAGCAACAAAGTTCAATCTTTACTCAACCTTCATACTCAGGAGCATGAAAACCTGCCAGTGGAAGTTAGTCACAATTTGTAGTCTTCCATGTCAATTCCTAGTTTAGCAGCTTCCCCTGTCAGCAGAGGAAAGAGTTTGCAGAAGCCACTAAAGAAGACAGATGGTTCATTTGGACTCAATGATCCTTGTGGGTTCCTTCCAACTCAGGACATTCTGTGATTCTAGTTAGTCTTTAGCACTACCTCAGCCTCTCTTTGATTCCTAAGGTGGAATAGTAGTCTCATTTCTGTAGGATTTACAAAGGTGAATGGGTGTACTTGTTAACTGATATTTTTTCATCAAAGAAAAGGAGCATTTAGTTTCAGATACTGGTTAAAGGATAAGATGACTGATGCTACTACATTCTTTTGTGCGAACAGGAAGTGAGGACACCTATGTCAGTTCAGGTCAATGTATTTTCCATTACACTTAACCCAAATTACGAAGGTCATTTCTTTCTGCATTTCCTGCATTAATGAATTATATGTGCCCCTCTCTTTTACGTTACTCTTCTTGCTTTGATGAGTAATACTGTTTATCACTGAACAAAATTCACACACAAGAAAACTTAAAAATACAAACAATGGTTTATAATATCATAACACACATCTCAACAGAAACAGGGGACTGCTGTGAGAAGCAATGTATGGCTGGATTTTGCAGTGAAAGAAATACTACACATAAAATCCAATTCAATACCCAGGGATGCCAGTGAAGCTTTTGTATTGGCTTCAAGGGCACTGTGGATCAAATTATATGCTTACAAGATAAGCAGAAAGGACTAGTTAGAAGCCTTATATATGCGATCATGATGGCGGAATAAATCCATAGTCAACCTGCATTTACGAATATCCAAAACACTAAGCCACAACATGGTTTCCAAAAAAGACAAAGGCCTTTTAATCTCCAGGTTGCCCCAGAGAGAGGAGGGAAGGAAAGGTGTAGACTGCCAGCTGCTGAGAATCCCATTACCAAGCTGAAGGGATCACAGCAATTATATTTGTTTCACCAGCCCAGCAGGAGAGAAGAAGAGGACATCCTGCCTCATGCAGATTCCGCAGTACCAGGCATCTTGCCAAGAAAATATCAGGAAATAGCAGCGATCAGGAAATACATTTCATTTAGCAGAGAAAAGGCCAAGAGAAACCAAGTACAACACCAGTGGCTTTAGCTACAAGCAAAGCAATATCTCAAGGCAAGCAGGCATCGTATGTCAACATATACATTCCACATAGTCCCTCTGCTTAGCAGGGGCTGGTAGGACTATTTCGCAGCTGGTGTTCTTTGGGAATTTATTTTCCCTTTTTTTTCAGGGTCATTTATCTATATATTGCAAAGTAGAATAAGAAGCGTAAAAAAATCAGGTAAGACCATGAAAGCTACATCTTCTTTCAAGCCATCACTTAGTTAAACAGAATTGATATAAAATATTTGAAGATGAAACACACTAGTTGAAAAGAAAAAAAAATTTGATTCAAACACAGATGTTCCATAGCAGTTTAGTTATCTGAATGACCCAGAATGTACGAAACCTAATTGGGAACAAGTGAGTGACATTTTCTTAAGTTCAGATCCTGCAGGGAAAAAGGAAAAAAGGAGTAGTTGTACTCCTACACAGAAACCTCTTTCAAGTTGTTAGTTTCATAGTCAAGATTCAGCTGGAAGGAAAGTACATGTCAGAGGCAAAGCAGAAGATTAGCACATATTGAAATATATCCCCCAAACAGAAGAGTGACCAGCTGATATCTATAACTAAATGTGCATCAGTCACAGAAAATTTTAATCCAGACAAGATTTCATGTGAAATGTGAGGTTTAGCATGGTACTGGAGGCCAACAGAGCATAGACTCAAACCTGGAAGGCCTTCTGATGGAAAGAGCACTAGCATACACACAGATGACATCATTTACCTCTTCTGGTGTCTGCAATATGCAAAGCCTAAAAGATATGGATTGCCTCAAAGTGTTTATGCAACAAGTTGAGAAGCTTAAAGAACAACCAGCATCCATTGTAAAAAACAAAGAAGAGATTCTGTAAGATGAGAAATCTTTCTCAACAGATATGAGAAAGGGATGTCATGTTTCCTCTTAATTATTTGCCAACACGACTGAGTCACTGGCTGTAAGAATTAGGGATGACATTGGGGATATTGTGAAGGACTCCACTGAAAGCTACATTTCATTACTCTGACATTTTACTGTACCATTTGGTGTCAGTGAAAGCTTTTCCATTCTTCAGATTGGTCTTTTTCCAGGACCAAGACATTTTGGGATATGAGGTTTCTAAAACTGAAAACAAACTGCACTGCTCCTGTACATAAAGGGATACCCATGTGGAGAGCTGTCCTTCACCGGCATTTAACAGTTACAGTTTACAAAGTCTAGGAGATATTGTAGTCTTCTAGACAGAGGCTTGAGAGTCCCTCACATGGGTAACAAGGAAGGTTGGAATGGCCTTTGAGGAATTTTAACAAGCAGATGAAGACACTGATTTTACTGGTGGAAGCAGAGTGGCATGAAACTGAAAAAGATGATGCTCTGGTTAAAGAAAAAATTGACTACTTTCTGTTGTGAAGGTAGATCAAGGATTTCAATGCTGTGGTTTTTTCTGCCATAGCAGGGGAGTTAATGAGATGGCCCAACAGTTCCTTTCCAATTCCCTGAGTCTCAAGACTTTCTTGGATTGAAGAAAATCTGGAATAAAGTCTCAGAGAAAGCAATGATCAACACAAGCATCCTCCTCTCTCATTCCAAATGTGAGATGCACTTCAATTCCACCTTCTCTAACCACTTCAAAGCACAGCTGTGTGTTGTGTTTAACATATATATTATGCCATATAACTTATTTTCCACTAGGCAAATTAAGAGAGGTAGAAGCTGGTTATATCTTGTACTGCTAGAAAGCACTGCACTGTAAATGGTGACAGTATATGCAACCATAAATGGTGATAGTATATGCAACTGTGGAATAATACAGCTCAATATATGACAATTTTGATAAACATTTCTTACAAAATTAATAGGTTTTGGAAATTTCCACTATTATGTGAATGTGTATGTTTGGAAATAAAGGTTTTTAGTGTCCTGGGTTTCAGAACAGACAGCCCTTGAACTCTGAGCCATAGGTCTTCCAGATTCCTCGCCATAGAAGCAGGTATTGAAACAACTAGATGATTTCTCCCAAGACCCAGAAATCATTTAATCTCGTTTACCTCAAAGATTCTGAACATCGGAATTTTTACAACCCATACCTTCTCAGTTTCTGCTATATGGAAAATGCTGACATACTAATGCCTTACTGCAAAAAGAATGCCATGTTAAAACATGGGCATTTTCCATCAAGTGGAGACTCAAGGTTTTAGCCACTCTACTTAGAAAACTGCAAATCTTCATATATTAAATTATTTCCACTTATCTTAAGATCAGAACACTGTCTGACAAAGTAAACCATACATAAAGTGCACACATTTATTTTCCTAAATTTCTTTCCTCAAAAGTGAATGAAGACAGAGTCTGGCCAAGACTGTCAAGCATGAATGCTTAAATATAGGTCTTAGGCCTAAATATGGGAGCTTAAATGAATGCTCTCATTTTCAGAACTGCTGAGGTCCTATAGAGTTTAGTAAAATGAAAATAATTCAGTAATTTTAAAAGTCATGCAATGAATTTTAAAGCCTATTCCATGGTACCTGTTTCTATACGTTATTTTTATCATAATGTCTTATTTTTACATTTCAAAACTTCTCATTTTTCATCAGAGTTTTGATCTGCTTGCTCAAGCATTTGTGTCCCATTCTTTTTGAACAACCACTGCCACAGAGTTAAATACAAAATTCTACAATTGAAAAAGGGAGTAGTGAACCAAGACTCACTCTTTCCTCCTGTATTACTCCATAGCACAATTGTTAGCAATTCAAAAAGCAACTGCTTGGTTGCACGGTTCTCTCTCTGCAACAGAGGAATTTTATTTTCTAAGAATATAAAAAGGTCAGTAGCCCAGGGGGTTTATTTCCAAAACCTATACTTTATTAAGGGAAGCACAACAAGGTAATACCTTTTATATCTGTAACAAATGGTTACAAGAACTTCAAAAAGAAATTACAAAAGGCAGCTTGAGGATTATTTTTTTTCCTAATGCCCAGATGACAATCCCTCTCTCATACAGGGAGAATTTTAATGTGAAAATCATTACAAGTTTTTCATAGGCCTTTACATCTGGTATTGATTAAAATGTTCCCCAAACTATTGGGAGATCTTAAAGATGTACTACCTGCCTCATTCATGGATATCTCCTTATATTGTGTTAAGTTATAGAAGCACTTTGGGAAACAATAAGAGATTTCATAGGCATATTTTTTTAAACATTGCTTTCTCAATTATATATCCATTGTAAGGACACCTTGAAAATACAAAAAGAAGTGTGTATTATTGATGCATCTATATGGATAGCAGAAACCAGTTCATGCTTTATAGGTTTTGCCAGAATAATCTCCCAGAAAATAGTCTGTCACATTAGAAAAGTTGGAAACAATGACAGAGGTTTTAAATTCTCAAATTAACTCCATTAAGGCAAAGTGGTCTCCATGGAATACAGTCATTAGATTACATAAGCTTTAATTACCAGACAGTGTTGACTTGTGACTTTTACTTGGAAATTACATGTAATTCTTTTTATTTCATTTAATTCATTTATTTCATTTAATTTAGATTGTCATTTGGTTTGCCTTATTCTGCTTGTTCTAAGAAAAAATGTTTATTATTCATACAGAAATCTATAACACAGTTTAATATCCTAATTTAAAAATGCTTAGACATATGCTTAACTTTAAAGTTATAAGCAGCCTTCTTGAAGCAAATAGGCTACTTCAGATTAGAAAACATTTGTCTAGTTTACTGGGTTTGTTTACACTATGAAACCCTATCATCATTACTAGGCCACCAGTGCTGTTTAGATAGATGTTGTGTATGGCTAAAGAAGTAACCACAATGACTTCTCCAAATAAGACGTATTAACATAGGAAAAAGTCCCAAAAAGGCAGCATTGTCTGGCACAAAAGAGCAGTTAATTTTTCACAGATTCTCAGTTGACCTAACTGCCAGCAACATGTTATAATTGTCTAATTTTGGCCTTTCTTTGTTCCCAAATGAAATATGATGTTTAGTGTGTCTTTGGAAAAGAGAAGTGTACATTCAAAGTCATTTTAGCACTTACTCAACTTAAGGCTTACCTGAGAGGAGAGAAAAATGACTTCTGAATATAAAACTGTAACTCATGGGTTGTTTCTGTAGCACTCTTAAGCTTTATAATTTTCAGACATGGAGTAAAACATAGAAAATGACTAATTCAACTTTGACCAGTAGTTGTAAAAGTTTCAAGGAGAGTTAATAGCTGCAGGACATTAATTCAGTTTTGAAAAACAAATGCAGATTCCATTTGCATACTACTATATGCACTGTTTCCAAAAGCACTTGCATTTTGCCTTGCCCATTTGACCCAGTATCTTTAATTTTTAGTGTTTAGCCTTTTGCTTTGGAAAAAAACTAAAGTTAAGTTGCACTTAGGACACAGTGATATGAGCGTGGCTGTGCTTAGCTGGCTCAGAATGACGATTTTTTTGTCCCTACACAGATTTATGAAATATGCCATAATTAGATACTAGATGCCCAAGAGAGATAAGCAGGAAAGTTGCAGACTAGGACTATGTACTTACTTCTACAAGCTTCCCTCTGTGCAGCACTGCCAATGCATATTTATCACAGTCTGCAAACCCTGCACTATCCCAGCTCTGCTGAGACTTCTCCTGAGAACAGGCTGTCACTTATGTCAAACTGGGTGTTAAAAGCTGCTGGGATTTTGTGGTTTGAGCATATGTTTTCTAAAGACTAAAGTGGAATCAAGCTCATTTTCCACTGGGAATGAAACACATTTCTGAACTGTAGTGTTCTTATAAGGAATCAACCACATCACCACTTCCGTCTACTCTTTCCACTTTCTGGAACCCGAAGACAGATGTATTTTCTCAAATGATTTGAACAAGTAGCTTGCCTAAGTCTCGTAATAGATATGGTATAACTAGGATCAGTAACTTGATGTTTTAGACCTGGGGAGAGCTGAAATGTTGAATATATAGGATTTGCTGTACAATCATGCAACAGAGACAGGACAGCACAGACCAACTATAGAAACTCCTGTAGTTTTTATTCTTGATGACCCAGCACCCCTGCTGTTTTGCATCTCTCTATCAAGCACTTTAACTCAAAGCTGGGGCGTATAATAAATAAGTTATTGCATGGAGGGAATATTATTAGACTGACATGGCCTCCTTTTCTCAGAATGTTTCTATTAGAGAAGCAGGGATTCCCTACAGAAGCAGGGGATTTAGGTACCTTTTTTTGTATCAAAATGCACAGCTAAAAGATCCTTTATTTCCTAATTTAAATGGAAATGCTAGTAAAAGCATGTGACATCTCCATGAATTCCAGACAGATTCACTGCCATCAGCACTCTTACAACAAACATCAAATGATTTTCAGCAAGAACAGATGAGGATATTAACCGTGATTGCTTTGAGAAGCCATTTGTTTAACCAGTAGATTATGTTCAGAGTGTTACAGGGCAGGATAGAGGTGAAATGGTACAGCTGCCCAAGGAGAACCCACAGTGTGACTGGCTACATAAAACCAGCTGTGATTTCTACACAAGTATGTATCAATCACAGAATATACTCTTACACTCCAGTCACAGGCAAATTCTGCATCTGCTGTACCAGGTTTGGTTGAACACTGACCATCAGAAACTTCAAGAAAAAGAAAAAAAATATTTGACAATATGGAGTTACGTTCATTCTCTTCTTGCAAAATTTTATTTGAGATTGAATGTGGTGATACTACAAAAGATGGACCAGTAGCCTAACCTTAGAGATTAAGATAGAACATGAAAACTTCCCCTCTGAAAACATATAGCCCTTGTAAAAGTCAATTTTCCCTGGCTTAAGCTATGATGTATTCCCTGGTGCGCATTTAGGGGTTAGAAGAAGAGACATTTCCATGCCTGTTTTCACTGATGATCCTCAAGTCAGATGGTGAATTTCCTACTGATGTCATGAAGCAGCCACCATCTGAACCAATCACCTCTAATCATCCTAACTCATTCCTCTTAATGCAGTATCATGACCTGTCTCCATCCTTCTTTCCTACAATTACACAGATCCTAGCAACTAAAAGAAGCCTTCTTTCTAATCATCATGTTTTTTGAAATGCATAACAGTCTCCAAGATAACATCTGCACCTGGCAACCAATGCAAGGAATCTTGTTTCACCATCAACTTTCAGATGAATTTATTGGTTTTTTGTTGTTTATTTTCCAGTCTTTTTTTTCACCACTGCCATTCAAAAGATAAAAGATCCATGAAAGGAGTGTTTCTGAGGCATGACACTTTGCACAGGTAGCCATAGCATCAACAGATGCTTAAGAAGCCTGTGTTTTCTAGAAAAAAAAGAAAACATGCTTGTAAGAAGCATCTCCTTTTTACATGCAAATGCTCTGCCTCTTCTTTGAGAACATCTTCCTTTTCCAGTGAACAATTTCAATGCCTAATGAGAAAAGCTAGTTCTAGACAGGGAAGTGCTTAGATTTGTCTTTAGGTATGTTTTAAGCAAATAAGCGAGTTAGATTATCTTGAATGTACCTAAATGTACTAAAGTATCATTAGCTATACTGGGCTTAACGTTCATCACTTCTGCTGAGATAGATACATCCTCTGACATGAGCAGCAAGACTAACCAAACAGCAAATACATTCTTTGCAAGGGTAGAATCCATCAGACTTAGAAATACCAGTGTTACTTCACTTTGGTTTTGTTTCATGTTTTTAATTAACCGTATTTCCAAATTACATAATTCTGCCATATGTAGAATTATGTAATTTGGAAATACGGTTAATTAAAAATATGCAATTATATGGCAGAATTGTTTTTAAGTTTGATGATTGTTCAGATGAGAAGGTAATGTAAAACAGGGACATCTCCTTTAAGTAACACTGAAAAAGAGTTTAATTCTTAGAGCTGTAAGATTCCTATTATTTACAGTACATTCAAAAAAATAGACTATTAGAGTCTTCTCAAAATGGAGGTACATAGAGAACAGAAAAATTCTGATAAGCTAACCACTAGGATAATTCATGTGTCCATAAAAATACATATATGCAAGAAATCCCTTAGAAACTATAATCAAAATAGACAAAACACCCCACATCTTTGCAATATAAAGCCAGTTTACACTGAATAATTCAGAGGTCTAATTGGAAATAGATATAGTTTTAAAATTTAACAAGATTTTAACATTCAGAAAAATTCTGCACAGAGCAGAATACAGGATTTTACTGTTGTTTTATTTTTGTTATGTTTTTTTAATGCATTGTTTTTCCTGCTTCCAGCCCTCATCTAAAATGAACGTGCTACTTCTGGAAAGGCTTACAAAGGCCATGTGGTAGCCTGCACTCTAGCCAACCTCTTAAACAATATTAACTGAGTGTTTTTCCAGATTGTACAAGGTGAGCATTTACATTCTTTTACAAAGCTTACAAAAAATGAGTAAAAGTTAAAATGGTGCACTAAAACCAGTGAGGCAGTGCTTATTAAGATTCTTCAGCAGAGTAATGAAGGCAAAAACAAGGAACAAGGTAGGGGACTGGAATGAGCCACTCCAACTAGCTATAAGAAGATACTGGCACATGACATAAGCAAGAGTCATCCTCCCTGGTATAAAGTATCATTCAACATAAAGCAGCATATTGAAACTAAGTCCTTAGTATACTCTTTATATTCCATATATGTTTTATTAGTCTATTTGTGCTATTTGGGTCAAAGAGCCTAATTAGTCTCTCACTTCCCTATTTCAATGCACTCTTTGCAGAGGCATTGGAAAACATCTCTGAGAGTTATTACTAAACTGGGCAAAGGATATACACATTTATGTCCACACACAGTTTAATATAATTTCTCTTTTTCTGCTTTCTATTAAGGGACTGTTTCTTTTCCCTTCATTGTGCATTTCTGTCTCTCAATTTTGGGATCTAATTGTGCTCCATGTGCTAAAACCACATTGCAAAGCCTTCTGAGGGGCTGAAAGTAGCTATTCCAAAGCCTGAATAGATAATTTGTCTTTAATGAAACAATACTGACTACAGTAACATGTTTACTTTGAAAAATGAATGTCTAAAGAGGAAGATGGGATAGTCAAGCAACCAGTGTGTATTGCTTACAAATGTGTATGGCTTACAAATTACTATCTACACCTGTGCCATAAATGATACCAGAAACAGGCTAAATGAATACAATGCTGTTAGTACTATTATTATGATTGTACATCATTCAGGAGCATGCAGATGCTTTACAGTACAGATAGATACAGTCACTATTCCCACAATGCTACAGAGGTAGCAGGTGGATCTCTAATCTCTCTGCTTTGCTGTAGGAATCATTACACAGGTGAATGTATTTATGGTGGCCATAAATTTTGTGTTTCCTTCCTTCAAAAGAAAAAACAACCAGTGATGGGAATACGACTTTCTTCTGAAGTAAGAAAGTAAATGTTAAAAAAGCTTATTTAGCCATAACCAGATACACAAGAAAAGAAAGATACCTTTACCTGTGAAATAAGACAGACTTGACAAGTGTGACAACATCCCGGCTGGCATTGTACCCTGCACAAACAATGGCAACGTGGATGGTCTGTGGGAGAAAGAGAACAAAAAGCACAAAAATTAAAGCTTGTTCCTGTGTTGCATCATTCATTAAGGAGAGCACATACGTGACAGTACTATTATTTAGTGTGGTGATTGTTAAAGATTTGAGTGGGTGTTTTGCAGCTGTTTGCAGCCCACTTGAGGCAGTTTTTTAAAAAACATCTTAATTGAGTTATAACACCATCATCATTCCAAAGTCATTACTATCCCTAAACTGCATCAGATGTCGGAACAGAATTGCATTTATTGGCTAAAAGCATATATATGTGCTTGTATACACACACACAAACAGCACACAAAATTTTGAGTATGCAAACACGCAGAGACTTCAACCCTCTGAACTGAAGTTTATGTCTGATAATTAGAAGCAGATATGCTCTTAGAAATTTTGAATCATTTCTGTCAGAAGGACAGCTACTAAAGAGAAGGTGAGTGGCCTCTGATGGATGGGCATGAGTGGGACAATTGGTGTGCCAGGGGCTGGATGCATCTCAGTGATAAGATAGGACACAAGACGTGCAGGCAGGTGGTCACTTCCTCGCTTATCACTACCAGTATGGGCTGTATTGGGCAGTGTTAATGTGAAGTTAAATAAATCCCCCCACTCGGCACCCAAGCCTTGACACATTCTCCACACCCCTGCACCCTCATAAATTATCACTTATTCTATGCCTTCTTGCCTCCCTTTTATTATGAGGCAGAGGTTTACTCATCCCTTCAAGAGGAAAAGGAAAAGTGAAAAGGTGCTACCAGTCATTATTATGAAGGTGGTAAGCAATCATTTGAAAAATGCCATTAAGTTATTCTTGTCTGGGTTTAAAATTAGCCACTGTTATTCCCTGGGGACAAAAGAAAATGAATCTTGGCAAGTTTTGACTCCAGCTTCCATATTTTCCTGTTTCCTAGTGGTTGCAGAAATGAAGGAGAGTTCACCATGCTGGCAGCACAAAGCTGCTGATTGGGGACACAGCTGTGAAACTGCAGGGAAGCCTCATTTGGCTTCCATTTGAAGCTTGGTTAGCTGGTTTCTCACACACACAGCTCTCATTTTCCACAGAAAGCCCACTACACAGAGAACAAATGAGGAATTCTACCTCCTCACATAGTGATAGATTCCCAAAGTCTGTCTTGTTATAGAAGCAGATTTACACAAGAGGTGGCATGTGTTTGGCACGTATAAAGAGCGCATAGCCCCATCCATTAACATCACCTAGTAGAGAGCAAAATTTCAATCATGTAATAACCAAATGGCTGTGCCATTGTGCTGCCCCCACATGAACACTGCAGCTGCCTCCAGCCCTAGTGTGCCTCACAAGCTGAGGCACAATGTAGTTCTGAGGTTTTAAGAGGACTTGAATTAATAAGGCAACTGTCTGTTCAGAGAGGTGTGAGACAGAAAAGATATAGCAGTGCATTTTGGCAACATCTCTGTGAGGTATGCAGCACTTTAAATTTATGTTAAAGTCAATGGGAGTTGAACATGCTCAGCTCTTAGCAAAAAATTGTTTGTCTCTAGTAATAACAATAGGAGAGAACAGAGGTTGCTTATTAATGACTTTTATTGCAGCAGTGGTTTGTACCATACTTACGGGACTGGGTTCCTGTGAATGCAGATTCCTAACACTGCATACACTGTTTCCTCTCTATTTACCACCTGTACTTTTTCAGGCTTTTGGAAGACCTCAGAGCCTTTCCTTCAATGCCAATTAAAATCAAATTAACTGAGAATTGTTTCATGCCTGCTTTAAACACTTCACCTGAAGACACTGGATCAGATACAAATATTTTATGGGTTCTGACAGAACAGGACTGTCATATCTCTGTAAACATCATTTTATACTGCTTCTGCTTGCCAGAAAAACCTCTCCACACAGGCTCTTTACACCCCCAAAATCAGAGTTTACTTTGTCAAGGACTTACAGAATCATAGAATTATATAATATATTGGGTTGGAAGCGACCTTAAAGATCATCTAGTTCCAACACCTCTGCCATGGGCAGGGACATCCCACTAGATCAGGCTGCACAAAGCCCCATCCAGCCTGACCTTAAACACCTCCAAGGATGGGGCAGCCACAGCTTCCCTGGGCAACCTGTGCCATTGCCTCACCTCCCTCATGGTGAAGAAATTCTTCCTTGTGTCTAGTCTAAATCTGCCCCTCTACACTTTATACCCATTGCCCCTAGTCCTGTCACTACAAGCCTCTGTAAAAAGACTCTCTCCTGCTTTCTTGTAGGCCCTCTTCATATAATGGAAGGTTGCTATAAAGTATCCTTGAATCCTTCTCCAGGTTAAACAAGCCCAACTCTCTCAGCCTGTCCATCTATGGGAGGTGCTCCAGCCCTATGATCATCTTTGTAGCCCTCCTCTGGACCCGTTCCAACAGTTCCATATCCTTCTTACTTTGTGGATTCCAGAACTGGACAAAATACTCCAGATGAAGTATCACAAGAGAGGAACAGAGGGGCAGAATCACCTTCCTCACCCTGCTGGCTACAATTCTTTGGATGGATCCCAGGACACAGCTGGCCTTGTGGGCTGTGAGTACACATTGCTGGCTCATGTTGAGCTTCTCATCAACCAGCACCCACAAGTCCCTCTCTGCAGGGCTGCTCTCAATTACATCATGCCCCATTATGTATTCAAACAGCAGATTGCTGTGACCCAGGCCACTTCTCCAGCTTGTCCAGGTCGCTCTGGATGACAACCCATTCTTGGGGTGAGGCAACTGTACCACTCAGCTTCGTGTCCCCTGCAAACTTGCTGAGGGTGCACTCAATCTTGCTGTCAATATCACTGATGAAGATATTAAACAGCACTGGTCCCCGGTTCAGCTCCCTGAGGGACACCACTTGTCACGGATCTCCATCTGGACATTGAGCTGTTGACTCATATGACCATCCAACCAGTTCCTTACCGAACAAACAGTCCACCCATCAAATCCCCATCTGTCCAATTTAGAGAGAAGGATGTTGTGGGGGACTGTGTCGAAGGTTTTACAGAAGCCCAGATTTATCACATCTGTCGGTTTACCTGTGTTCACTGCTGTGGTTACCCCATCATAGAAAGCCACTAAGTTGGTCATAGAGGACTTGCCTCTGGTGAAGCCATGCTAGCTGCCATTAATCACCTCCCCATCCTCCATGTGCTTCAGCATGTCTTCTAGGAGGATCTGTTCCATGACCTTCCCAGGCAGAGGTGAGACTGATAGGTCGGTACTTCCCAGGGTCAACTTTTCTACCCTTTTTAAAAATGTGCGCAACATTACACTTCTTTCAGTCACAAGGGACTTCTGATTGCCATGACTTTTCAAATATCGTGTGAATGGAAGAAGGAAGCACTTCAAAGGACTTGCATCCTCCTGAGCATACAACCATAAGGATCAGCTCCCAGATTATGGAACTAGTCAGCAGTTTCACAGCTCCCTCTAAGTCCCCATTTGCTGTCTGTAGATGGCTAGAAGACTCTACCCCCATCCCATCAGAAGTGGTCACTGTAACTGACCCAACCTCCAGACTTGATGACTGCAGCAATACCTAGAAGTGAAGGCAGATAAGCCAAGAATGTTCCAGCTTCCACAACTCATGACAGCCTGTCTCCTTGGTTCAACATGTCCCTTAAAAACATCTTACACCAAGGCTCTGCATGCTGCACTTGCTCCTCACTGTTCACAACTTGTGATAATTCTAGTTGTCAGACTCCAGCTTGCATAATCAGAAGTCAGTGTGGGACTGAACTGAGCTCCTTAAAAGTGTCTATCCTCCTACAATGCTCTTTTTAATTTGAATGATGGGCACGCTCATCACTAGTAGATGTAGCAGGAAGTCTGGACACAGGCTGTCCTCTGGAGCTGCTTTTAGACAATGGAATTCATTGCAGCAACAGATTAAATGATGAAACATTGCATTTTCCGTACTCAATGAATCCTTCCTCTGCTTGTATGTGAAGATACGAATGGCTAATTAAAACACTGTGAAAGTTAATAAAGCTATTTTTCCTATAGGTTAGGGATCAGGGACATAGAGAATTATGTTTTATTTTAGATGGTTTAAGGAACAATTATGCCCAGGTACTGAAGGACATTTAATAAAGTTAAATTTCTTGAGGAAATGGAGTTTAAATAATACAAGGTGTATGCTAATACGTTATAAAAACTATTACTTTATCCACTACAGACCAGGAAAAACTGTTTCTGAAAGCAGTATTTCATATTACTCCATTCTGGGATAATATTAAAAGGAAGAAAATATCCAAAACCACATGGAGAAATTTGCCTTAGATCCTATGCTGATGAGGAGTATAAGGTGCCTAGATAAACAGATGTTGGTTTTTTTCCTCCACAGGCTACTTTTTGGAATGGCGAAATAATGAACCTAGTTAGTTCTTACAGCTTAAAATAATCTTTGGTAAAACATACAGGGAGGTGGTTGAGTCACCATCCCTGGAGGTATTTAAAAAGACAAGTGGATGAGGCGCTGAGGGACATAGTTTAGGGACTGATGGGAATGGTTGGACTCAATGATCCAGTGGGTCCTTTCCAACCTAGTGATTCTATGATTCTATATCAAACTTAAATAACTTTCCAGTAGTACTAGCCAGGCCTTCTATTGCAGTTCCTTACTCCTCCATAAATAATTGTTGAATGTGGTTAAGATATTAAACAAAAATGTAAATATGCTACAAATGTTTCCCGAGGCAGGTAACATCTGCTGTTCCCTGTGTTTTACATTGTTCAGTTGGCGGGGCCTGTTCTTTGAGGCTATTACTTAACCCTATTGAACAAAGCTGTTGCGAATAGTAACAACACAAATATGCCTGTCAAAATGCTTCAAATGTTAAATATTCTGCTAACCTACTAAATGCTATACTGCTAATTAACACTTTTCTAATACATAATATCTTAAAAAATATTTATAAATGTGCATTTAAACCAAACTAGAGGCCCAGTTTATGGAGACACAAACTAGAAGGATACTGGGACAGCATTGTATGGAAGTGTCATATAATTCTGTTATCTTCAGAGAGTGTTATGTTTTTCTTCTGAAGCCCGTTATTTGTGTGTAAAGACTACTCTTATATTTCCAAGGTTTGTTTTGAAATTGCCTCCTATTGAGAAAGTATGACAGGGTTCTGCTCCCTCCAGGGAAAATATCCTTGGCTAGAACTTCTGGTTGTTTCTTGCAATGTAATGCTGGTCTATTTTATAATATGAGAAGAGCTCTTCTGCAAAGCAACAGAGTAGGAAGTGGTGGCTGGAATGAAATAAACCCACTTTTTTAATACAGATAACAATCATTATCACATAGATTATGCTTCATCAGATATTTAACATTAATTCATTGTAACTGCATTTTCAAATGATTTAATCATCACTAATCTCAAAGAACTGCCTCAATGGAAGAAAACAACATATTTCAAGCTCTCTTTGTCTTTCCCCAGAGCCCCAGTCTTCTTCCAAGGACTCTTGTCTCTCTACTCAAGCTGTTGACTCTGGTTTGATGTATTCCAGGGTCAGAGGCTAAAAAAGATTTAGTTTACACCACTAAAACACTAAAAGCAGAAGGTGAATGAAGTCAAGATACCATTCACACAAACATGGAACCGGAATCTACAGTAACAGGATAAACGATAAGACCTCTGGCAAATCTGATAATAAGGAAATTTAATTTTAACTTCCATTGCTGTTACTGAATTACTGAGTGAATTCCATAAGAAAAAGAAGAAATAGGTATTTTGTTATCAAAACAGTGTGTGGTGAGATAGGGAATTGGCAAATAAAGTGAGGTTTCCTATTTTATATAACCATTGCCTCCAGCATAATGCTAAACCCCACTGAGTAAGTAAATTCATTGGAAAAACACATTATAAATTGAAAGACCACTTAAACTTTTCCTCCTTTAAGCTGCTATTTTTGTGTCCAAAATTGGTTTGTACATTGAACAACCAAGAGCTGAGATTCAGCTCATCACTGCTTGGCATGATAATAAGGGAGAAGCGAGGTTTGCTTATTGATGGCCTGAACCTTCCCTTATTAAAAGACATGCCAAAATGCTTACAGGGAGGAAAATCAGACCCTCATCAATGGGAGGAGGGAGGATAAAAAATGGAGTCCTCCTTTTCTCTCTCCTTAAAATAATGTTGGTTCCTTTATCCACGTTGACAGACAAAGATGTCCAACTGGAAAGCAATAATTCATTTTTAAATTATATTTAATATTTGCCCATTAAATAGACTTTATTTGAAGACATAATTAGGACTTCTTTTTCTCTCCTACTTATTTTCTTTCAACTTTTATCTTCCGAGTAGCAGAATGCAAGATAAAAGGTGATACGGTATTACTGTCTTTATAAAAATACACAGAGGAATTATTCCTGACCTCTTCACCAGCTAGGATTGGCACAAGGCCTTTAAGCAAGACTTTCTGGTTTAGTTCTATCCATATTTGGAACTGTCACCATTCAGATATCTGACAACTAAACAGCTGGATGATAGCCAGAGAAGTACTGGCATAAAATGGGGAAAACCGAACTAAAACAACCCCCAAAACCTCCTCAGAAACACATCTCCTGTTCCCTACAGCTAACCACAACTTTTGCACATGGCTCACGCAAAGCAGGTGGTTTCACAGTAGCATCCAGATACACTCCTGAAAGTGGCTCAAAAGCACAAGCCACAACTTAATGATAAATCCTGAACTGTTCTAGTAGAGATGCACAGTCAAAGGAATAAAGCACTGTGGCACTTTAATTTAGAAACACACAGGGTCAGTTTGCCACAGGTCTTCATCAGCACAGCTGTACTGCAGTGAGCTTGGAACAAGGCTTTGATTTTTACACCAGGTTTTGGGACATGAGAATGAAAAAGAGAAAAAACCCTGATTAAAAAACACTGAGAAGATATTCATGTGATTAAATGTTTTGAAGTTTTTTTAGAAAAGGATAATTAAAAGCTATCTGAAAAGTTTCACACAGTAGTTCTTTAAGTGGCTGGTTTCCAAGCAGAAAGTTTCAGGGGGAAGGAGACGGTGATCTGCAATGTCCTGTGAGGACCAAACCTATCAAACTTTGTTTCTAGGAGGTTCCTTTTGTTTATTTACCTCGCATTTTTCCACTGCTGGCTGCTGCCCACACTCAGAGCTGTTCCCCGCCACAATGCCAGCACGCAGGCTTTCACTGTCGCCTGTCCCCTCTTCCATGGAGTAGGTTTTGGAGTGATTGCCACGGTGGTGCGAGGGGCTGCGACTTTGTGCCAGGCTGAGCTGCTTGCGAAGCACACGGTTCTCCTCCTCCACCTCTCGCATGCGAACTTCCAAGCTCTCACGCTCCCGCTGGCTTGATGCTGTGTACCGAGGACTGTGGGGCTGGGATTCAAGTGGAGACAATGACACTGGCTTCCCATCTGCCCAAGAAGGAAACAGAACACTTCTGTCAGTATACACTTGAAGCTGCATTTTCCTCTAACATCAGCATTGTGAGGCAGGAATGTTTCAAATGCACCCAGGCTCTGTGCAGAATTGGCACCTCAAGGGAATGCTTAAGTGCCTGGTAAGCATGGACAAATGCTGAAATTCTATGATCTACAGGTCCTACTGATTTTCAAACCACACAAAAAGATAAGTAGGTGTTTCTTTTGTTCTGGATAAAGCTGCCTGCCAGTCTCTAGTCTAGGAAGACAGTCAAGAAGAGAAGTATTTAATTCAAAGACAGTTAATATACAGTCAGATAGATTGTAGAAATGTATGTAAGACAAAATAATTTTTATATTCCTCATTACCTCCACAGTAAAGCTACAGCATTTTGGTTACCATTCTAGAAAGTATTTTGGCTGGAAAGGACAAGAAGGGAATTTTGTGAAAAGCAAAATGGTTCAATGCAACACTTCTAACTGTAAGGTTATATTCCAGAAATATGAAACACTTCATTTTTACATTTTCAAAAGATATCTCCAGCATAATTTATTTGCAAGAAGAGAGACTGAAGAACTGGAATTTTCTTACATACAAACCCTAAAGGATGAGCACTAACATTAAGTTCCTAGTTATGTAGTTATCAGACTTGGAGAAGAGATAGTCTTGGAGAAGACTTAGTGGTGTTGGAGAAAAAGCCACAGAGAAATCAAAGTTTAGACAAAGGTTAACTGCAGGGATAAGGGAGGAAAAATAATAGCATAGGAAAGAAAAATTCACCATTATTCAGTAGTGAAGACAAATGCAGAAGAAAGGATCTTGAGTTTTTCAGGCAACCCTGATCTAAACTCAAATATTTGAAATTTTGTTAGGAACTAACAGTCAGGACTTCTTCCTTTATTTCTCACATTTCTTTTGCTATCTTAAGTGCAAACTACTCAGTTTTTGGCATCTTTACAAGGTCTAGAGGTTTCTATGTGTTTTAGCTATTATTCATCCTCTGCCTAATAGTGTAATGCCTTTATGATTAATTAACTGATGACTGTGAACTCTAGGCTGCCTCTGAGATGAGAGGAAGTTATGTTGCTCACAGAAAATATTTCAGTCTGACTACAGATACAAGAAAACACCACTCCTCCATTTCACATCTGTTCACATTTGAAAATGTACATTATCAGTGCACCCTCTAAGGACTAGTGGTGTAACAATTTTAACCAAAAGCCAACATTCTGCAGAAAGAACTGGGATAGCTGGCAACCAACCTCATGAATTTTCCTGTTAAGGCCATGTGCAAAATCATTTGAAGTTTATTCACAATTATTTTTTTCCACCATAAAGACCTTTGTAGAGAACTCCATCAACCCAAAGAAAAAGAAAAATAAGACAACTGCAGTTAGGAATATGGAGATATAAAAGCTCTGTGTAAGCAGATAACTATCCCTTTGGTTTTGGAGCTCTAGCTCAGCTTTAATCATCTAACACCTTAGTACTCCATGCACTTCTGCTCAGCTGGATGCTCTGGTAGGTACCAGTTAGGTAGGCTGCTATGAACGAAGCCCTTTTTGTTAACAGTTCAGTACTTTAAGATATATGCCTGCGCAAGTAGGTGCTAAGGCATCCCAAGGTGTCTATTCTCACACTCAGTAAGGCACTTTTCTCTTTGATGCCTTTTTGTGAATCACTGCAGTGCGATCCCAGCTGGAAGCAGAAAATCTTGCCCGCATAACCATACTAACAGTGGAATATAGTCTAAGAAATTTACTCCAGATCTGTGAACACAGAACTTCATTCTAACATCACATGAAGCAATTATGAGCATATTCTTCCAAGTTTCACTCGTAGAAAGCTGTGCCATTGAAAGATGACACAAGAAAATTGAATATTGTCTCCACTAAGACAGAGACAGCACAAGAAATGACCACCATGCCTTTCCATATGCTGTGGTTTGAGGTAAATTAGAGTCAGTTTTGTAACTCAGTTGCTGTAACTAACTTCATTCTCAGAAAACTAACTGCATGTGTTTCAGACAGTGTTCTTCTCTAAAACTGATAACACAGGGCACTGGTATACAAAAATGCCAAGGCCATCTGAAAGTTGGTGGAAGGAGGCCACACCTGTGAGGAGGAGCAAATAGGGCAGGTGACCCTAAACTGACCAACAGAGTATCCCATCCCATATACATCTTACTTAGTATAAAACTGAGAGATCACAAAGGTCTCACTCGTTTGCAATGCCCAGCATCCTGTGAGGAATGCATCTGTCTGATTGGTTCTGATCCCAGATTCATGTGTTCTTGAATCCAGTTCCCGAGTCCAGCTCCCTCCTAGCTGTGACACCATACTGCAAGTATCCTCAGCTCTGACAGAAAAGCTGCTCCCATTACTATTAAGCACAAACCCTTCTTGGGATTTGGCACAGACAACATACATGCTACATTACATGTTCATTGTAAGAACAGAGTGTTTCCACATGAGATGCCAATCAACCATCAGCACTGGACTTAGGCAATAGTAATTGCACTTAGGCACCTTAGCATGTCCTTTTAAGTGCTAAGTTTGTGCTAACTTCCACTGCTGTTAATGGTACTTATGCACAAACTACCATGTTTTATTGAACTCAAACCTGAACTATTCAATTCCACTGCATGTCAGCCTTACTTAAAGCATCACATTATTGACTGCTGCTCATATATAGCGAGATGACCTCCCACTGTCCTCTCCTTGAACAAAATAGCCCTCTACAATCAGTGGATTTGGAAATTAAATGTTACACAAAAATGCTACAACCATGGAACATCTGGTTTGCAAACTGCATTGGGTTTGCACAGCAAGGTTTTGGTAGTGGTGAGGCTATAAGGGTGGCTTCTATGAGAAGCTGCTAGAAGCTTCCCCCATATCCACTACAGACAAAGCACGACAGCTCAAAAACTCAGCCAACTACCAATGGTGGTTGCAACTCAGTGCTAACATATTAAGAAGGGGAAGAACTCAGAAGCCAGAAGAGAACAATGAGACTATGTGAGAGAAATAAATCTGCAGACTCCAAGGTCAGTGAAGAAGGAGAGACATGACGTGCCAGGTGCCAAAGCCAGTATTCCCCTGCAGCCCATGGTGAAGACCATGGTGAGGCAGGCTGCTGCCCTGCAGCTCGTGGAAGTTAACAGTACAGCAGGTATCCACCTGCAGCCCACAGAGGACCCCATGTTGGAGCAGGTGGATGCCTGAAGGAGACTACAACCCTGTGGGAAGCCCATGCTGGAGCAGGCTCCTGGCAGCACCTGGGGACCCCATGGAGAGAGAAGCACATGCTGGAGAATATTTGCAGACAGGACTTGTGACCCTGTGGGGACTGATGCTGGAGCAGTCTGTTCCTGAAGGTGTTGCAGCCCCTGGAAGGGCCCTAATTTGGTGTAGTTTGTGAAGAACTGAAGGCTGTTGAAAGGACTCACATTGGAGAAGTTCATGGAGGTCTGTCTCCCATGGGAGGGATCTTATGATGAAGAATGGGAAAAACGTGAGGAGGAGAAGTAGAGACAATGCGTGATGAACTGACTGCAACTACCATTCCTTGTCCCTCAGTGCCACTTTGGGGGAGGAGGTAGAGAAATTGGGTATAAATTTGAGCATGGGAAGACGGGAGGGGTGGAGGAAAAGTGTTTTAAGATTTGATTTTATTTCTCATTGCCCCACTTTGAACTGACTGGTAATAAATTAAAATTATTTTCCTGAGTCAAGTCTCGTTTTCCCATCGTGGTAACCAGTGAATGATCATCCTGTCCTTATCTCAACCCACAAGCCTTTAATCATATTTTCTTTCTCCTATGCAGCTGAGGAGGTGGAATGATAGAGTAACTTTAGTGAGGAACTGGCATTTAGCCAAGGTCAACCCACAACAAAAGTCAAACTCTCAGAAGTTTGGAAAAGTGAGAATAACGGTCTCCCGCCCAATATGTTTTGTCATTCATTTGTGCCTGATGAAAGGATCATTAATTGCATGATCACCACTTTATTTCCAAAGAGCTTTGGCACCACTGCATGCATAGAATAGATAGTGCCCACAGCTGTTCAGTGGCTTGTTTCAGCTTATCATTCGGTTTGTGACCACACATACCCTGCTCTGAAGAAAAGACTTATTTATTCCCTCATTGACCTAGGATGCTCATCGCTATAATACCTGAACATGGCAGAGGGATCAGTGATGTATTTTTTTAAGTTATCTGAGGGAAAGGTGGTACTATCAGCCCCTTTTTAGAGGCAGGGTAGTGCAGTTCGGAGTCACTAACTCCAAAATAAAATACCAAGTTTGGATGAATAATTAAGATAGTTGTGATGTAGTTTTTCAAAAAGCACCTTTTCTGCACTTCGTTTAGAGAACAGACCTCAACACCCTCATATGCAACAGCATACACTTAAGATTTCTGTAACGCAAAAGTCTGCAAGCTGGAAACCCAGAAAGTGATAAAAAGAATAATTAGCAGTCACTCATAATAGCTTTGTTTTATGAACGTCATGTAATGAACTCAGTAGTAGAGAGAGAAACAAATCTTCCAGGGTAGATTTGACATCATAAGCTACAAAGCCTTCCTTTTTATTTCTACAGTCCCCTGACTTGTTCATGACACACCTTCCAGTCTCTTTAATTAATTAAACAGAGTGGTCCAAGAACCATTTACAGCATTGCTGCATTTGGTCTGCACACAAATGAGAAAGAGGTTGTGACTTGGAAAGAGTTAGCAACTGTACTGTCAATGATGGCATCACGTGGCAGAACTGCAGACAACTGTTTATGTGTTGTCTGAATTAATGTAATTCTGGTACTTCTACCAGGGATAATAGTGATGGTAAACAGTAAAAGACTCTAGGTAAAGAAAAATCATTTAGCAACAGAATGCAGTAAGAAAGAGGGAAAGAAAATCTAAACATATCATACATCTTTCCTGAACATAGGTGTGCTGTTTTTTAATACTTTGTTTTTTTCAAATTAAACACTTTCTAATCAGCTAATGTTATGAAAATTTAAAACAACAGTCCATAAGTCTGAAAATTATTTGTTCATTTCCTTGTTCCAATACAATTACTTTTTTTTTTTGCTTTCGTCTGTTGTCTTCTCATTCCTCCTTTCCCTGCTTTGCACTGCCTTGGTAAAATATATGCCTCTCCAAGAAAAGGACTAAAAATTACATTTCCCCACTTTCCACCGAGAGTGAAGATGTAAGAAAATAATGTCTATCAGAGTAAGCACTGAGTGAAACTAAGATTTTATCAGAGACTTGGCTTGACGATGATAACATGTTATCAAGAGGGGAACTTGGCAAAGATAACACATTATCAGTATCAGGAGTAAAGCTTGGGGAAAATAATGTTTTAATACCTATTAGATTCTAAATAAGCCATCTGTGCTCTTGATGAATTGTTATTTTCTCCAAGCGCCATCCCTGTAAAGATGCTGAATTTCTGGCAAACCACTTCTGTAGCAGTTGGGGGAGAAAAAAAAAAAAAGGAGAAAAGGAATCTCTACCTCCACAAAGCTAGAGGGATATCCTCTTTCTTTTCAAAAGCTTGGCATGCAGGTAAAGGCTGCCAATGTGACAACTCGGGAGACTCAAATGTTCAGACACCAAAAATGTATTGCAGGGAAAACTCATACTACAATAACGCTCTGCAAGTATAGTGCAGAAAATCCCTTTACAGGAGAAGAAAGTAAATATCCCTTCTGTCCTTGACCACCCTGTCCAGGCTCAGAGGTGCTGCCTAAAGTATTTTTTGGCTGAAGCCAATGACCAGCCATCACTTAGCAATGCCTTTTTGTCATAAACAAACACATTGCAATTAGCAGTGATCACTTGGGGCACAAATAAATGACCCCTTTTAGATCAGTTGCAAGCCTTATTGCCATTCAGTTAGAGGTTATACCCACAGCTAAGCTGACCCGAAGGGTCATGGAACAGTTCCTACCTCTTGGAGTGCAAAGCATCCAGGTCAGTTTAAGCAGTCAGTGGACCTAGTTTGAGCTAGCCTGATTGCCTCTGCTCTGAAGCATTCCCCTCTGCTACCTTCACTATGGGGGCAGAAACAAACCACTGTCTAGTGGGTGCCTGTGCCTCGAAGCTGAAACCTTCTGCAACTCAATTATAAATCTTCTGAGCTACAATCTGGATGAATTTAAATAAACTGTGGCACCTCCTGGATAACAAGAAATTCAATTCCTAGTAGGATGGACTACTAACTGCCTTAAATGGCAGAATGTGGGTGAATGGCACTGGTTATTCATAGGAAGGGGCAAGCAGGGAGTAATTAGAAGGCAAGCTGTGGAGGGACTGTAGGAGTGTGATGTGAATAATATAGCATGCTTAGAAAAAGGCATATGAATGATATCTGCAGGGTAAGTATTTGTAACCAGCTGAATTTCCCTGGTGTACAGTAGGAGTGGGAGGGAAGACAATGGGATCTGTTAATATGATGATTTCCGATGGAAGAGCTGCCATCACTTTTTTTTATTAACCATTTGGATATTTTATGCCCAAATGTTTTTCGATGTTCAAGTGTGAGCTTGGTGTGAACTTGGTGTTAAGGTTGACTTCTGAGGCCCTGATACAGCAGAATACATAACCAACAGCAGGCAGGCATTGGTGCTCTCTAAGGTAAAGCATGTGGCCAAATGCATCCCTATAGCTGTATATAGTACTGTGACTATCATTCATGGCAGCAGGATATAAAAGATTGAAAGTCGTCTTTGGAGCTCCTGTTCCATAAAACACTGTGGAAAAGACTGGACTGGAAGGGAAAAAGCCTAAAATATAGCATTCTAAAGTGTTTTTAAGAGCACAGAAAGTACAAGAAATACATATCTATAAGCTTAGAAAAGGTTATAAAAATACCTAAAGGTTTCTACAACTGCCATAGTAACCACAACTACGGAACAAATATGCTCAATCAAAGCCTAGTAGTGGTTAATTCAGATTCTGTTGCTGATGATTAGCCTCAGCTGCTCATCAATAGAGACTCCAGCTGATAATTATTAAGTTAAACTTCTAGGCAGTATTTGCATATGTAAAGCACGCTTTCCCTGCTGAAGCAACAATGGATGCTATAATGCATTTCCGATTGTACAGCACTTGGATTTGGGGAACCTGGGCAAGAGAGTCTGCTTTGCATAGCCTTCCTTAGCCTCATCAGTCCAACTATTCATAAGAAATGCACTTCTACATACTGACATCGAGAAGCTAGAGCAAAAAACAGTCCTAACCCTGCATAACATGAAAAATGCCAAAATTCATCTCAACCAGAATATCTCTAATAGGAATAATATAAAACAGAGCTTTGCATATTCCTTCAAAACATTTACCTAAGCTTTCTTCCAAGCTGAAAAATGTGTAACAACTCTCTGTGACAAGGCACCTTGGTCTCCTAAAAGACATGCTGAAACTCCACTGGACAGATTCAGCTTATTAATTCCTACAGACCTCCAGATTTGACCCCCTCTTCCAAAGGAATATTGAGTATCATTATGTGATTCTATGTTTAGCCTTTTCTCATCTCCAGATGAAAACTTAATTTCCTGACTGTGATTCCTGATCATCAATCATAGCCATGCCCTGCTCTGGTCTCCTGTAGCATTGAGAAGACACACAATGTGTAGATTACATTAATACATACAATTCTGCATGTTTTCATAATTAGAAGATAGACAAGGCATATGCAGATTTGCCTAATGCTAGAGGAGTTCCGAGGCGCACTTGCTTTTGGGGTAAGAAAGCACAGAAAAAAAATGGGAAAACCTTTATGGAATCCATAACACAACTACCTACCCCCGTGTAAATACTGTAACCCTTTGGTTTAAGAGTCCACCATGGGTTTACTATTAACAGACACAAATGTTTTCTTATCAGATAGCAATGAATGGTAAAACAAAAGATGAAGGAGATTGGTTTTGGTTAAACACGTGAGATGGGTTGAAAACAGGAGGTCTAAGGGAACGCAGGTGATCAGCCTCTTTGAAAGCCAGCATTTAGGCGCTTCAGTGAAGATTTAAAATTTAGCTATAGCACAATTTATGTCTATTGCTAGAAGCCACCTGGTAGCACTATTACACACAATCTCAAAAGCTGATTTTCAACATATCTACAGAAATGCTGCAGTGTTAGTTCAGGCTGGTTGGTGCTTCTAAAACCTGCTGGAAAGCTTGTTATATCCCTTACTCTCCCTTAGCATAGAGATGCCATCAGTAAACCACGTGGTGGTAATTTGAGGCTGTTGGAGAGGAGGTTGTCTGAATACTGACTGACCATCAAGGATTGTTCAAGAATAAATTAGTAAATAAAAAATACAAATTCTGCACCACATTGTTTCTTCCTTAGCAGGAATCAGATCTGTAAGAACCTTCAAATCTTACAGAGCTCTAGCCAAGAACAGATATGAGCACATATATATAAAGGCAAGCAGAAAAGAAGAAATTTTCAAAAGAATTACTTTTCTTTCTAAATTATCTGAAGATTATGTATGCAGACAGAAATATTACAAGTTAATGTTTCTAATTTAATATAGTGTTAGGAAATAACATCAGAGTTATTTTAATGGTGACATAGCAGTGCATAAGTTATTAACATCTTTCAGTATTGAGTCGTCTATTTTCCCCACATATTCCCAGCACTTTTCATTTGCTGCACCTGTCATTTCAGCCATTTCAGTCCTGAAGAACAGTGAAGGAAAAATGTGAATACCTGCACATTCAGAACATATGACGGCTGATCAGTGTTATGACATTTATCTTCACTTACAACAAGAAGTAAAATAACTCAAGAGTTAGTTTCAGAACCTCCTCATGAAGAAAATTGTCATAACAGATCGTCATTTGCTACATAAAGCAAAATTTATAACACACCTTGCATATTAAAGAACCATCACAGCAGTGATACAAATGGTAGGTTACATGTCATGGCTATGACATCAGAAAGGAAACACAGAGCATTTTATAATATTAAAGATAAAAACAAGCGATAGCAAAAACCCCAAGCACAGTAGTTCAGAAATTAGCTAAAGGCAACTAGTTTAATTATTTGCAAAAAAGTTATAATTCCATTAAGCAGCCATGAGTTGTCCATACAGTTCAGTAGAACCCTAAATAGATTTTCTCATTTTCTAACTTGCCCCACATTTTCCAAATAGAAAGCCACAGCCAGTCAATATATTGTGTTTGACAAAATAATCCTTTTCTTCTCAAAATCTTTAAACCCCTTCATATACACAAAAAGGAGTAATAAAATGAAAAGGAACAAGCAAACTAGAAAATACATCATTAATTCTTATGACAAAGGTAGTATCTTTATCCCATGGAAATCAGCCATGGTTTCAGAATTAGCTTCAGTGTGGCCATATATCTACCCCCCAGGACTACAATCTGATTTTGGTGATTAGACTCCATTGGCATGTAGTAGGGAATCTCTTTCTTGGCATTAACTTATTTAACATTTACCTACAGTATAGATGAGATGCTTCTAGAAAGACAGAGTAAGTGTGTTCTGAACTGATCTTATACTGGATATAGCATATCAAGTAGATTGATTTAACTTCAGTGACCTAGGTTTCTGGTAAAACATAAGGAATTACTCTTTTTTAATGATATTCTTGGTTTTTTACAGAAGTGAAGAAAGTGCATCAGAAACACAATCCTATTTCAAGTGAGTCAAAGGAAAAAAACAAGCATAGGTCTAATATTTCATTATATATATACAGCATGGTGTTCTAAGTAATTTTTATGTTGTACTGTAAACTTACGCAGTGCTGTACTGTGGTAGGTCAGAATGTGGGCCAAATCCCCTGTGCCCCATCTCACACCTGCCAAGCTCCCTGTGCAGCAAGCAAACGAAGAATCTCATTTTTGAGCAGCCACAAGTTTATTAAGGTTAAGCATCATCAAGTGACAGGATGATTTAGATGCTCTGCCTACTAAGATTTTGTCCTATAATAGATGAGGTATATCTTTGAGACTAATTCACATATCTAATCCAGTGTACATAAACATCTTAATGTGTGTTTAGCATCCTGAAAAATATGCCCATTCCTCTGTAAGATGACACTGAGTTTAAGCCTCACTGACATGCTTGCTTACTAGTCTAAAATAATGTTGCTTAACTCAATCAGGGCAACAGTGCTCAATATTTGTGGTATCTGTGTGTATTTAAATAAACTCTTCCTCTTTCTATATCAAGTAGATCTCTCGTATTCTAAGTTTTCTTTATCTCCAGGAATTTCTTTCAAAAGCAGTATATACTGTGGGTGACCTCTTCAATAAGTACAAAATAAATACTGCTGTTTGGGATTTATAAAGATGCTTTTTTTTAGGTAGCCCTAAAAGCTGTTGGCTTTACTGAGTGATGTATACCATGAGCTGATTGATGATGCTCACAAATATTTTTGTTTTGGTAAAAGGAAGATGAAGGTGGAGGCATTTACAAAAAATCTTGTAGTGTTTTTAAAAATAAATATGTTGTGTGTAGTGGTCTATTACAGTCTTGCAATTGCATTTTATTTCTGCGGATAGACCTTCATTAAGATACCTGTTCATCTTCCTTTGTTAAGTGTTACATTATAGATTTATTAATATTATAGTATATATTGTGTTAATTATATATAATTAATAATATATAATATTATTATATACTTAATTATTACATATTTATTAATTTATATAATTTGAAATCTACCTTATTATCTTAAATTCTAAGTGGAATAGATGGAGATGACCGAAACAGTTTAACACAAAAAAACTCCAAAATTGACACATCTCACACCTACAGAACAATCACACATGGAAAAAAATCCCAACACGTCAGCTACATAAAATCATGCCAGAACTGGGAAAGCTCTTTAAAGAGCAAAACCAACAGTAAAAAAAACCTACACAAACCAAAAAAAGCCTGAGAAAAAGTAGCTTCCCTGTCAATCAACTCCTATCTTGTTCTAGGAAAAGGGAAGAGTCTTAATAATTTTTTTTAATAACACATTCCATATTAATTTACACGAATGTAGACAAAGGAATTTGCTGTTAAGAACTGGAATAAGATAGGGTTGAGAAATGAATGTTAAGAGGACATTGCTTACTTCACCACAGAGGCTGCTATAACACATGACCACCTGCCCAGGAAAAACTGCGGCACACAAGCGAACAATACTTATTGTGGTACTACTGTCAAGTTTAATTTTTTAATTATGCCTTCCTCTGGTCTTAACTATCATTAAAATAGTAAAGATATTGTACTATTATTGTACAAAATAGTACAGTACTGACTTCATGTCCTCCTCTGAAGAGAATTCTACATTTCTACCAGTATATAATATGCATTTTGTCCCTTATGGTAAAATTCTACTTGGTAGGACATTTGAACATGATTTCTTATATTCTGAGAGACAGTCTTTCCTGTTTTGAGAAATTATAATTTCACCAGATGTATTTAAAATTCATACTAGCAACTTTTACAGAAAATATTCAGTTTCTCACTTGATAATCACAAATTTGTGTTTTAAATTCTGACAGACTATGCTTTCCTTTCTTTTCCCAAATAGTGTGACAGAATCCAATCAACAGGGAAAATAAAATTCTTTGCATGAAGATCATATAGGTCTAATCTACTCTAATACTCTACCATATGGCAGTCATTAAATCTCATTCCAATCTGGAACATTAGGAAACCCGCAAGATGTTAAGAGTGAGCAAAGATTTTGCTACCTGTCTTCAGTATTTCCAGTTCTTAAAATTGTTTTTAAATTCTTGTAATATTTATATTTATTGGAAAGTCAAATCTTGAAGTGCTTTTTTCTTGTTTGTTTCCTTTCCAGCAAGATCTCATTTTCATCTCTGCAGGAGAAAGCTGAAAAAACCATGACCTATTATGATGAGAAAAAAAGGAGACAAAGCTTCTAAAACCTTATAATTTTAGCTATAATGAATTATAATCTTTTAACGTTTTAAATTAACAATGCCGGTTTTCTATTATGACTGTTCAAATGACTTGTGCTTTACTATGATGGGTACGTTCTGTAACAGCAGATGTATCAGCTAGGGTGGGTAAACTTAAAGGCCAGCACCTCTGACAAGCTTGTGACAGCTCTGGTGTAGCCATGAATTTAGCTGGAAAAGCCCTTACTAAGACAATCGTGCTGTTGGGCATTTTAAGGAGCACCAACTATCCTGTGGGTCATCTTCAGCAGAACTTCCAAGACAAAAGTACTGCAGCATATCAAAACACAAAATTCATATGGATTTGTCATCAATTATTTGAATTACTGGGTTTTTTTGTTTATTTTTGTTGGAATTATTGTAGAAAGGGCTCTGCAGGCAAAGTTTTCACTGACAGCCCCCCAGTAGACATAACAGAGTTTTCTCCTTCTCCATAGTGGGGACTCAAAAAGTGTCCAGACCTTGGGCTGAAATGTTCAGAGAAAAGTACAGTGGCATCAGTTCCACCCTGTCACTTTATAGCACTTTGAAAGCAGAAGTTTAATCCTGACAAGAGTATAACACCCTAAATCTGTTAGGTATCAATTACTATGTATTTAATTTCACAGCTGTGCCTTTTCCCTTCCTGATTTTTCCCTTTTTTTTACGTTTCTCTTGTTTGAGCATTTTGGACCTGGTTCTTAATCGGGTGCTGATGAAACTTAATGCCTTAATTTCAGAGCCCAGCATTCCCCAATTCCCTTCTTCATTTTGAAATTTCTGCAAATTCTATATTCATCATCTGTGTGGCTGTGCAGACTGTAATCCCTCATAATAGGCTGGTGCTGATCCTGCTGTATGGATTAACCAGTGTAAAATGCTTATCTAATGAATTTTCATCAATTCATGCCTTCCAAACTCATCCCCGAGCAGCCCAGGTATATCTAATCTAACTGACTGGCTTTTATCAGCTGCACACAAGAGATGTGAAAATAAGCCTCATTTCAAGCCTCAGTCGCACAGCTACAACCATGTTATTATTTATTTCACTTTACAAAATGAGTATATGTGAGGAATTCTAAGGTACACTGTATAGTCAGACATGCACCACACCAAATCCAATGATGTTTCTTTAAAAATTGCGTAATTACAATATTTCTATGCCTAGCTTTTCATTATTTCTCTGAAAAAGGGAGAATAAAAAATATTGCTGAACTTCAAGTGTAGTTCTGCTGCTTTCTTCTTGTGAAATCTATATTCCCATGCCAGATGGTGTCTGAGTTATCAAAGTTATTATCCTAAACTCAATTAGTGAAGAATGAAAGTAATTAAGTAGGGAATGAAGTGACAGAAGCATTTCAAGATATAAAGCATCTAATATAGGTGAGGATTCTCTACATTAGATAGAAATTAATCTATAAATTCAGCCTAAACCATAAAAGCTTGAGCCTTCGCTTTACAGTATTGTAAGATATTATGCAAAATTCAGTACTTGCTCAAGGAGGCCCAATTCCCGGTGATACAGGGGTCTATAGAAGGTGAGAGTTGTTTTTATATTCTGGAGGAGCTATTACTAGCAATCATCAAATGAACTCTGAGACAGTTGTTGCTCAAATGTTCCTATATGTGTTATGGTATGATTTTTCAGGCTGTTGTGTGATCTCAGAAAATGTTGTTTCCTTTCTTAATCCTGGCTGGTTTGTACCCACCATGGCAAAAACCAGTGACAGTAAATACTTTTTACCATAAACCCTGTAAAGCAGACACCACAGACATGCTGTTAACATACAGTTTCTTTTGCATTTCCTTTTTCTTTCTCTATTTTTTTCCCTTCTGTGAAATAAATCCAAGCAAGTTGACACTGAGCTACAGGCATGACTGAGAGCTGCAGCTACAAGTTTTAAATGCAGTAGCAAATAGCCAAAAAATATTATTTAATCTGCTAATGACAGTTTACTTACAGGAGAAATATGTAAAAAAAACCTAGTGAAAAATCTCTTTTATTTATAAAATCACATTTCTGCAGAGCTTTTATTAAGAAGAATCATGCATTTATGGATAAAACTAATCAGGATAATTTGTTAAAGCTCTACAGGCTGTTCACTCGTTTTCTTTTTAATGTAGATACGTATAGTCAAATTCTCAAGGTATGTATAGGTGAAGACAGATGGTATGGAAAATACCATTATGTTCTGGAATGCTCAGGATTGGGACTGCATGGCTGAAAGAAAAGAAACATTTATCACTTTTGGAGAACAGGGATGTAAGCTTGTACTACTGCTATAGGAAAAATCCCAGGCCAGAAAGGAAACAAATTAAATTCTAAGAGTGCATGCGTCTCTTGTTCCTGCACTGGGGACAGATGTACTAGGAAGGAAAGGGCCTTTAAGAACATATGCTGTACTAGGACCATACCATCCCAAACCACACCACATCGTACCATACCATAGAGTTTTGAAAGAATTTTTAAGTATAAGCACTGAAAAGTTAGGAAATTCCAGAAATACTCCTGCCGTTTTTTGGGGGTTTGTTGTTGTTTTTTTTTCATTGCGTGAATAAAGCACAAAGCAAAGCAAAAAGCTCTCCCACATATAGTAGCAGCTGAGTTGCAAACACAATCTTCCCAGTTTGCAGAGGCAACAACCTGATAAACTGCAGCACCCTGATACACGTGTTTAAGGAACTCTCAGCCTCTTTTCCCCACTGCCATAAAGAATTGGCTATTTTAAATGTAGACCACTTAAATCTTGGTTTTAGCAAAGCCTCATAAAGGCTACAAACATGCAAGAAGGGAACAGTGAGAATGAGTAGTTGCTTAGGAGAAAGAGTAGAAACACAAGCAGGGAGTATGAACTTCAAAACCAGCTGGGCCAGGGCCTCAGGGAGATCCACCTTTGGTTACCTCCTTCAAAACCAGTGGTACGTACCCTTTCTGAGCAGGGCTACTTTCAAAGGCTTTACGAGGACCAAAAGCATGTATATTCAAAAGACTCAAATTTCTGCAGCTCAAGAAAGAGCAAGAAGGGCTGGAGAATGGCCACAGCAGAGACACCATACAGAAGTCCTAGAAAATAGGATGTATGAAGAAAAGTGAGGCTGATTTGTGCCATGAGAAATTACAAATCACAGCTGACAATGGTAGGTTTTCAGTTGTATTTGGAACTACATGATTTGGTTTGTATCCTGAATCATATGGGTTTTGACTTTTTACTTAAGAACTTTTCAGGGAGATCAGAAAGAAGCTACTAAGCTCAACTGGTGATTAAACAAGAACCAAGAAGAACTCACATACATCCTTGTGGGCAGGAAGTTCAACAAGGAGATGGTGACAAGGCTGACAGAGTTTTGCTTGCCCAGATAATATCATTTCCCATCCTTTATTGCTCATACTGAGCACTGTTGTCTCACTTGGGAATTGAAAGATTTTCTGCTCAGTGGACAAAAACTTGAAGGGTCTTTGAAGGCTTATACACTCCATGATCACAATTAAAATGGATCATGAAAGCAACGAGAAAAATTGACTACTGCAGAGTTGTCTCTGGGAACTGATCCACTAGAGTCATGTATGGGATAGAATCATAGAATCACAGAATCATAGAATAACCAGCTTGGAAGACACCCACCAGACCATCGGGTCCAACTGTTCCTATCAAACACTAAACCATGCCCCTTAACACCTCGTCCACCCATGCCTTAAACACCTCCAGGGAAGGCGAGTCAACCACCTCCCTGGGCAGCCTCTGCCAGTGCCCTATGACCCTTTCTGTGAAAAATATACAGGACTGGCACATGCACATTATATGCATGGTTATTCACATCTGGAACTATAAGTACAGCAACTTTACTGCAACTGTACTGAAAATACAACAATGAGGCATGATATTTTAATAATCATTGCAGGTCAGGATAGGTGTGGCAACGGCACTTTCAGGTGGTGTATGAACACTCATTTTATGCCACGTGGGTACCATAAAGGGCAGACAGCAAATTGTTCCCTTTTTGACCACTCCTACCCTATCAATTAAAGCCAGCAATACATCACAATGAGTGTACCTTGCTGATTGAATTTCAGTGTATGCAGAACTGAACCTGGGGCATGGTACAATGATGGGCTTATATATGTTTTCAGGAAAAAGAGCTTAAACTATTAGGTCAATGGAGTATGCAGAAAGCAGTGTAGTGCTGCTCCAAGAAATACGAAAATCAGTAACTTAAGGTCACATTTAATACATGGTTCTGTAAAATGAAAATAGCAAAAGAGAGAGAAGCACAAAGCCAATTTAGAATAGAGAACACATGAACCAGAAAAAGAGCAGAATGAAACACCAGAAATTGAGTTTTTAAGGTGAAGATCTCAAAAATACCTATCAAGTTTAAGACAAGCATAGCAGATGCTGACCTTAATTTAAATTTTACTAATTAAAAAAATATCTAGGAGACTTTTGGTCAATTTGTTAAAGAAAAAGAAATCATGCACTCTTAAGACTATGAAATTTTGGGGAAATCTAAAGAGCACATATATTATTCTTACCAAATTTACCTATCCTAGTTTCAGCAGACAATGAAATTCTAAAGAACTATCAAATGAGTTTCTAGTACTTAGGGCTTTTGTAATGCTGACTTACTGAGATGTATGAGAAATAAATCTAGACCAATGTATGTATCTATATAGAAATTCTCCATAAGCAGTGACATATCCACGTTTGAAAGAAAAAGAAAATTACTAACATCAGTTAAAGTGGTGATTTCCTTTGTATAATAGATGAAGGTGAATCTCACCACTCATTTAGTAGGCCAAAATTATTAAGACAGTCGATTGAGGGCTCTTTCCTAGAACAGCTTGCTCTATGAAAGATACTTTTTAATCTTAATTTGAAATTAATTTATTCCCCAGCTATCAAGAAAAGTCTAGCTATCAAAAATTTCTTAATTTTCATTTTTCCCTGTTTATCATTCCTTTTTCCAGTGCAAACTGCGGGACGGAGATTTTTTTTTTTAAATGCCTATTTTTGATACTTCTAAAGGAAATACTATCCTATGAATATTTTTTTTTTATGTCTTCCTACTGTTTTGATGAAAAACAAGGTCTTGCAGATCACTTAGGTGATTTAGAAACATGTTCCATTAAATAGAACAGTCGCCAAGGAGCCCAAAAGGCTTGACAGGACCAGATTTTCAAAGAAAAGTAGGTGTCTACAATGCAAGTAGGTATAGCTTTCAGTAACTGACCTTACTCAACTTGCTTAAATGTTTTTAAAAAGAAAGTCCTAACAGACTAACTTTGCTCTTGAATATAAGACTTCTTTGAAAATGCTATCCCAAGACCAATTATAAATCCATTCTACCAGTGTTCTGTAAGCAGACCAGCCTCAGGCAATGCAAAGGATATTTAAAGGAGAAGAAAACCCACAAACCTGGAACGTGCTCTGCATATGTCAATGGCCACTGCTAAAGGATTTGACCATGTCAAGTTCAAATTTCTGTGTTGCACTGCAACAGTTTGTCTTTGATTATGTTGTTAAGTTCTGTTTTATATATATATATCACTGATAATGAAAATGCTGACAAAATTGAAATTTGAACTATTTCTTATTTTAATAAATGAGGAAGAGTACTGCCTTGTGCTACACAGTGATGATTTGCTTTGTGCAGCTAACAGAACAAAGCATTTCAGTCAGCTCTTAAATATGAGTTTTCATAAATGTAGCTAGTTTTAGGCTGATCAGCTCATTGCAGTGACCCTAAGGCTGTCCATACTCAGAAATCTCAGAATCAGAACAGGGCGTACTGTGCTGCTAATTCAAACCCACCATGCAGCAGCTAAGCCAAATTTGAGGAAATAATACCAAGCACAATATTGTCTACGTCAAACATCTTTATGTGGATGTGTAATGTGGATATGGAAGACTAACAAAAAGACTTTTTGAAAAACGCCTCATTAATTTCTTCTTAAGTAAGATCATATTGATTAAAATGAAAACATCCCTCATTTGCTTCACCAGCTCCAAATAGAATAGGAGGTCCTAAGAGTACTTTTTTTCGCAGTAGAATTCAGGAAAATTAAAAAAAAAAAACCCAAACAAACAAAAATCACCAACCTCTAATTATTTTACATTATATTAAAAGCCTTGTTATCTAAGAAACAAGCTAGCAACCAAATTGTTGTTCAGGGGATTTTTCAGGCTTTCAGGCAGTACACCTAAGCTTCCAAGGAGGCTTCTTGAGCCATGAAATGGGAAATGAAAATGTTTAATCCTTGACTGAACTGTTATCCTTGTAGAAGCACTGTGAGTACATACAATTACACCAGAAATAACTCAAGTTCACCAGCAGTACACTTGATTGTTGGGAAGCAGCTTGTATCAATACAGAGTTTTCTTTTACTGGTACCATTGCCTCCATGCTAGAGATGCTTTACTGGTTGTTACAGGGAACTCCACCCAAGACTTCAACTGCTAGAACCAAGGCCCAAACACAGTGGGAGGCTCCAGTGAAGTGACTTTTGACTCTCTTTACCACTCACTTGCCAACTCTCTCTGTCAAATTTCTACTATAAGCTTAACCTTAGGTTTCCCAAGGCAGAGTCAAGAACACTTAACCCTCCAGGCTACTTCATTGATGGTGCAGCATTCTCAGGTTACATCTCAAGCTGGGTACCTTCAGAGAGGGACCTCCAGCACAGAAATTCCTGGCAATTATACCCTTACAGAATCACAGAATCACAGAATCACCGGGTTGGAAGAGACCCACTGGATCATCGAGTCCAAAACAACGTACATGACAAGAAATCAAGTGGCAAAGAACCTCGATTACATCTGAACCTGGGACTTATCGTGAGATACAGTTTGTGTTTAACAAAGCCTCTTCTAATTAAAACAGAAACAACAAAGTCAGTATTGCCTCCACATAGCAACAATGATCAGTGCACAATACTGAAAGTCATGGAGGAAACATTATTTCATTGAAATTAAATGTATAAGCTGCAAATAAATATCCACACACATACCACATATACCACAAATTAAAAACAAAAAAACCCAAAAACCAATCAAACAAAAAAACCCCAAACCAGACATAATAATAGAATTCTTAAAAATATGTAGAATTTTTTAGAGTAACAGATATTTTGGTCAAGAGGCTTACCTATTTTCTATAGTATTTTACATATAAAAAGCTTTCATTTCTAGTCTTCAGGCCCTAATTTGTCTTCTTTTATTTTGATGTGGCTTCCAAGAAAGGCAAGGCATTGTAGTCACAGTGCAGTATCAGGTCTCTAATATGCTCTGATGGGCAAAGCATTTTTGCTGTCTTAGTCTTGGAGACATTTATTAATGGATGGGCTGATAATGCTCATTATGTGCCTGAGATAACCTCAAAAGACCCAGGAAATACAACTAGAGGTGAACAATGTCTGTTCTTGTGAGAGTTTCTTAGCAATAAATTGGATTTTCAATGCAAAATATATAACATCTTTGAAGAAAATGCAATCAGACCTTTGAGAGCCTGCTAGCTGTGGAAAGTGCTTGGGAAATAAGCAAAGTCACATTGCATGTTCTCAAAATCATTTAATTCATCAAAGGGCAAAGAGATCAGCATCTCATTGAAACACAGCCTTCAGTATCCTTCTGATTCTCCTGAAGGGAAGGAATACAAGTTTTCTAATATTACATTCTCAGGTAAGGAGGACTGCCAAATATAAACCCACATCATTCAGGAAATAAAGACAAGGTGATCCTCTTTTATTTCCCTCATTAGTATTTAATCATGTACTTCAAAAGAATTTCTGGAAACACAGATTTTCCTAGTACTATCACACTGTAGGATCCACGGCTACAGTTCATGTTGCTTTTATATTAAATTAGTCTTTTGGGCTTACTTCTCTGACAACTGCTATTTGTCCTGCAGAAAAAACAACTCTCTGAAGAAATGAAAATAATTCATGGTTCTTGAGGGTTTGGGGACAGTTACTATGCTGAGTTGCATAAGTAGGCTATACATCCTTGGTATCATTCCATACGGCTGCATCCAAAATAGGATGCTTTTGTGGGTTATAAAGTGACATAGTTTGGATACATACAAGTTTATCTTAAGCTCAGTTACAAGCTTTAGGCCATGACCAGCTCAATACAGGATCAGGCATAGGTCAATTAAATTCTGTGAACATTTTATTATCTGGGAGCTGAAAGTCTTTAGCTGAGATTAGACAAAAATGGATCTTCACAGATTATGAACAGTACACTGATTCACTGTTACAGAGTTATGCAATGAATATCNAAGAGCTCCCAGCCCTCATGGGCTCCCTTGCCCTTGAGTACTGCCTCCCAGGAGACTTTGCCAACCAGCCTTCTAAAGAGTTCAAAGTCTGCCCTCTGGAAATTTAATGTTACCGTCCTGCTAACCACCCTCTTCACTTCACCTAGAACGGAAAACCCTATCATCTCATTACAATCTAAGATACCACCCCCAATGCACTCTTCCTGCGCTGTCCACAAGACAATTAGTCCAATGGTGTATTAGGGGACAGGGTCTTCTCCTTCGTCATTGGGTTCTTTCCTTGTCTCTAGGCAGGCCATCTCTTTTCTTATTCACAAGGTTTGTATCTGGAGTAGCTTCCTTATCTTCTGTCTTGAACAGTCTCTGGGGCTTCTTCTGTAACTCAGTAAAAGTTCAACATACATTCAAGGCATCTACATGAAAGTCCTCAGCTTGGGGCCTCAGGCTTCACAGATTCAGCTACTCACGCTAATCGAGTTCTGCTGTGTTCTGCCTCTCTGCAGTTTCAAATGCTTCATCTGTAGTTCACTCTTACAGCTCAGTGCTAAGCAACCAACTTTAAAAGTTTTGACTGGTTATATTCCAGACTAAAACAAGTACTATTCTTCAACACCAGTATAATTTACAAATGATTGTATACTGCTGATTTGTCTTAGAAAAGACACTAGTTAGGCCACTGCAGTTTTCTGTGATTCCTTTACCACTTTCACTCCTTCACAACTCTATAAATAGGTTTTTTTAATTACCAGCAATTTAACATATATGTAAAATTTTGGAGATGGAGTTGAATTTTCAGAACGGCATTCATTAGTTATAAGAATAAACAATCTGTGCTCATCTTCCTAAACCTCTTGGATACTTTTAAGACAGTCATGTAGGGACAACCAAAAAACATATCCCTGGTCAAAATTAACTGTCTCTAAGACACTCTAAATGAGATAGCAAGATTCAACTGTTAAATTAATATTTAAATCCTGATGTGAATTAAAAATATATTAAAAATGTTTAATTACTTTAGCTTTCTAGACATATCAAAATATGATAAATAGTTTTGGTATCAACAGAATTTAGTCCAAACACTTACAAAAATATGTAGATACCCAAAATAATGGATTTGTTTTTCCTTCAAAATATAAACACTGCAAAACATTTTTTTATGCCTTAGAAACTGTTTTTCAGACTTTCTATTGGAAGTGTGAAGACTACAATTTTTTACTTCAATTAAGAAAAGAGACTCACCAACAATCATGTTCATATGTGAAGGCATTTTTTTAAAAAAAATTTGCATAAATCACAATAAAATGGGTATGCACTGATTGTCTGGCTTCAAGCAGCCATATGAACAGTAGGAAAGAAGATCATTCAGGACACAGGACAAGAGGGAATGGCCTCAAGCTCCGCCAGGGGAGATTTAGGCTAGAGATTAGGAGGAAGTTTTTCACGGAAAGGGTCATTGGGCATTGGAATAGGCTGCCCAGGGAGGTGGTTGATTCGCCTTCCCTGGAGGTGTATAAGGCATGGGTAGATGAGGTCCTGAGGGACATGGTTTAGTGTTTTGTGGGAGTGGTTGGACTCAATGATCCGGTGGGTCTCTTCCAACCTGGTGATTCTGTGATTCTATGATTGCTAGAAGGCTTTCTGGATTTCTGGCATTTCTTGTTATTATGTATATGTACCTATTTTATAAACAAAACTACTAGCTGTAAAGGAATACCAGATTCTGTAGAACTCAGGTTAGTATTAAAACAGTATCAATAGGATGTCTTCTATATTGTCCTTTCATTTCTTTTTTTCTGGTTACTGTATAGAAGAAAAGCTGGAAGAGGGAATACATTAAGCACATGCTATTTTGCAACAAGATGCTGTATACTTTTACTCAGATATTGCAATGTAATACTGTTTTGATGATAGGGTCAGTTGCCAAAATAAAGATTTAGAAGAGTAAATAAAACACATCAAGACAATGTGAGTCCAAAATTTCCTAAGCTGCAATCCACCTGAAAAAATGCTATTAACACCTATAGTAAATATAGAAAATCTTCCTTTGATATGACTGAAAAAAACAAGCAAACTTTAGTCACTTTTGCAGGTTTATGATGGTGGGCTATGGAGGGGGGTATACGTAACATTTGGATTCTCAGCTGTAATTTTGAAATTCACTACTTTAAAAATCATTCTACAAGGAGTCTCATTTTCTTGTAATGAATCAGCCAGAAGTACAATACTCCATCTTTTTAGTTAAAATTAATTTCATGGCACAATTGGACAAAGCCATCTGCTGCCAATTGTCTTGGCAACTAATAGCATTGCTGCTGGCAGCTGCCAAAGAACAGCACATTGCCATACAGCTGTTACAGCCACTATAAAACAGCTAGCTAGCTTCATTGCTCCTCTCCATTGCGTGTTCATCACAAATCCCTAAAGGCAAGGTCATGGACAAAGTACCACCAGCGTGTCAGAGCAGAAAGGAAGAGGCCACATCCTCATCCAGAATTCTGGCTATACTGGCAAGTCTGCAGCATCTGTCTGCTGGCTTTGTCCATACCTCTTGGCTGCTGTGAAAGCAGAGAAAAACTGTGCTTGTATGGCCAGAAGTTATAGCTTCCCTTTCGATACTTATTGTTTGTTGATATGCTAAAAGTCTACTGGTAGTCATAGGTTATTTCAGATTGCCAGCTCCAGTCTGCTGAAATTAGGCAGCGTGTCCTCCTCCTTCTAGCAGCTATATGGGGAACTGAGGTCAAGTTGCCCAGGCAGAAGATGATCTGAGCTGTTAATTTCTCTCTTCAACTTCGATGCTGTGATTTAGGCATCTAGGCAGTTAACATGAACCTGGCTCATGTTTTTAATGAGGATTTTGATGAGTACCTTTTGAAGCATGCTGAGAAGACCCTTGAAAACTTCTCCTGTAAAATTTTAATTTACAGTGCAGTCAAGAGCGGGGAGACTTACTCAGTCCATGTGTCAAACATCATCAGTCACTCAGGAGAACCAGATTATAATGAACTGTCATAACAGGAAACAATGGTGAAGCATCTGGACATTATAAACACTGCATGAAATTCATACCATGAGTGTCAAAATACTTGCTGATGTTCCCTACTCTCTCACAACTGCTATAATGGAGTCAAGCAGGATCTCCAGCTGAAAATGAGTGCAAAACCACACTTGGCTGTGCTAAAGGTAGGAAAAGACTGAAAAGTAGTTCACTAAAGTTTTAAAAATGGAAGCATAAACAATCCTCCCTCAGCACCCACTAAGACTTTCTGAAATAAGTCCTAATCTAGTGGTACTAGTAGTAAAACATCTGATTTTCTGATACTATCTCTTTCAGTCTATGCTAAATCACAAAAATAGATATTTTTAAAAAAACATAAAACCCCCCAACATGCAGTCACAGCTGCTTCTTAAATCACTACATTTACTAAATATAGGCAAAGAGGCCAGACAAAGTTCCCAACATTTTGCAGCTTTGGCGTGTTCTTAGAGGTTTCACAACAAAACAAGCATTAGCAGAAAGGTCATTGAAGACTTGAAGAAATACCCATTTGTTCTCAGAACATACATAATTTAAAAAGGAGAAATGATTTCTTACTGGTCAGGCTGATTTGTTCGATTAGAAGAAAATGGAAGTCAATTCAGTGTATTTATAAAGTGGCCAGCTAAACATGTCAGAAATGAATGCAACAATGTGTTGGCCTGACATTTAACAGAGAATAAATCAATCAAGTGGGCACAGGTTATTTTATAATACACATGCTCTTAGCAGCAAAAGGAGGAATGGCAGGTTATGGAAAGAGTATAAAACAAAATACTTATTACCTTTTATTATAAACCCCTGTGACTGCAGGGAAAGACCACTTTGCACAGGTGATAGTAGCTACATCAGCACTAGACTATCTACAGGCTGTAAAGACTCTTAGCATTAAGTTAATTAACTGTGTTTTAGCCAGTATTGTTAAGTAAAAGTAAAAATATCCAGTCGCAGAGAATATTTGATCTCCTCTGCTGCTCAAGATAAGTAGTTCAGAAAGCTGAGGCCACACTGATAAACCAGCAAAAACCTTAGCCTAGCTGGCTCGAGACAGAAAATGTACTTTGAGGAGCAGGGACAGAGGGAAGGTGGTAAGGTTACTATTTTTCAAGAAAATGTACAGTGCCTTTCAAAGACACTGGGAAGATAGTGTACATCTTTCCTCCTTGTAGTACAAATAGAATTTGCTGGTGACCACAGAGGCAGTCTTTAACCCCATAGGATCTTCTCTCCTTCCAACCACACATGAGGTGACACACAACTACCTTGCTATAATTCAGTAGCCCTTCCCTCATCGTGCCACGGACCAAAGACTCATCCTTTTGCATCACAGTGCTCAAGGATGACTACAAGAGCTACTTAGGTTAGTTATCCTGGGAACACACACTTCTCATGTCACATTTACCCCACTCCAGACAAAATACCAGTGCTGCAACTTGTCTGTGAATCAGAATTTCAAAAATCTTTGATATTAGGCCATTCTGCTCTACCTGGTGTCAGTGGGAATATGTGAGATCCAAAGTTGAGTGATTTCTCTGAAAACATACCCGCTCCCAGTTTGCGTAATGTGTTCATTTTCAGTTCTTGGTTAAAATTGTTTCTAGGAAGCCAGTAACTAAGCCCAGTAAAAACTTACATGCACGTTAATCACATGAGGAAGCTACAGCAGGCAGTGTGGTTACTTAGATGTTTGAATTTATGTAAGCACTTAAGTTTATGCAGAATCAGGGCCTTGTATTTTAGAACAGGACATAATTCATTCTATACCTTGCATACGCAGTGGGAAAACAGCTGTGAGTGAGTGCAGTCTTGGGGTTCTGAATTTAAAGTCCAGAAATTCAAAGTCATACATGGGTCCCACAGCATCCATTACTCTCTCCACCAGCACATATGTAGTGTTTTGCATTCCTGTTTATGCTAAGAAATTTATGCCCTGAAGTCTGCGTAAAACATTACCAACTTATGTTTCCCATAGCTGCTGTAACTCTAAAGTTCTTGGTTTCTATGCATTTAAATTAAGAGTCATAACAATACACTAAAGCCTTTTCTTGCACTGAAATTCAATTCAAGATTTTTTTTTTACAGTAAATAACCAAAACACTCATATTGATCTCCTGATGAAATAGCTCTCCTTCTCTGTATCTTCTGAAATAACTGCAACAGGTCATTTACTGTTACTCCTGCACAATATCTGATTTTCATACCTAACATTTTCTCAAATGTGTGTCTTTTTTCCCAATGTCATGGTCACTTGTCCTTGTGAAAGGTCATATTCATAGCATGCGTGAAGTTTTCCAGTTAAGCTGTTTTGAAATCATCCACTCACAGCATATAACTTCAGAACAAAGCAGTTCACATACATACTGTTTCATCCCCTATCCTGTGCCAATCTGCATAGCATTTGAGTTAACTCCTTTGTACCTGCCCCCTCCTCACCATGAAATAAATAAACTCAAAGCAAAGACGTACTAGAAATCTCAGTTCAATAGGTAACTACCTTTAAGTCAGAACTCGAAAATGGGGACAAAGAATCAAAGCAGTTAGATATTTTTTACTGCTACAAAGCAGTTAAACAGTGATTGAATAATATCTGCAAAATAAACTGTCTCACCAGAATGACCCCTCCTCCCCATATTACTACAGCTGCCACAAGGAAGAAAAGAAGAGTCATACTTATTGAAGATTCCCTGCTGAATGGAACAAAGGGTCCAATACGCCAGGCAGGCACTACTCATATGGAAATCTGCTGCTTCCCAGGAGCCTGGGTTAGGGATATCACTAGGAAACTCCCCACTCTGGTACAGCCCTCAGATTACTACCCATTACTGCTTTTCCACGAGGCAAGTGGCAAAACTGCAGTCTGTAGCCCAAGGATGATCAAAAGAGACTTCAGGGCCTTGGGACGGATAGTGATGGAATTTGGAGCCCAGGTGACTTTCTCCTCCTTCCAGTTGTGGGCAGCAACATTGGAAGGAACAGATCCAGTCTATTAATACATGGCTCCATGGCTGGTGTCACCATAACAACCTTGGGGTTTCAGACAATCACAGAATCATAGAATCACCAGGTTGGAAAAGACCTCTTTGATCATCAAGTCTAACCATTCCTATCTGTCACTAAACCATGTCCCTCAGCACTTAATCTACCCATCTTTTAAATACCTTCAGGGATGAGGTATTGGGATGGCCTTCACAGCATCAGCTTACGCTTATCAAATGGGAGCCACCTTTCTCAAGTTGGGAGCAGGGTCTTTGCTCAAGAGCTTGCAGGGTTCATTGACAGGGCTTTAAATTAGACATGAAGTGGGAGGGTTTGCCTATGACAAGCTGTGGGAGGACACAACGGTTAGAGGGATGGGGTGCTGATATGGGCCTTCCACTTGTTGCCTTGGAGCATGTTGGGGATACTGAAGCATAGTTGATGTCCTGTGGAGATGAAGGGGTGGATCCTGAAGTATTAGGAGCCAACAAGGAAACTTCCACAGAACACCTTAAGGGATATAAGGGGTATTCCATTAAGGAAGTGGTGCAGTCAACAGCCAAGATGAAGTGCTTCTACACAAAAGCACACAGCTTGGGCAACAAACAGGAGGAGTTGGAAGCTACCATGGTGCTAGGAAGTTACAACCCGACTGCTGTTACTAAAACCTGGTCAGATGAATCTCGTGATTGGAATGTGGCTATCAATGGCTACAGGCTATTCAGAAGGGGCAGACCAGGAAGGAGGGGCAGAGGCATTGCCCTCTATATCAGGAAATAGATAGATTGTGGAAAGCTGTCCCTGAAGAATAGCCATTAACAGGTCAAAAGCTTATGGATAAGGATAAAAGACTGAGCCAACAAAAGGAACCTGGCAGTTGGTATGCACTACAGGTCACCTGATCATAAGGAACCTACTGATGAAGCTTCTTTCTCCAGCTAGAGGAGGCTTCAGGCTTGTAAGTTCTTGTCCTACCTGAGGGCCTCAGCCACCCTGACATCTGCTGGAAAAGTAGCACGGCAAGCTTTAGGCAATCCAGAAGACCCCTAGAGTGCATCAAAGATATTTTCTTAATCCAGGTAACAGACACCCCTACCTGAGGGGTGCAATACTGGACCTGATCATCACCAGTGCAACAGAGCTCATCAGTAACATCAAGATCAGAAACAGCCTGGGCTACAGTGATCATATATTGGTGGAGTTCAAGGTCCTGAGGGGACTTTGGACAGGTGAGGAAACATTAAGTTGTGAGGAAATGTTGATCTGCTTGAGAGTAGGGAGGCTCTGCAAAGGGATCTGAACAGGCTGGACTTACGGGCTGTGGCCAGCAGGATGAGGTTTAACAAGGCCGAGTGCGGAGTCCTGCACTTGGGACACAACTCCACACAGTGCTTAGGCTTGGGGAAAGACTGACTGGAAAGCTGCCTGGACGAGAAGGACTTGCGGTTATTAATTGACAGCCGACTGAACATGCGCCAGCAGTGTGTCCAGGTGGCCAAGAAGGCCAATAGCATCTTGGCTTGTATCAGAAACAGAGTGGCCAGCAGAACCAGGGAAGTGATTCTCTCCCTGTACTTGGCACTGGTGAGGCTACACCTCAAATCTTGTGTTCAGTTTTGGGCCCCTCACTACAAGAAAGATATTGAGGTCCTGAAGCGTGTCCAGAGAAGAGCAACAAAGCTGGTGAAGGGGCCGGAGAACAGGCCTTATGAGGAGTGACTGAGAGAGCCGGGGTTGTTTAGCCTGGAGAAGAGGAGGCCGAGGGGAGACCTTATTGCTCTCTACAACTACCTGAAAAGACATGGATGTTGGTCTGTTCTCCCAAGTGACAGGTGATAGGATGAGAAGGAATGGCCTTAACCAGGGGAGGTTCAGATTGGACTTTAGGAAAAACTGCATCACGAAAAGGGTTATCAGGCACTGGCAGAGGCTACCCAGGGAAGTGCTTGAGTTGCCATCCCTGGAGGCATTTAAAAGATGGGTAGGTGAAGTGCTTAGGGATATGGCTTAGTAGTAAGACAAGTACAGTCGGGTTTGATCTTAAAGGTCTTTTCCAACCTAGGGATTTTATGATTCTATGAAAATTAATATCTGTTAGAATGATGGCAGTTTAAATAGATCATCAGAGCTTGAAGCACATTTTACTTTGGGAGCAGGGTTTGAGAGGGGGGAAAAATGTAATTCCCTGTACCTAATACTTTCCTTGGAGTCTTGGGTTGTTTGAATTGCATATAAGGCCTGAATGGCAAATGTCTTCCCAGGGCAGGAGTGCATGTTACCGAAGGAGTAATGAGTAATTTGGGCTCGACAAACAGCAAGCAAAACCCTGTGTGTGTTATGCCACAGCTGCAAACAAGTAGATACTATATACAGGTAGGAAACAACACTAAATGTACTGTATATGAAATGGAAGAAGGACATAGTCTTATCCTAGCTTGAGAACTGGTTTGGTTATAGAGGAATCTTTGCATGCCAGGTGCTCAGTAGGATGTGAAATGCAGCTACTTTACTGCAGAACCTGATATCAGATCCCCCTCATCACAGAACTGTGCCACTTTCTTCTGTGTGTCTGAGATGCTGAAGCAAAAATGGACATGTGGCAAGACACCAGGTCACAAAGGAAGATGACCAGTAGCTCTGCATTTGCAATTTAAGGTTTTCACAAGTCAGCATCTCTAAAAATGTAACGTTGTTGCTTATTTCCTAGTCTGTAACATAAAATGAGTGTAAATCTTCTGGATTGGAATGAGTTATCAGCTCCCTTGAGGCAAGGAAGGGAGGACATGAATTTATTTTATCAAGTAAATCAAAGTGGACCTCTTTATTTTCTTGAAATTTATCAGAAAAGAAAATTCAGTACTTTTTCTTTTTTTAAAAAAACCCTCAGTTCCAATAATTTCTTTAATAAGGATTTGAAAATCTTAAAACTTCAAGGGTAATTATTCTCCAAGTCTAATCCATTCTTTACATTTTCTAGATATTTTTCTCCCTTCAAAAAAAGCAAAAAACCTGATTAATTATAAGAAGATGGATACTTAACTGAGCTTCAGGCATCTTGGTGAATCCCAGCCTGAAACTGATAAATGTTATCTCTGGCAATTTAAAGAGTTCTTTTTTTCTTTTAATTGAGTTTTTAAAAAATGAGGATATGTTAAAAATTGCAAGACAAGGTGATACATAACTGTCATGAATGAATTAAACTCACTGTTAGGAAAGCTTCATTACATTCCAATTTTCAATAACAGCAAAATAAATAAAGACTATATCTGTCTATCTCTTTATGAACAGAAACCCTTTTTCTTAGTCTGTAAAATAAGAAAATCTAGTAGTAAAATCACAAAAATAGGCAGGAAGAGAAAATAATGGATGTAATTCCTCAAATTTTTAAGTATTTTAAATATTCTGCATTCTTAAAGATTTAATAGAATTTAATTTGACTGATGGTGTCTCTTTTGCTAGAAAAAAATATCATCACAATATTGCCAATCCTGAATGTCCTAATATCATGAGTTCTGGATCACAAAAATCATGACACTGAATTTTCAGTTCTGTTTCTAAAGCAACTCTGCATCTGTTCTCCTAAAAATAAAAGTCCTCATTAGTTGCCATTTGGGTTATGAATTATTAGATGAGAATTTATAACTAGATAACAATTTCGAGCTTTGCATTGGCATTCTATGGAACAAGAAATCTACTTGCTATACAAAAAACAAACAAACAAACAAACCCCGGACTCTTTGAGTAAGAGTCCACGTGTGCATTCATATTAATGGAGATTGTATACCATAAGCAATACTCGTAAGGCAGGTAACATGGGCTTGTCATCTAAATGATTGCTGAACTTTCTTCTTTAATCTTTCATACAGCCCTAAGGAAGATGTGTTGATAAATGATGACAAGTCTCACTTGGGATGTGCATCATTTTTCCTGTTCACCATCCTTACCACCCTCCTGCATGAGACTGCTGAGCACTGCATTTGTCTTTCTTTACCTCCAAAACAGACTTACGAATCATTATTTTTCAGATGAGAGGTCCAGGGAATGGCAGCTCTAACGAAATTCTGTGATAATCTGTGCCAATTTGCACTGCAATATGCAGCTACCAGTGGCTATGCTGACATCTGGCAGCTCAGTAGGCTCTATGGAACTTTGCCACAGATGCTTGTGGCAATTGCCTGCTTGTTCACTTAGCAAAAAGGTTGTGAAGTATCTGCTTCCTCTCTTGATAGGTTGCCTTCCAATTAAAATGTGGCAAGAGGGAAACTTGGAGATGGACAGCAGGGAATTAGTTAGACCTTGTATGCAGTGGTGGCGGAGCAGGCAGCACAGAACCTGGTCTGGACAGCAGCAAAAAACTTTAAGGGAAGTTTTTCAGCATGGACTTCTCAGAGCCAATTATAAACCTTGATGGAAATCATATGTTCCTTGAGTTCAAGGCTATTAAGGACCTCATAGTTGTCTGAGCTGGTCTTTGTATCATGTCATTGGTTGTTACCCCAGAGTTTATTGTAGTGAAGCTGACTACTTAGGTTTTGCTGCCGTGTTACTTCCGTGAGGCTAAAGCCTATCCTTCAGAAATGTGGTAATGATTCAAAACATAGAAAATTTTCAGTCCCCATGAGAGACTTGTGCAACTATTAGTCATGTTTAATGACAAAGTTATGTACCCCATTTCTAATTTCAAATTGTCCAACTGCACCTTGCAGTTGCTGTTTCTTGCTATATCGTTTGCCACTAGATTAAAAAGCTCTTCAGTACCTGCTATTTTCTCCCTGTGAGGGAGCTTATACCATTTAATCAACTCAATTCTGTTTTCTTTTTTGTAAGCTAAGCAGATTGATCTCTTTCAATTGTGGGACATTATCTCTAGTCTTCAACTAATTTTCTGGCTCTCTTCTGAACCCTCTCCCTTTTTTTCAACATGCTTTTAAAAATGCACGTGAGAGAAGTCACAGTGAAGTATCATTCTTGTCAGAACTACATACATACGTTTCTCTCCTCCTACTCTTTACTCCTCCAATTATACTTCCAAAGATCTCATTACTTACACTCCCCTTTATTTTATAGCTTCAACTCTTGAAACTCTTTTTCAATTGACTGCTCATCTACTCTGATTTTTAAGACCCTTCCATGATCCTTGTTCTCCAAAGTACATAATTCTGTTTTATAGATACAGTTTGAGTTGTTTGTTCTCAAAAGTATACTTTTGCAATTGGACATACTCAATTCATTTTGTTTGAGTGCAATAGGATTGCCCCATCTTTAGCATAATTCACACTATTAACTTTGTGTCCTATGTAAAGTTCATTTTCTATTATTTCTAATGCATAAGTGAAACAGTAAATAGGAACCAACAAAGTACTGATGCCTTTGAGATCTCAACAGTTACTCATTTCGATATTTGACACATATTTGACACTTGCGTTCTGTTTAGCTAGCCAGTTTTTAGTTCATAAAATAGAATGTCCTGGTGCAGTATCTTTTCAACACAAAAATTTGTTACAAGATCAGACACCATGAAGATGCCTTAATACATTACATCTATGCATAATCTTTATTTTCCAACTTTAAATCTGATCAAAAGATCAATCAGAACATAACAATATTAAAAAGAGAGAAAAAAACCTATGTACCTTTAATTATATTCTTATCAATTAATTTTCTATCTAGTGATGTCTGGAAATACTTTTTCATTACTTTAAATGCACTTAGTACATTTGGCATCAGCATAACAGGCCCAAGACTTACCACAATCATTTTGTTTCCTCTTTTTGAGAACTGGCAGAAAATAAACACTCAAGTCAATAAATCAGCAAATCATTTCTGATAGGTATAATGTAGTGTTCTTGCCTGTTCCCTGGACAAATTCCCTCCTTTATTATTAAGCGCACTGTCTTTCCCTGCTTATTTACACTGGGTACAAGATTTTCTGGTTTGTGTTCCTGTTAACAAAAGTCAAGTTTTAAAGTTGTCTGTAACATAATACTTATATTATGTAAAATTACAGTTCTTTTTGTGTTAGAAAGTCACAGATTCTCTAAAATTTTTAAGTAAGGAAAAAGGTCATATTCAATGTGACTTCAAGTACATTTAGTTTTCCAAGCATGCAGTGCTTTCCAAGAGTTCAGTGTGTGATGAGCAGACATATTTCTCCTCTTTCCCCATCAGCATACTAGCTTCCTTCATTTTTTTTTCACTTAGATTTCAAAAGTTTTGCTTGAGGGAATATCCTTCTAGCTTGAATCATCTGGCTTCAAGACCCCTTTTGAAATTTTACCGAAGCCCCATTTTAAGCCGTACTGGAACATCAGGGGCTGAATTTACACAAGGGGTTACTGCATTACAAAGAACTGAATGGATATATCTTTCTACAATAATTCTACTTCAGTATGACTGAAATGACACTTCCAACTATGTACCACAATAGGGGTTCACAAGGGAAAAACTGTGAACTCTTTGTAATATTCTCTGTCTTTCTACATCTCCATATTTCTCTTTTGTTAATCATGGAATCATAGAATCACCAGGTTGGAAGAGACCCATCGGATCATCAAGTCCAACCATTCCCACCAATCTCTAAACCATGCCCCTCAGTACCTCATCCACCTGCACCTTAAACCCCTCCAGGGACGGCAAGTCAACCACCTCCCTGGGCAGACCGTTCCATTGCCTCATGAACGTTTCAGTGAAGAATTTTTTCCTAATGTTGAGCCAAAACCTCCCCTGGCAGAGCTTGGGGCCATTCCCTCTTGTCCTGTATCCTGTCACTTGGGAGAAGAGGCCAGCTCACTCCTCTCCACAACCTCCCTTCAGGTAGTCGTAGAGAGCAATAAGGTCTCCCCTCAGCCTTCTCTTCTCCAGGCTAAACAACCCCAGCTCTCTCAGCCACTCCTCATTAAGGCCTGTTCTCCAGCCCCTTCACCAGTTTCGTTGCTCTTCTCTGGACTCGCTTCAGAGCCTCAACATCCTTCTTCTGGTGAGGGGTCCAGAACTCAACACAGGATTTGAGGTGTGGTCTCACCAGTGCCGAGTACAGAGGGAGAATAACCTCCCTGGACCTGCTGGTCACACCGTTTCTGATACAAGCCAGGATGCCATTGGCCTTCTTGGCCACCTGGGCACACTGCTGGCTCATGTTCAGCCGGCTGTCGACCAACACCCCCAGGTCCCTCTCCTCCTGGCAGCTCTCCAAACAGACCTCACCCAGTCTGTAGCTCTGCATAGGGTTGTTGTGCCCCAGGTGCAGGACTCGGCATTTGGCTGTGTTAAACCTCATCCCATTGGACTCTGCCCAGCGGTCCAACCTGTTCAGATCCCTTTGCAGAGCCTCCCTACCCTCCAGCAGATCAACACTTCCACCCAGCTTAGTGTCATCTGCAAACTTGCTATGGGTGCACTCAATGCCTTCATCCAGGTCATTGATAAAGACACTGAACAGGGCTGGACCCAGCACTGAGCCCTGGGGAACCCCACTTGTGACTGGCCTCGAGCTGGAGTTAACTCCATTTACCACCACTCTCTGGGCCCAGTCATTCATCCAGTTTTCCACCCAGGAGAGTGTGCACCTGTCCAGGCCAGAGGCTGACAGTTTTTAGAGCAGAATGCTATGAGAAACTCTATCAAAGGCTTTATGCTAAAGTCCAAGAAGACTACATTCACAGACTTTCCCTCATTCAAGAGTCTAGTCACTTGGTCATAGAAGGAGATCAGATTAGTAATGAGTACCTTTAAATTTTGCAGCTATCATTGAGAACTCAATGGATGAGTTATACTTTTTTATAGCTCTTAAAATAAATAAACCACAGAAATTTAGAAAGGAAAACTGAAAAATCTTTAAGCTATGTTACCAAACTACTCTTCCTTCTACAATACTGTAGTATATTCACCTGACTTCTCTGCTCACTGTGTTACGACAATTTCTCTTAAAAATGAAATGGAATACCTCTAGAAGGAAAAAGTGATACTCATTGCAGTCAAGTCAGTCTTCGAACACCTTCACTAGTAGGTCTGTCATAGTTTTCTTTGAGTCTCAGACTTTTTCACTATAATTTAGGTTGTAACCCCCCTTGTTCTTCTTGTTCCCTGCAGAGAGACACCATCTGGACATTGTTATGTTGTAATTGTGGAGAGCCTAATATTTTGGTTTGTTAGGATTAGGGGATTAGTCTGGCTTTTAAATAAAGTGAAACAGACATCTTCTCATTAACATTTATATTGCTTCTTTCCTTCTTTAATTGCAGCCAATAATTTTAAAACATAAGGTTTGTATAATTTAGTACACTTTTGAAACAAAGCCTCACCATTTTTGTGCCATGAGATATGGCAGCAGATTAATGCAGAGTTTGGCTTCACAGTGGAACTGTGGTAGAATTGCATTAGTTCCCATGCCTTGGACCTTTGAATTCTTGTACTTGCAAATTCCTCTTTGAAATTTCAGAAGTGTGGTCCTCCAGAGAGGGGCTAAGGTGCAGTGCAGATAACTGAGCTCTGGGGTGCATGTTCTTTGGCTGTGATAGTGCTATCAGTCCTTTACCAAAATCACTTATATAAAATAAATTCTTAGCATACCAAGAAAAAAGACAGTTTCAGTGTTGTTACCCTTTACAAAACCTTGTTCTTGATTTTAAAATGTCCAGAGACAGAAAACTAGTAGTGATACCTATCTAGTTATTTCAATGCTTAATTACTTGCCTTCCTCAAAATTTATACCTTACTTCTGTTGCAGTTCTGAAAATTTAGTTATTACCCACTGGTTCATGTGCCATCCTCTTACATTCTGAACATTCTTCTTGGAATTTGTTTTAGTATTTCTCATAGGTACTTAATGTTATGAGCAAATCGCTTGTTTCCTATACCTTTGTTTATCTGAAAAGATTTCTATACTTCAGACGATTTTTTGGTTTTTTTTTTTAGCACTTGGGCCAGTCTGCAGCTCTTATAATCCTTCTTATCAAGTTCCTTGTTTAATAAGGATCACCAGAACAGTTTTCCATATTCTTCATGTAAGTATACTGCATATATGCAGATAGGAAAATACTGGTCTCAAGAGTTAAGATTGTCATATTTTTTTTGCATTCTAAAAGTTCTTTTTTAAGAGGCTTACAGCTTTTCAAAGACTGTGACTGTTCATGCTAAAATTTTACATATTTGATGCAAAGCCTATGTAAGGTGGGTTTTTTTTAATTATTTGAGAGAATTGCTTATTTTTCAGAAGATCATAGAATTGAAGAATGGTTTGGGTCAGAAGGGATCTTAAAGACCATCTAATTCCAAACCCCCTGCCATGGGCAGAGACACCATCCACTAGCATCAGGCTACTCAAAGCCCCATACAACCTGGCCTTGATTACTTCCAGGGAAGGCACATCTACAACTTCCCCGGGCAAGACGTTCCACTGCCTCACTATCCTCATGATGAAGAATTTCCTCCAAATGTCTAATCTAAACCTTCCAATTTAAAGCCATTCCCCTTCATCCTACCACTACATGCCCTTGTAAACAGTCCCTCCCCACGGTTCTTTTAGGTCCCCTAGTTAATGGAAGGTTGCTATAAGGTTTCCCTGGACCTTTCTCTTCTCTAGACTGAACAACTCCACCTCTCTCAGCCTGTCTTGATGGCAGAGGTTCTCCAGCCCTCTGATCATCTTTGTAGCCCTCCTCTGGACCCATTCCAACAGTTCCATATCCTTCTTATGTTGAGTATTACAGAACTGGACACAATACTCCAGATGAGGACTCACAAGAGATGAATAAAGGGATAGAATCACCTGCCTCAACCTGCTGGCCACACTTTTTGATGCAGCCCAGGATACAGTTGGCCTTCTGGGCTATGAGTGCACACTGCTGGCTCATGTTGAGCTTCTCAGACCAGCACACCCAAGTCCTTCTCCACATAGCTGCTCTAAATCACATCACCCTCCATCCTGTACAGAAATCCAGGATTGCCCTGACCCAGGTGTAGGACCTTGCACTTGGTCTTGTTGACTCTCATGAGGTTCTCACGGGCCCACTTTTCCAGCCTGTCCAAGTCCCTCTGGATGATATCCTGTCTTTCCAATGTGGCAACTGCATCACTCAGCTTGGTGTCATCAGCAAACTTGCTGAGAGTGCACTTGATCTCATTATGTATACCATCAACAAAAATTTAAAACAGCACTGGTCCCAGTATGGACCCCTGCAGGACACCACTTGTCACGGATCTCCACCTGGACATCTAGCTGTTGATCACTACTCTATGAATATGACCATCCAACCAGTTCCTTATCTCCCTGCTTACATTGCTTTTGCAGTTCCCCCTGCTCTTCAGTTCAACCAGCAGGTCTCAACTCAGCCACACTGGCCTCTTCCCTTCCTTGCTCATTTTCCTGCATCTGGGGACTGAGCACTCCTGTGCTTCGTGGAAAGCATTCTTAAATATTTGCCAGCTCTGTTCTCCTCCCTTATCCCTGAGGACTGTTTCCCAGGGAGTCCTATCGACTAACTCCTTGAAGAGGTAGATGTTTACTTTCCTAAAATTTAGGGTTCTGACTATACTCCTCATGTCTCACATCCCTCAAGACCTTGAACGCCACCAGTGCACGACTGCTGCAGCCCAGAATGCCTCTGATCTTGAGGTCACTGATGGGATCACTTGCATTGGTGATGATCAGGTCCAGTATTGCATCCCCTCAGGTAGGGGTGTCTATTACCTAGGTTAAGAAATTATCTCTGATGCACTCTAGGATTCTTCAGGACATTATGTATTAAAGTGGTTAAATGGAATCAACTTTCTTTTGGACTCACTTCCTTTTTACTATGCTTTCTCTGTTGCTCGTTAGATTTTTTTTTTTTAGCTCTGGATAGCTATTCCATGTATAAGAGAATGAATTGGAAACCGGTATCAATAGAATTACTAACAGCATTCTGATAAGCAATAAACTTATTGTTGCTGGAAAGAGGATTCTCTTTTATGATGCAGGTTGAGTTCCGGGTATTTATAGTTACTGAAACTAGTTTGTGTGTAAACCAAATTTCTGAAATAACAACTGAGGATCAAAAAGCATTTAAAAAAATATGTGTAAGTATGTATTTGTAAAATCTGAAGACATGTTCCTATTTAGTCAGTTGTCTTTGAAAGAAAAGGTCATTCCTATCTAAAACTGAGATAAAGAAAATTTTATTTTAATCATCTGTTTAATTAATAATATACTCTGTAATTAGTTTTCTAGAAAGCTATTGATGAAATGTAGTCTATTGGATCCAAATTTGAGATTGGGTAGGTATTTATTCACCACATAGACCTTCAATAACCTTCAATATATAGACGAAACTATAGGAATCTTTTATTACAGTTTTTCAAGATTTTGCCATGAATATGACAAATTGGATCTTTCATAAAATAAATATGACTGTAGAAAGGTTAAATGAAAACAGTATGTTTGAGAGTTTGGATGTTCACAGGGACACCATCCAACTTTTTTGCTTTAATACTCTTTAATACTCCTACACTAATAATCTTGAGGCTGTCTTCAAAAGAACAAAACAAGCAGTTTTTCTGTCATTAAACAAACAAAATTTAAAAGCTCCCTGTCCCTTCTACTTGTCATTGTGGAAATTGTCTTAAAACTCTTTGAAAGAATATTTAGATTAAAAAGAGGCATTCTGTAGTCTAGATATTTAAAAAAAGTGTGGAAGATCAAGGCTGTTACTAGAATAAGCAGAACAATTCGAGCACCGTAAGTGATATTTGAATATCTGTGTTTCTTTCAGGGTTTTTTTATGTGAATGGAGAAACATTTCCTGGTTTCATATACTTCTGTAATTTCAGCTGTGCAGATCTTTTATTTAGCCATCTCTTACAGGTAGTTGTGACTAATGTCTGTAGTCCCTAATGTTTCTGTCCCTAATTCTTTGCTTAAGATTTTTTATTATGATACTATAAATATGTTTGGCCTCACAGTGGACTTGTAACAGGACAGTTTATCATGTAAGGGAGAAAACATTCAAATGCTCAGCTGTACTTTTGAAGTTATTGGTTTCCCTTTCTTCTAGTTTTCTGTTTTACAAAGGACATGCTGAACGCTCCTTCTGACCATCTCAGCTTGGTTGACAAAATTGAGTGCAATTTCCAAATTTCTTGTTTATTCAGTATTCTTTGTAGCTACTCTGTCTTCTTTCTTTGCTGCACTGCTCTGGTTCTGTGTAACAGTCTCTCTTCTGAAAAATGATGAAGTAAATGCAATTTAAAAAAAAAGTAATTCATCATTAAAATGCTTTTCTCTTCTTCCTACTTTTCCCATCTCTTACTGCATCATATCCTGTCACTCTGCCATGCTCTATTGCTCACTTGTGTGCTCATTCATATCCCTGTTTGTTCTTTCACGTTTTTGCTTGATTTCCCTCTATCACTTTCGACCTCACTCACTCAAAATCTTGTTCCTGCTTGCACTGGTTCACACATCCCTCACACTCTTACTCTTCCCTCAGTGTTTTCACACCTTGAGCCCTTTTAAGCCTTTTGTGTTTCGCTTCTTTTTCGTGCTTCATTTCACCCTGACTCTGTCACACATGTTCAATTTTCTCTTTTTCGTCACTGAATTCCTGGGGGTATATTTGCAGTGCTGCCTAGTGGGAATAAGGGCTGTTATTCTGGTACTTCTCTAATTGCCTTTATGTTCCTTGTTCAGCACCAATGATTATGTGATCAGAAAATCTTAATCGCTGCTAGTTTCCCTACACATGTACATCATTAATTTCCTTTCTTTTTTGAAAAAAATAAAAAAAAAGATAATGTCATTGGCTTCCTCTTTTTAAAATAGATTTTCACTAGAAAAACAAGTTTACTTTGGAGATACAAAACCAAGCAACATTGTATAGAAAAGTTATAATGCTGCGAGAGTCTCAAGAAGCTGGGAAATGTGGCTAAAATAGTAGAGTGCTGCTTCCTCCCAGTTATAACAGGCAAGGGTCCAACATGCTCAGATATCCCTTTCTATACAACAGTGACCTTTCAGAATGGAGAAGTTGTGCAAATCAGTTGTGCACAGTTCACCTGTCTATTGCTTCCTTATGCCATATATTCTACCATACCTGCTTAGCTATGCTTAACATAAAATCCTCACTGACTGCAGTTTCTGTATTGGGACTCCTTACATATAATTCATTATCCTCTTAATGAGTAAACTTCTCCTAAGCAACTTAATTTTCTGTTCTTTCTAACATACACTTAAGCTGTATAGTTTTCTTACATCTTGTTTATTTGCACAATCTTGAATATTGGTTAGGAGCACTTATATTTAGGGCTTCCACTGCAGGACATGTGATTTGAAATCCTACTGCCAGCCAAGAGTAACTAGAAGAGTACAAGATTTCCAGATACTTCAAAATTTCTTCACAAATCCATGTACTGCTTATCTCTGCTTAGTGTTCATGATTTAGCTAAAGGTGGTGATGTTGGAGGGTGTTTGTACCTACAGTTAATTGCTAGATGGTTTTAGCATTATTTCACTGTAACTGATGCAACTAGGAATAAAGAGGTAAAACATTATTTTCCTTTAGAATGCCCATGGCAGGAGTCTCCTTTTAGGTCATTCATGATAGCATCCATGGCTTGGAAAGGAAGAGGTGCTCAGAGATTGATGAGATGTTCAGACATTTTAAAGAAACAAGCAAAGCAATTTACTCTGACAGGATAGTGAAACTCACAATACATCTGTTTTGCATTTAAAAGTACAGCTGGAGCACTGCTGCTTCATTTCCAGTATCTTCACTTCTGTTGGTACCATGGCAGCATAGATATTTTGGGATTCCATGTGCAACCTGATCTAATGGGATGTCCCTGCCCATGGCAGGAGGGTTGGAATTGGATGATCTTTAAGGTCCCTTCCAACCCTAACCATCCTATGATTCTATGAAAATATAAAGCTATACTTCAAAGAAACTAACTTCTTTCTGTTAAAAATCTATAGATTGTGGACGGCATAAATTTAGTTCCAGGAGTGCAAAAAAACCACAACATGAGCCTGGGTCAAGACTTTAGGATCACCCAACTTGAACAAGCAGTGAAATATGTGGGAGCTACATCAGTGGGCAGGTGAGCTATATCTTATAAATCCAAGTTGGATCAAACAAGAGACATGCAACTGCACTTAAGGAAATGAGGGACCCAGTTAGCAACAGTATGTTCAGTCAATATGACTCAATGGGGTTCAGACAATCTCACTGTATTTTTTGAAGGACTTAGTTGTTTGCGCCTACATTTTGGTCAAATATTAAAATAATAACTATATTCATCTTTAAAATTCCTTCTGTGTCAGTGTACTATAGTTTTACTACTCACACCTATCCTCTTTTCCAATGCTTCCAAGGGGCTTTTTATGTTTGATAATGATGAACATTAACTCCCCACAAATAAAATCTAAGTCATTGGGAGCAAAGGTTCTCCGCATCTCTCTGGATGAAGTCTGTATTTTGCAGAACACTTCTGTATCCTTCAGGGCAGGAAGCATAGTAGGAGGATAATCAATGTGCCAAGCAGAGAAATAACAGGTAGATCAGAGCTTTTTCAACACATGCTGTGTGTTTCTTTACAAATTGCATTCCTTGAACCACCCACTTTGAAAGAAAACCACTTTCCCACACAAGTGCTTTGAGTAGTTCAGGTTACACAGGGAGACTGTCAGTCAAAAGAAGAACTTACAAACAGTGCTCCCTAAGCTTAACAGCATTCCTTTTTCTCTACCCACACTTCTTTTCCTTTGCCTAAAAAGGCTGGTACAACTAATTAGTCCCCAACATTACATTATAATAACAATAATATTACCTAGCTATACTGTGTTTCTCATCAGTAGATCAAAAAGTACTTAGTAAAGAAGGCAAGTGTCATTACCTCATCAAGTAATACCCACTAAATAATCAGCTCTGCTGTTGCTTTAATCCCTAAAAATGGTGTTTTAAAACCATGAAGAAACCAAAAAACATAATCTCCAAATAATACACCTTCTCTAGCAAAGGAGATTATTGCCTGTTCAGTGGAATCCAAGAGCGTTCCACAAAGCAAAAAAGGAATATATTTGCAAAGATACCACACAGGATTAGAGGGGACCTTTTCAGTTATTAAGGTATGGCCCAGTTGTCCCATGCTGATATACTATATAAGCCCTTTCTTAAACAGCTCAGGTTTTGCCTTAGAACTAGTCAGAGCTTTATGCCTTTCATTAATCCCACTGAGAGGCTGTGCCAGAAGTGTACTGATCTGATGAACAGATATTTTCCTCCCATTTCCATTCTAAATGGATCTGATAAAAGCCATTTGTCTTGGTAGTAACAGTATCTGTTCATCTGAAAAGCTCTGCCCTGCCTTGTGTATTTAGAAAGCTATCAATTTGGTAAAAGAATGGAAAAATACTATTAAGTCTCCTATTCTAATAACTAGCAAGGTCTATCAGTTTTGCCTGTGGCTACTGACATGTGGAGTCTGACACAAAAAAACCCCAAACCCCACAAGATTGTGCCTGTAACTCTTTTTATTGAACAGATTAATAAAATCAACCATGACCACCTTCAAAATAGTTGACACACAGCTGCATATGATGTTGCCAATATCAAAAGCAATTCTGCTCATCATTTCATGAAAGGCTATTCAGGATCTCTGCTGTTTTTGCTTTCACATCTTTTATCAACAAATAATGGGTTCCTTTGAGCACTGACTTGATCTTTGGGATCTCTTCACTGTAAGCCTCAGCCAATAACTGAAAAGTTTTCATCACCGATTTCTTCAGTTTCTCAAGAAGATTGATGTTAACTTGCCATTCACTCTTGCACATTGACGTATTCTGACCAAGGGTAAGAAAACATCCATATTTGAACATGCATCTACTCATACAGAGAGAAGCAACTGAGTTAAGTCTTGTCGCACTGTGACAGGTTAGAACATGTTCTACATCCATCTCTTTGTCTCTCCTCCCACTTTTGGTTTCTGAGCTATAGGGTTGGTCTTTGCCTTTTTGTGTTGAACCTTGTATGTACATTAAGTCCTACCTCCCATTCAGCTTTCTTAGAAGTCCAAGATCTAGTTTCAGAGCAGTGACATCACCTGAAATTCCACTGTAGTGTATTAAGATTATTTTTAAAGTGCCCTACTTTGCACTTACAGTCACTGAATGTAATTCACCATTATATTGTCCTGCTTTAAAGATCTCATGGTAGAGATTCCATAACTCCTGTTCGTGATCTATCACTTCACACTCCTTATGTTCAGAGCTGCTTTTCCTCCTGTCAAACTCTACCTGAATCTCCCATTGCTGCAATTTAAAGCTGTAACTTGTTATGTTCTGATCAAATCCTCTTCTGTATGCAATGAAAAGTCTAGTCAGCTTGCAGCACAGAATATAAATGTGCAGTGCTCATCTTCGTGAGAATTTCACTATTTTTCAACCCGCTTTCTCTTTCAACAGCCATGGAAGAGGTTTGACCTTCCACTATACGCTTTAGGACAGTACCAAGATACACTTCTTTCTCAACAAACATCTTCAGAAACAATTCTTCAAATGTCTTGCACTACTGCATCTGTGAATTTTTATTCTTTTTTACCCTGTTTTTGCTACCTGAAGAAGAAAAGACCTCGTCATATACTTTTTCATCCTGTATCCTTGGTTGATATTGACATCAACTTGTTAACAACTCTCTGCTGTTTTCTTTGAAGACAAATAATCAATAGTATTAAGTAGGAATGTGGTTTTGCCTGTATCCCAGATTCTCACAGCCATTATCTCACATTCATGTTCAACTAGCTACCTTGAAATAATGACAAAGTTGACTCTTTCAGTTCAGTCTCTAAACTTTTCTTTCCTCTCTTCAGATTCAGCATTCAGCATCCAGAAATGAGAAAATCCTTTTACATATGCAAAGAAAATATTACCCAGAACTTAAGCGTTCTAATTACATCTGAGGTAGATTATTTTGTGATACACTGGAATAGTTGATTAGAGTACAGAGGTAGAATACAACTTCCTTATTAAATTTCAGTCATCATTGTTCAATTATTTTATTCTTCACATTATTTTTAACTACATAACCACCTGTTGTCTTGCTGGGGGAGGGGGATGATGTAAAACCTCTGCTCTTGAGCTAGGCTGATAATAAAAAGATGCTGGGATGTCTAGAGACACTTCAATGAGCCTTAAATAATCCTTGCACCATCTACCATCGCCAAAAGTGCCACACCTACAGAATCACATTCCTCTTTCTTATCAATATATTGTTCATTCTTGAGCGGGCCAAATAGGCAGGGTTTGTGTATTCCTTGTAATAGTAAATTCTCTGTTAACAATACTTAATGATTTCCTTCACCTTCACAACACTGATTCGGTTATATCTACAACCAATGCCTGATAACTACCAAATATCAATTATCTATTTTCAAGCTTGACTGGTAGCCTTCATGTTTAGGATTAATTTCAGATACGAAACCTTTATCCGTTCACTTTGCAATTCCTACTCTCACTCACTGAAAATCAGGCTCTTTCAACAAGCACCACCTAAAATTACCACAGATAATCTTTCCACTAGTAGAAGCTTTCCATTTCCTGTCTGCCTCTAAGCAGAGTCTCTATTTTACCACAGCTCCTAAACCAAGTATGTTACTTTGTGCAACCAGACTGTACTTAGCAAAGAAACAGCCCATGCTCAGTAATGGCTCAGATTTTTCCATTACTTCTCTGCAGTCTAATTATCTAAGTTCCAAGAAAGTAGTGTAATATTTCTAAGGAATATCCAAATAAAAAATAATATAGTAATAAAATATCTTTCTACTCCTTGTGATTTACTGCTGGATATGTAAGGTAGATAATTATTTAGTTATTAAAAATATAAGTTTTTTATATATGAAAATATTTTCCCAAACAATATGTTTTGAGGGGCAACACTTTACCCTTAAAAAAAAATCAAGGAAATTACATATGTTCTCCTCTTTACATCAGATACGTTCATAGAGTGCATTCCAGTATGCTGTAAATATTTTTTTCCCAAATAACTTCATTATGCTTTGCTTCAAGTTGATAATGTTATTCTAGATCTGGGTCCCCTTTGTCAACCTGCAAAATAAATCAACTTGTCAATTAAAAGAAAAACACTACCATTTGTTGTCAATTTGTTGGGGGAGGGGGTTCTGCCTGTCACCTGAAGCAACTGCAACAGCATTTCTTTCTAAACTAATGTCATTTTGTCTTGATTTAGTAGCCTATTTGTGTTTTCAGTCCCCAAAGTAGAAAAAGTGGCTATTGATAGACAAAAAGCTTTTTAAACTGCCATTTTAAATACAGCTCATTGAAGTTCCATGACTAGAAAACTTAAGAGTTCTGCTTTAGTTATGAGGCTCATCCAAGTGAGCAGTGTAGATAGATGCTTTTTGGAAACTTTGCAGTTAAACAAAAGCTTTCCTGGTAAGAGGGAATAAATCACACAAACACCAGTACAACAAAGTACCAGGCTGGAGAACCATATTTTATACAGAGATTTTTAAAAGCTATGACTGATTCTGGCTTAAAATTCTTGGGTGCTCAACTCTTCAGATTTGAAGGGGTCTGGTTTTTTTTAAAGAGGAGAAACACTGACTCAAAATCAGGCAGTCAGAAACAGCAACTCAAGCAGGGTAGCATCCACAATTATGAACTGCTTAAAATTTTACTTAAGTGCTTCCACAGCATGGTACGTACAAATTAATCAGCTACATCACTGTTCAACCAACAAATTCAGTTTCTAATTAATAAGTTCCTTGAGATGCATACAGAAGACTAATCACTTAGCTGTTGAGCAACACGTGTTGCTTTGTCTTAGTCTGATTTATTTTTCTCTAACTTACAAAACCGTAACCTGATGCTTCTAATGGAGAGCTTCTGCATTTAAGACTACTTAGAAGCTGATAAAGCAAGCCCTCAAATTGGTGGGATATGCAAACTGTACAGTAACACCTATGCAGACAGCACTTCACTGTTTCATTATAGTGAACAGGTAACAGTAGTAGCATAATCTCGGTAAAGAATTTTGTTACGCTTAGGGTTTCTGTACAAGATAAGCTTCTGCTAGCCCAAGATATGCCATTTTAAAAAGCTATTGCTATGTCAACTGGCATAGTACCCCACATGACTACTTTTAATGGTACATATGTCATTTTGGAAGCTGTTTTCACCTAGCTGGTAAAAGGCATTCCTACACTGCAATAATGCTGGCTATGACAATGACATAGACTAGTATAATTGTACTGGTGTAATTTATGAAGTTTTCTACATGGATTCTTTCTTTCTATCCCCTGATTCAGTATGCTGCATATCCTATGGCACCACAAATCTAATCATACTTCTGAGGCACGAATAAATAAATACATACAAACAGGAGCTGGGGACAAAGAAGAAATGACATTTTTTTAAGAGAGCAGTTTGTGAGTCACATACCAAAACAACAATTCTCGTAGTTTTCAGTATCTTGATTTAACCCTTCTTCCTCCTGAAGACGATAAAACCCACAAGTCCCTGAACTAGTTTTGTTCAAGAAATCATCTTTTTCTCTCCATCTCCTGACAGTGATCTTCAGTTAAAGCCTGCAATGATGAAACTCACTGAGATTGACAGAGGAAATAAAAGGAGAGAAACCACTGAAATGCATCTTCAGAAGCAGTTTATTAAATGTCCCACAGACATTGGTGTGAGTGGCAGCCGCCAGAGTTTAGTGAAAAAAGAGAGGCAGAAAATTAAACTCCTCATTGGGTCTGATGATGATTAATATCTTGTCTCTGATGAGCTGAAACTGCTTAATCATTGCTATTAATAGCAAATCACTGAGGTGCAGGTACGGTAGCTGAAGAAAAAGGGGGTTATATGAGAATGTTTAAAATTGGGGGGAGGAAAAAAAGACAAAAATAACTGAGGTACATTTTGCCCTTAAATCTCCCAAAGCAAGAAACTCAGAATGAAGCTCATAGTCACCATCAGCGTCTCTGAAGTAAAGTTACTACAAGGCAGCTCTTGGGCAAACAAATTCATAGAAGTTGGAGGAGACAGATAGTATGGTTAAAGGCATTTGCATTCTGCAAGAAGACTACTTAATTCATCACATCTCCATTCAAGTGTACGTGAACAAGCAACTAATACCTTCAGTCAACTCAGACATGTTAGATAATTGTTATTTTCAGATTTACTTGCCTCTGCATATATTGGCAAAGCTTTAAAGAGAGCTGGAGTTCCTTGGAAACAAATAATTACACGTAGCTGTGCAGATTGATTTTTATACTTGCTTCCTATAAGAATATCCTCCAAACTCTAACTTTTCTGTTGAGATTTTTGCCTTAAACCCTTGGGTTTGTAATGCACTGAAGCAGAGGTAAAAAACCTAAATCAATTATAGTTAATACTCCTAGAAAACATTCTGTGTGTATTACATTTTCAGACTAAAAGAAACCTCTGTTAAAGTCAGTGCAGATCACTTGAGATACACGTTATAATAGTTTGATTAGTAGAGAATAAAAAGCACATTTTTATAGCACCCATTCATCTGAAAACATTATTCCTGCTAAAGTTAACAAGCAAAATCATGGAGTTAGTTTAAATTAAATCCAGTGTCAGGCAGGAAATTTAGTGATTGTGAAATATTAAAGCTGTGGTATTAGTTCAACACAATTCTAGAATACTGAAGGCCCTAATGCTATAAAAAAAAATTGAAGAGAAATCTTCCATTTCCTAATGCTGTAAAGGCAACTTATAAACACTGTACAGCAATTTTATGTTTTATTTGGACAATCAAGATTATAGAATTGACACAATATAAGTTTATAAGCCTTGAACTCAGTAATAATTAGCTCTCAAATTAGTGCTCAAATAAATCTTGTTTCTTAAATTTAATAATAATTCTTAACTTGCAGCTGAAACTGAGTTTGATTAGAACCTTTCTGAAAGGCTTTTATTCACAAGTGAAAAGGTATAGTAACTTGGTATCCAAAACAAAAATCTTGGGAAATTAGGTTTTCTGGCCTAGGATGGCAACTAATCATCCTGATAACTAGTTTCTATTAGCTATGGTATGATTAGTAACTATACTACAAATTTATCTCTTTTTAAAAGAACTACATGTTCTGTTAACTGTAGCACAGTAGCCCTCTCATCTACAGTTCTCAAGGTGATATCTCTTGCTGTGCACTCTATGTACTGCCATATCTTAGTCATGATTGCTTCTTTCACACAAAACTGAACCTGTTAAAATTATCCTTTTAAATTATTTTTTTCCTAATCTACTTCTCATCTTTCACTTCCTATCTTGAAGCCAGAAAAATCTGGACAAGGATTAAAGCATGTATTTTTTAACAAGGTGGAATAATTTATTCAAAGATGTGCCAAAACCCTCCACCAGTTTTAAAATCAAGTTCAGAAATCTGTCTAGAAGAAAAGCTTTTGTGTATCTAAAGAAGGCATGGATCAGATGCAGGAATTGCCAGCCAGCATTATTCTATCAACTCTACATTAGAATACAGCCTGTGCTATGCAAGATATTAGAGACACTGACTGTTAAAAGTCCCTCTGATGGCAAAAATCCACAAACCTTCACAAGTCAACAAAACATCAGTAACTTTTCTGCATGTTTTTGGGGAGAATCTACAAATCTGTCTGCCAGTTCCATTTCAAAACATAAATGAATCAAAATACTGCTGCAACTACTCTAGAGGAAATGGACTGACCTGTAAAGAAGGAAAGATGAATGATAAAATACGGGAAAAAGGAAAGGAAGAGGTGAGAAACAACTAATTTTGGAATTTTTTTTACCTTTACTTAATCACGTAATAAACAGATAGTTCTTTCGTGGGTTTTTTATTCCAAAGCAACTTTTTCAAGACCTTTCCAGTATATAAAAATACTTCTATCTTATTACCTATGGCTTTATTTCAGCTCCAGAAATAATCCTCTATATATTATACAAATGCTACATAACGTTCTTTGATATTGAACTACACCATGATAACCTCAATCCTTTGTCTAGAGAGCCAAATGAAGATGCTATTGTAGCATCAACAGCCGTAAATGTACTAGTTTTATTCTACTTAGGAAGAACAATAAATACTTCGAAGATGTAGGGGGCCAGGCTTCACTGCCTGGAAAACAGTTTACAAGCTGACCAGGCTTCATCTGCTTCTCATACTGGCCTGTCTCTACCCCTAACACCACCTATGCTCACTTAATTACAGCCAACAAAAGGAGGTCTGTCTGTATTACAATCACACTGTCAGTTTATTTTGTAGATACACATTTTGGGTTTTCTAATTCAGGGCCTTAGTATGTTAAATCCAATCTTGGAAGCTACTCCAGGTCTTTCAAAGTATACATTAGTGAGAGTGAATTCACTGGGCAGCTACGAAAGTTTAGGAATCAGTAGGCACAGAGCAGATCATCCATAATTTCTTTGCAGTAGGTACAGATGTTATTACTACCTCACTTAGAAGTATCTCACTGTGAACAACACAATTTAGACAGTAATTTTTTTTAACTGCATCCATAAGTTGTTCTCTTTAATATATATATGAAGAAGAAAGAAAGTAAATGTATCAAAGAGAAGCACACTGTATAATGGATTGTTAATTTAACTTAGGAAAATGCAATGAATCCAGTATTTTCTCTAATTTTAACTTCACTACTTTTAAGTTCTCCCCCCTTATTACTGATCTCTGCAAACTCTGACATTTAGAAATTTAAAAGCAGTTTAACAGAATTGTAAAGAAAAAAAAGCGGAGGAACTTTAAACCCTGATGTTTACATCCTGGATTTTGATTCATGTTCCACAGATCTATGGAGGACAGTCATGCTATAGGTTATAAAAAATTACTACAGTACGATATGTCAAATGGTTTGAACATCATTGAACTAAAAGAGACTCTCAGGCTAAAAACATATAATTCTCCAGGTCATCAACTTTTCTTCCTGCTATTGGTATCTACAAAGTTAAGTGAACCAAGATGACTGCTGTCAGCCAATATTTTTTGAAGTTAGCTGTACATTTCACTCAATTCTCCAAGGGTATCTGGATACATTTAAAAAAAAATCTCTTAAACTCAAGTCTCAAAACAATAATTGCAGATGATAAAGCAAGACAAGAATGGTGAAACTCCAAAGGATGGAAATAACTACTCAACTGGACGATGCAGTGGTTATCATGACTGGAAAATGTTTGAAAAGAGTAGGGAATAAAGAGTGCTGAAAGTACTGGTATTGTTAAGCTAAACATACCTAAAACATGTCCATCCAATATCAGAATATTAACCTACCCCTAAGTTGCTTTTCCTAAACCATACCAGAGAAATTACCTGCAGAACATAAGAATAACTATACATGATGTATTTTTAACGTGACTCCACTTTCTGGTATAATACATATTGAAATAAGTATTCAAAATATAAGTTTCAAAAGTGCTGGAAGACGCTACAGACACAATTTGCTGCCTAGCCAGAAAGAGTCTTATTTTAAACCTTCTTCCAATCTGAAAAAAGAACCTGACAAGTTTTTTTTTAAAAAAAAACAACAAAAATTTGATATATAACAACTTAATTGTTCTGATTTATGTGAAACAATCACCAGAAACAAATTACTAAATTTTCACCTCCATCTTTTGAAACATTACTATTTCAGGTATATTTTTAAGCCTGCACATATATATTTGTTGACCTGCTTTCCCCAAAGCTCATTGGTTAATTTTAAATTACTTTGTTAGAGGGAAAGAAGTCAGAGGTAACGAAGCTTCCACAATTGTCAGGAACACAGAGAGAGATATCACCATTGCTATACATTTTACCATTGAGAAATACACTGCAACATACACTGAAGATTTACTTCAATACCAGGAGACCCATATGGGAGCTAGATTTTATAAATGCCCTAATTGTAGGTAAAGCAACTTCAACATCAGTCAGCTGCATGACATCACAGCAAGTAAACTACATTACTTCCAGCACTCAAAGGGTCTGGTGTACTTAAAAACGACACATTTTGTTTCAAAAAGGCAAGTGCTACTTCTTAGGGCCTTTGTTTTACTAAAAAAAACCCCAAAACCGCATTTAAGCTCATCTTGATTTTCTGTTTTTTTCTGCAGAAAAACATATTTTTACTATGAATAGTAAGTAGCTAACTTTGAAATAGAGAAAAAGGAATAATTAGGAAACAGCTCTCCTAATGCTAGTCTTCCATGCAGACCTAGAAGAACTTAGGCATCCAAATTTCTCTTCTTATTGGAAGGAATACGCTCATCTTTGCAAAATGCAACTTCTATAGACTATATTTTTCCCAAAAGTTTGTTCAAAGAATGAGGAAGACAAAGATGAAACAAAAGCCTTGAAAAATCCCATATATTATATTCAGAGTAAACTGCTGTCCCAAAGAAGCTGGTAACTTATTCCCTTTCAAAGAACTCCTTTTCGTCCTGACCTTTATGCTTCTGCCCAGAAATGACAAACTAAGATCCAACTAGAAGAAGAAAGACAAGATAAAGTTGGTCAACATGTTTAGAAACAAAAAAAACCTTCCCATCCAATCAGGAGATGTACAGAGAGGAAAGAAGGTAAGCCTAAAGCTTACTTTACTTTTATGAAAGAATAAGCATGTACTTAAAAATATGAGCATCAAAAGAACATGTATCCCCTGTACTGGAATTCAAAAGAGCAATGTGGAGTTACTTTATTTGACAGAACACACTTGACAAAGGTAGTGGCTTTTGCAAGGTTCATGTTTTTTCCCAAGACAGCATTATGTTGGGTTAAGGATGTGAATTCCTGGCAAGCTAAGGAAGAAACGGCTCTGACATCAACATTTAGGTGTTGAGCTTCTCATAACCATGTTGTATTTGGGCTCACATTCTTTGTTGAAGGCCATTCTCATTTTGCTGCAGGTTCTACTTCAAATTTCCAGTCACTGCTCACAACAGACTGGTTCTTTATATGAAGGGAAGTAAAACTCCATTTTTTTTAATATTTACTTGTTAATTTTATTTACTTAGATGATGGACAGATAAGGCTTCTCATGTCTGTAAAACACAATCTCATTGTGGTGACACTGACTTGCAAACTAAAGATGATGAACAGAGAACCAGATTCAGCTTCCACAGAAGTGACCTTTTGGTCAACAGCATATTTCAACCACACTTTGTCAGTACTCTGTATATTCCAGATCACAAATGTTTCATAGAAAGAAGTTTTCCAGGATAAAGCAACAAAACTTGGCCTATGTCTCATGTCTTTTCTTTATTCTTGCAGGATCCCCAAGTAAAAACTGCAAACATGCTTAAAAAGGTGTCTTGATTGCAGATGAGAGTGAGGTGCTTAAGTGACAATTCTGGGCATAACTCAAAAAAAAAAAAAAAATTGACAAGAGCAGATGACCACCATTTACTCCAGAATGCAAATGTACACAGAAGTAGCTTTTATGAAGGAGTTGCTACGAAACCAATTTTAACTAAAACACGTCACTTGTAAACCTGTTCATGCACCCATCAAAGCACTATCGTGGTAATATGCAAAGGCACCCTTTCAAGACCTCTTTTCTCAGAACTTCTTTAAAACGACAGGATCAATACAGAGGTTGAAACTTCTACTTTAATTGGATTCTGGATTAAGTGTTCTTGTTTAATCCTGTTGAGACACACAGCAGATAAAATTCAGGCAAACTGAGTGAATCATAATGAAAAAAGTTATAGATTTTGCCCCTTTCTGATTACGTTGTCTGTGAAAGGATTATTTTCAGATGTTTGTTCATCCGTTGCAAGTGTCTGATAGACATTTTAGCAATTAATTATTTGTTTGCCTCTTCCTGTGTGCAACTTATTGCAAGCATTAAAAAGCCAGGCAGTTTTCATCACGCACACAGATCACATGATAAACTTTTGGCACTTAACTGGATAAAGCTAAACTCCCAGAATCAGTTTTCTGATTCAAGTATTCACAAATATGATTTCAAAATCTGCTTCCTATGAATATTAAAACTGGATATTGTTTCTGTAGACAGTCTTCCCAATTAACATATTCACTAGAATATTTATGGAAGGCATACACAAAAGGAGTATGAACAGCATCAAAGTGAATCCATTTAAATACTAAGATGAGTATTTTCAGCCTTCCTTCATTTCACATTATTGTATTTTATGAGGTGTTTGCCCAACTCTGGCTTCAATCATATCTCTACAGATTACTTGGACTAAAATATGCTATCAGCGAAGAGGACAATTGAGGAAAGCAAGTCCCAGGAAAGAAGGCAGGTTCTATTTTTAAAATGTTACCCTAGCAGTGATGAAAAAACAGTCTCAAATTCTTGCTCTCTCACAGACTCCCTGCATGATTTCACACAGCTTCTCAAGTTTTCATCTAAAGGTACATTACTGATTTTTCCTTTCATCTTAATTATGTTCTACACAGGAGCCCTACACAGACACTTTAAGGCTTTCAACCTCAAGTGGATCTACCATGAAGAAACTGATAACTGTTGTATTTTCTTCCTATAAAAGTGGAGGTGACTGTGAATCTGCTAGAGGCCACATAGCCACAGTGGGCGGTTTTTTTAGGAATTGGTAAACTAGACAGCATGTGCCAAATTACAGTTCCCAGTTTCCATTTTAGATTACCTTCATGGTAAAAGCGCAGCATATAATGTGGAAAATGATGTTATTGCTGGAGCTGCTGTTGGCTAGTGAAATTATTATTCTCTTTTTAATGAAAATTCATCATATATTATTTGGTTATTTCCTCTTTGCTATTTTAAATGCAATCCACCCTCCCTACCCTATTACCTCGACTTTTGAATGTAATTGAAGAACATTGGAACAATTAGCTTTTTCAGTCAAAGTAACCGATAACTGAAATTACGCTGTCCTGAATTATTAAAAACAACAACAGTAACCAGGTATGTTCAAAGGCCATACAATATTCAAAGTCCTCTTTAATATTCTAGTTCATAACCTTAATAGACATTTATACATGATTAATGAGGCTTTTAGTAGCTGTTGCTGTCACAGTTTGGGTAATGCCACCTCCAATGAATATTCCAAGGGAAGGGACTTTCTGGCAGCATCTGAGTGACAACTATGAAGTAGCAGGCTGCAATGTACTTTCTGACAGGAGAAACAAAATCCCAAATGAGACAAAATTCTGTCCTAAAGAACTGCAAAGTATTTGAAAAGGAGGACATGGGAATTGTCTATATTAGAGCACATTTCATTTAACAGATTGACTAACAAAGAGCTTATGAAGGGTTTCTAAATGTGATCCCACTGCCATGCAATGACAAGTAACTTAAGTTCTTAGATATAAACACATGGATGAGTAAAGTAATTCCTAATTACACCAAGAACACATAATTTTCAAACACAGCACTGCAGATAACAGTAGTGAAAAAGAGATACTTGATTCTAAATCCCCAAAACATACAAGCAAACAAAATGTAAAAGATTAAAGAAAAAACAGCACAATATGTTTTGCTACAGCAACTCAGCTAGCTCAACCTTTTTCGCTTAGTGAAGAAAAGACTGAGATGGGATTATGCCTATGTTTAAGTACCTTCAAATGGAAACATATCTAGGCCTGACAGAGCAATAATTAGCATTGATTTGCCAGGGGTAAATCAGGCTTGACCGAGCTGACTGCTTTCTGTGATGAAATTACTAGATTCGTGAATAAGAGATGATCAGTAGATGTGATCTCCCTTGAATTTAGCACAGCATTCAATATGGTCTCCCACAGCATCCTTGCATCCAAGCTGCAATTTTACAGTCTATATAGATGGACTACTAGACAGGTGAGAAACAAGATGGAATGTTGGGTTCAAAGGGTGCTGGTTCATGCTCTGTCTGGAAGTCAGTTACATGTGGAGTTCCTCAGCATCTCTTCTGTGACCAGTCATTTTCAATATTTTATATCAATGACTCAGAGGAGAAATCAGAATTCACTCATATTAAGACTGCAAATGACACCAAACCTGCCATCAATAAACTCATAGGCAAGTGGGTCACCCAGGAGACCTAGAGAGGCTGGAGGGATGAAAAAACCAAAGCCCTATCCCTGCGAAGACTAACCCTCTTATAATAGCATAGGTTGTGGACTAGGCCTGCTGGGAAAGACCTGTAGTCCTGGAGGACAGAACATTATATATAAGCCAGCAGCATGCCTGGGCAGTGATGAAGGTCAATGGTGTCCTGGGCTGTTTCAACAGGAACACAGCAAACAGACCGAGGGAAGCGATCACTTACTTGGTACTCATTAGACCACATCTGGAACACTGTGTCAAGTTTGGGGTCCCAAATATAGGAATTACATTAATGAAGTTCAGCGCAGAACTGTCAAGTGGTGCAGTGGATGAAATGCTTACCATGGGCTTGCTCAGAAGAAGAGAAGGTTCTGTGGACTTACCAGTAGCCCTCCAGTACCTACAAGCAAGTCGCAAGAAGACAGAGCCAGGCTCTTCATAGTGATACATGGGGGAGAAGGTGTGGGGGTGTGGGGGGGTGTGGTATGAGAGACATCATGCATAAATTGAAGCAAAGAAGGTTTAAAACAGATATAAGGAGAAGCTCTTCCACCTGAGGATAGTCAAGCAGCGGCACAAGTTGCCCAGGAAGGCCCTGTGGTCTCTGTCCTTGGAAGCTGTCAAGACACGACTGGATAAATGCCTAAGAAATCTTGTCTGACCCCAAAGCCCACCCTGATTTGAGCAGGAGTTCAACTACTGCACTCCGGACATCCCTGACACCCTGAATAATTAAGTCAGTCTATGAAGACAACAGGTACTGACAATTTCTTTAATTTAGTGGAGAAAAGTATAACAAGAACTATTTACTTGAATCTAAACCCAGGTGAACTGAAAACTACTAGCACTGTCGGTGGTTAACCTAAGAAATGAGTGCTAGAATTTTGGCAGAGATGACTCTCCGCTCCTGCTGGTTTCCAATCAAGACACAACGCTGTTGTGAGACATTTTTCACTCACTCAAGTATACACAGATTGCTTAAAAGATAAGTAACTTGTGTGAACCATAATGGAATACAAGACAAGTCAGAAAAAATGACAAAATGGCTTTAACTCTGTCCATAATACCTGTAACTTAAGGAAACCACCAACTATTATTTGATTAAATAAATATTTTAATTGATCTTATTTTTTTAACCAACAAATATTAAATCATGCCTATCCAAAAACTAAAAGGAAAAGAAAACAGATACAGAAAAATGGCAGAAATAATTACTTATGTAACTTACTGTCTTTTTCCAGTGCAAGGTTTCTTAATAGGTAATGGGCTTTCCTCCTTGCTTTGCATTTAAGATTAATACACACTGAGAGCTTTAAGTCACTTCAAATACCATGTAGCAGCAAATTTCAAGATTTGTATTGAGCTCTCTGTACAAACAAAACATTCTACACACAGAGGAATTTAAAGCAGCATGCCATTATCAATTGTGGACACAATTAAAATAGTCATTACAACAAACCAGCATAATATTCTTCTAAAACTGAAAAGGTGAAGATTGCATTTGCTCAGCTTTTAAAAATCAAACAGAATCAGTACTCTCCTGCCTGCCAGATCATTAGTTTTCAAGTATGCAGCCAGCACCCCCTATATTCCCAATTTAACACAAATCCAATATCTGTTTCATTCTAGAATGAGCTCATAGAGTTACTGCCTATTAAGGCAGAATTTTAAGTAACCAAATAAATTTGCATAAGTAAATATTTGTACCTGGCACGTAACTAATTCAGCAATATATGCAATACACAGTGAAAATCTTTATATGTTCTTACTTGTAATTTAACTTGGAATCCAATTTTATTTTGAAACAAAGCACGAATCTGTTCAGCCAAGGTTACATGAAAGAAGCTTGACATTTAAACAATGCCTTTTTAAAATTATCAGACTGTAAACTAGTATTTGAACAGTTTTTAAAAGGCTGAAAAGCTTTTGTTTGTACTAAGATAACTACAAAGGCTGAACAGCTTTTTTACTCCTGCCAAAATAACACACCTATTGCCAAACACAGAAAGTTCCATCTCAAAAAAAAACCCAAAACCAAACTCAAACCAACAAAACAAAAACTCCCACCACAATCACCAAAATCCCCCACCACAAAGTAAGACAAAATAGCTGGCATCTTCTAACCCCACCTAAGTATCACTGCTGAACTCCTCTAAGGCCAGAAAAAACTTCCATCAGATAGATGATTTAAAAAACAAAGTAGTGGTAATTCCAAGTCTGATTATAAAAAGTCTTAGTTATATAGCTGCAAGTCAATATACCTATAAACTTGAGGATGTCCACCTGAAGAAAGAAGACAGAAGGATATTCCAGCAACACACTTCCATCCAGAGGGATATGGATTCAAACTTATTTTATATAAAGAGATTTTATATAGGAATCCATTGGTTTGTTCTGTAACAATAAGCACAGAACCAGTGGCCAAAACTAATGATCTTAACACAAAGACAAGAACAGAACCTCAGGTTTTGGCCAAATAGGTATTTATATGACTAAATCAAGACCCCATAAAACATTTCACAGAATTTTTGCCTATGCATTTACACCTCATAGATCAGCATCCCACCACCATCCAACGTTCCACAAACTAGATACCACCATGTCCTCCCTGGTCCAGTGAGCAGCAGCACACAGGACAAGAGAAAGCGTGCAGCTGAGTGACCACGGCTTAGCAGATCTCACTGTGCAAAAACACATTCCAGACACACATTTCCCTGACTTGTACTGTAGGCTTGACACAATTCCTGCTTCACGTCCCAAAATCACTCAGTGGTCTATATCATCCATATATATGAGCTCTAGCACATAGGTCCATAAAAACAAGAGTTGTATGAAGAGTGCCCAAAATACATAAGGATGCTTTTTAAAATATTTTTAAATAATATTAAGGGTAGATCTGCAATAAGTTGTGAATTAAAAGTAAAATCTTACAGGGCATAGGATAGGTCAACTATTAAAAATTAGAAAACACAGAGAAGAATGAGTAATTCAGGGGGATTTGTTACACTTCTTAAAGATGAGAAGAAAATCAAATAAATGGGGCCAGCAATTAATTCCTCTTCAGCAGTGAGAGTATGGCAAGGATGGCCCTTTGTTGAAATCTGCATTTTGGGAACTACTTCCATGCAAACCAAATACTATTTATTTAAATAAAATCAGTGATGACTGATTTCCATTTGTCTGCCTTGATACAAATCATTCAACACCCCAGACCAAGCCATTATTTTCGTCCTACCTTCAAAACTCCCAGCAAACAGATAAATCCATGTGATGGCTGGGACAAAAAGGACAGTCAGAGAGGCAGCCAGGAATTTCCGTCGCCCTCTGCAGATTCCCAGCATTCTCTCAGGAGTGCAGATTCCCAGCCCAGTGCTGTTCCTATGTCGGAAGCAAGTAGTCCACAGTCTCCCACATATTAATCCCTGAAAAGAAAGGAAAAAATATTTTAACAGCTTATCTCTCTACAGAAAGGTAGACTGCGCCAGTATTCCTAAAGAGTTAAAGCAATAAGGCTAAATATAGGGTTACTCCAGTTGCAAAGCAGTACCTATTTCAACATTATCCATAAATATTTAATAATAGAGCAAGTTTTAGAAGTCAGACCAAGTCAATAAACTCATAACTCAATAAAACACATCACATCACCTAAACACACGCAGAGCTAATCTTACAAAAAGAGACATCACCTTAATTTGTTTTTCACTACCTTCTTTCTCTAAAAACCTCTGTCTTTGATGCCTACATGTGGTGGTGCCCCTGGGCAGATAAGCAAAAGCAACTCATTTTTCTTTACCTGCTCCCAAAGAACAAAACTCATACCAGTGGATCAATGATCTGGTTGCAGGTGGTCATGCACTCAAGAGACTGAACTGAAAAATTACAGGTAAAGTTTGGGGGCAGAAAGATGTTATCAAAATGACCCACTTCACTAATCAAAAGCAATGCTTATGAACCGCTATACAAAAGGGGAGAAGAGAAAGAGCAAAAATATGCAAGGAAGCTTCCTTAGTCACAAACGGGGCTATCAGGAGCTTTAGACATTATGCTCTGACAAAAGAAGAGAGAGTACCACAGTTTTTATGAGAGGAAAAAACATCTCTAGCCTTAATTTGTTTAAAATAACTGTTCTGCATTTCACAGAGGCAAAATGGCACAGCAGTCTTATAGTTTTTATCCACAGAAGATGAATACTCCCACACCAGCGCAGGCATGCAGGGCACAATGATAGTGCTTCACACATTCTGTGAAGGTTAGTGTTAGACTGAGAAGATAGAGAAGGAAAAGGAGGTATTAAGCCCATGCAGATCTAGTTTGGTTTTGTGTGAAAGGGCTTATGTTTTCTAATTAAAAAAAAAATTTGGTCTACAGGAATGATAGCGAAGGAAACACTCTGGCAGTACAAGGTGTTTAATAACAGAGCCCTTTGGCTTGTGCTTAGGAAAGCACTTAAGCTGAAACGAGCAACTAAAGCACTTCTGTACTAACACTAACAATGACTACTGTGTGTCTTGAAAATATGTCTGAGCTCTATGACTACATATATATTGCAGTGAAAGTCAACTCTGAAATCAAATTACAGCAAAAATGAGAATTATAGACAAGAGAATTGTGTTCAGACAAAGAACTCTGCTTCTGGAGATACCTGGCTGCAGTAATCAGGCAAACTTATTAAGAGTTGTTCCTTGAGCGTTCAATAGAGCCCGCTTTATGACACTACAGTTTAAGAGCCATGATAGTACTCCTGACCTTGGAACCGATAAAATGGACTATAATTTGTCCAGAGACAGCACAAAAAGCATTCCATTGTGTCGGTTTTTCAAGGCAATGAAGCCTCACCACAGAGATTTTGTGAAAATATGTGGACAGACTTAATATTAACAACCGTAGTCCTAGAGTCACTGTGTTAGACACACACATTTGGTAGCTTCATTGTGGAGAACTCTTATCTTTATGTGCTGTATTTGGAAAACTGTTACATTTCATTTCTTTTCCTTACATCACATAGCTTGTACACCTATTCTGAAGAGAGTCTTTTACATGCCTATTTGAAAAAAAAACCAACCAGATAATTTTCCTGGTTTATGGGTTTCAGAGTTGCTATTTGTGTGTATATTACAAAGTAATATAGATTTAAGCACAGAACGGCTAATTTTAAATAGGCATTTTGTTTTCTCCTGTAACACCATGATGTGCATCACTGATACTGATCTGTGCACAGCAAAATAAATCTATGAAAAAGTAAACTCACAAGCAGGGTCATTCTCAGATAGCCACATCTTATAATGCAACATGCACTTGATATGTACAGCTCCTATCAATGATACCTGCGTAAAACCTATAATAGCAAAGTAAGAGTGAACACTACACGTTTCTGAAATAATGCTATTACAAGGACACTGATATAATTTTTTGGGATAAAGACACACAGACTCTGAAGATTGTTACAGTCCTGGTAGTGGATTAATTCATCCTGGGGCTGAAAATGTAGGCAATAATTCTTTTTTTTTTTCCTATATACTCTATTAAATATCCATGCAATTTAAGTTTCTGAACAGGTATGACATGGAGGATGCAATCCAGCTTTTCTGCCCCATGAATATAAAGTGACTTAACAAATAAGAGAGTATAACGAGCAATACTGAAGTCCCAATTCAGCTATGAAGGAAAGCTTGGAAGGCAGCACATCCAGTTTTCTACAAATTGCGACAATTCAGACCAAAAAAAAGCAAAATCACTTTGCACATTCATGCACATCTTTTATCTAACTAGGAAGACATTTGGGAAAATCTTACACAAATCAGCTTGTGATAGATCACCCTAGGCAATGTTGAGATATTTCTTTTAATGGTGCTTTAAAAAAGAAGAATTATAAACTATTTTAAAAGAAATTTCTACTATGCCCCACCTCCCCAAAGTCATGAATAGCTTCCCTTGAGTCTTATTCATTTTCAATGTATCAAACTGCCACACCTGCGGAGTATTTTCTTCCAAACGAGACACTGCATCATGTACACAAGCAATTGAATAAAAGGTCAATGAATAGCAATGAAGATGCTAAGCTTAAAGTAAAGGACTCATTCATGTATTTATTTTGGGGTGTATTTGTAAAGACAACAGACCATCATCAAACACACTGAAAGAAGATACTGCAGTTCTTTGACTTGGTTTTCCTTTCAATTCAACAGATGCCAGATTGATATCCATCATGAAAGGAGCGTGACTGACAACACTGGCTGGAGCAAGGGCCGAGACAGAACAAAACAGCACTGTGCACATTTCTGCCACGTGAGCTTGCCATTGCTATCAGCCTTCTCCTATAGCATCCCCTTAAGCCACAGCGCTACTGAGTCAGACTGTCACCCACCTAAATTGTCTTGGAAAGCAGTTTCATGGTATAGGTTAAAAATGAAGCTTCTCTGGATGTGACATTTCTAGCTATATTAATCTTTTAAGTAAACATACACTGTAAGATGGTTCACTTCACTTGCACAAAGCCATGCAGCGTTCCTCCTCCATCTTAACAGATGTGCTAACTAACACCTGCCCTCAGAAATACGCAGCATGATAAAGAAAGGGTGAGGAAATAACTGGCCAATTTAAGGTGTAGTGTTTTAATCTAAATACAGCTAATAGCCCCTCTTAATCTTACCCAATGTTAGTATTTTCAGATAAATCTAACTGAGTCACACTGTGTTGACGAAGGGAGACAGGACATCCGATGATCGTCAGCAAGTCCCAATTTTATTAAGAGTGGCGCTTAGTTAAATACAGTCAATAATGAGGTTCATACATATTGCAAAAGCTGAGCTCCTAATTGGTCGGTGAGCTAAAGTGAGCAAAAGATAAACTACCCGTCCCCCCAAGTGCAGCTGGGTGCTATGAGATTCACCCCTACGCATTCTTCCCATCGTAGATCTAACCAGGGTCTCACGAATCCCTCATTGCCAAGGACACTGCACCTTTATCGAGGCCTCCCAGCCTATCTGTATCCCTTCTGGCGAAGGCATTCCTGAATAAGACTCTCCACAACACTGAACATCTACAAGTTTAGCCATATTTACTGGATTTATCTCAAAGCAAGGGTGGTCAAAATCAGCCCCGGAGTCAAATGGAACAGTTCGAGGAAATTTCTGTTATGGGGGTTGTAGTTTGAAACACCATCTTGGCTTCGCTCCTCCAGATACAATCACATTTTCTGCTCATGTCACAGAAATACAGAAGGTGTAGGCATTTCGGGATATACTTCTACCTCGGTCTTCATGTTTTAATATATTGAATGTGCTCAAAAACTATGATATAATTACATTTTATAAATCTGATTAAACAAGTAACATCCACAAAAAGTTAACTGTATGTACATTAAGCATGTATTTCTTGCTGTCATAAGTCAGATGCTCTACACTTCTAAAATATGCCTAAAGATTTATAAAACCTACTGCACACGTACAGATCAACAGACATTAATACAGCAACCTCAGGCCAGCTCATCCTTGATTACTGCTAATGGTGCTGCAAAAGGCTACTAGGCAGGACAAAGCCTGTGTGAGGGATCACAGTGGGAATTAAAATAAATTGGGTTTCTCATCACAAAGACTCACTCATGACCTCCTTACCACATGCCAACGGAGAATGAAATGATTTTCGTTACATACACACACGGTCAAATGCTTCCATTAGCTACTCTACGTTGTCAGAGTGGTTGCTTTGTTTTAAATCAAGGATAATCTCCTTAGCTAAGTATGAAGCAGCTCTCAACCAGTATGAGCAGCACAAATACTAAAATGTGTAACACAACACTAATCACACTGGTATTCCGTTTCTATCCATTTATTTTTTTAATTATGGCATGACAGCTCAACTATGTCGGACATTCCACAAGAGTTCAGCGGAACAATGGAAATAATTATGAAAACAAAAATCAAACACAATTAACTAGATTTAACTGCTTTACTATAAAAACCTTTTCCAACTGCTTCACACATTTCATTGCATTTGTTTCACTTAATCTTATCCCAGTAATCTCCCATTTGTTTTCAAAACCACTGAAATGAATATATACAGTTAAAGCTGTTTATACACCAATCCCATGCCTTGCCTTTGTTGTGTTCCTTGAATTAATATTATCTAATTCTTTCTGCTTTTCCACATTGCAGTCACAGAGTCAATGAACAATTTCTAAAGTAAAGCTTTTCCCTTGGCTCTGTGTCAATGTAGCATCCGTCCCTTACAAGAGATTTTTCACAGTTTTTGCTAGACTCAAAATATAAATAACTTACAGAAAAAAGTAGTATCTTAGCCAGTATTTTTCTGTTTTTCTTTAAAATGTTGCTAATACGGTGTTATAATGAGTTTAATCCTTGACAGTCAGCTTTTTATCTTGCAGTTTTCCAGTTATGGAAGTTGGTTGTCACGTGGCAGATTTTTTGTCATATTGGAAAAAAGTTTAGTACCATAAACACAAAGTGTGGAAGCAACCCAACATTATGAAATGAAAGATTAAATATTTAAATGACAAATCTCTATTTAAATAAACAACCCTTAGAAATATACTCCATTTCTCATGTTCTTAGAAGAGAAATAGCATTTTGAAGGCAAATGCCATCTCATCTCTCAATCAACCTTTTCTTCTTCTCCCACATGAAAGAAAGTGCTAAAGGAACAAATCTAAGGCTCCTTTTGCTCCCAGACTCTGAGTTTTCTGGTAGAGGAAACCCCCAAATCAGACTCCTTAATACTATGGAACAGTGACTCTGAGGAATGATTTGGAGTAAATGCAGACTCAGCTTTCATCTCAGGAGGTCTGTGAAGCCACTTTAATTGAACAGATTACAGCAGTTTCCAAATGCTACCAAATTCACTCTTTCACAACTAGTTACATGAATTTACTCCTATCTGTAAGAGAGAAAATAGCCAATAAGCTGACAATAGAACTGAGTTCTGCCCTAGAAATGTGCTAACTGTTTTGAGAGCACACAGGATTGACATTTTCTTTTATATCTTCACTCAGCAGGTGCCATGGCTTTAGGAAAATTCTGTTACAGTCATGTTAATCAAAGTTTTCTAGAAGATTCCAGTTGTAAGCAACACCACCATAGGAATGAGCATCTATCCTGACAGTGTAATAGTCACAGACAGTGACAGACACCACATTTTTCCTTTTTCATTCCCATATATTCCTTTCTATGTATAAACATATATATATATGTTATACATGCATTTTTTATGTCATTCTTTTTTTCTTTTCAAGTCTAGACTGCTCAAAATAAGGGAAGCCTGCAAGTTTAAAATTTTATCAAGGAATAACACAATTTAAGATCAATATCTTAAGAATCTTTTGCTAAGCCTCTACTAAAATGTCACTGTTAATATGAGAGGAGGAAAAAAAATCTATCAGTTGAGAGGAGATAGCAGCAACAAAACACATCATGACAGAAAGATCAATCTTGCCTATTATTCACATTTCATTTGCAACCCAAGAGTGATTCTTATTTTCAAAGTAGCTACTGAGTTGTTTTTCAATGAGTTCTCCAAACTCAGGTTTACTCCACCCCCTCACCTACATGGGCATGTATGCCCTGACACACAGTTCAAAGTGAAACAGAGCCTGACTCGACTCAGTTTGTGTATGGCAGAAAACTAACAAGCTGCTATACATACATAATAAAATTATCTTAGAATTTGAGATTTCAATGATATTAAATTATAAACATACTAGAGACCATGGACAAATAGCAGTAGTAAATGTGGTAGAGAATCTTTCAGAAGTTAAGCAATTCTGCTCCAGGATCATGGTTTACACACAGACCAAAGCACTATTACAGTTATGATTTTCAGGCTTAAAAAAAAGACAAAGCTCCACATATTTCAAAATCCAGTCTTCTCCTCCTGAAATAATGGCAGGAAGAAAAGCAACATGCTACCTGTTCTCAGCTGGAAGAAAACATCAGTATGTTGTTGCATCATTGCTCTCCTTGCCTCTACACCAGGGCATCTTTCTCTTCTATAATCAAATACTGAAAAAGTCAAGGGTTTGTCTATTCAATAACTCCCTTTCTCAGATATTGTGTCCATGCAACCACACAGAAAACAAAATGCTGTTTAAATGCGTAGTAGGGCGCTATGTGTGACATACATAACAACTCTCAACATTTTTGATGCTAATACTCTGTTTCTCAACTAAAGTTCCTGGATGCTTATTCAAAAGCAATTTTTACCTTCACAAGAATCCTCTACTTACAAAACTGCTCTAACAAGGAAAATGATTAAAGAATCCTAAGTAAGTTTTACACAGGAGGAAACAATTATCGCTTGAATTGTTTGCTCCTGACAACAGAATCCATGTCCCTCTATGAAGCAAAGTCCTATTATTAAAAAAAAAACCCAAAACAAAACAGTAAGGAAACCCTTATTTTACTGCATAGATCTCAAACTACAAGTTATTATATTTTTACATGGGGATTTGTAACACACTTAGAGAAGCTACTTGCTTGTCAGATGGAAACAGAAGTTGGCATCATACTCAGAAATCATTCTTTATGAAATAGACACAATAAATTAAAAAATAAAAAGAGAGATAAACCCAGCTGGTTCTCTTTTCAGTCCCAACAGTGAGGATGGAAGGAATGGATGGATCTTGTGGATCAAAAATTGGTTGCGCCGCTGGTATTGACAAGACAGGTTTTGATTTTACAACCACAGGACTCTCTTAAGAATGGACTACTGCTAACAAGACACATTGAATGATGTGGATAGAAGATACCTGTCTGCAGCAACTAGGCAATGGATGGATACAGGATTTCTAGGAAGGAGTGGCCATGAAGTCAAAGAGGAGGAATTGCTCTGTATGTGAGAGCAACAGAAATGCATGGAGGTGTCCTTGGGATCCTTCCACTCTAGTCATCTTTAGTGAGAAACATATGGATTGCTGTGTTTGGGTCTGGAATCCCAAGTGCAAGGAAACAGATGGAGAAATTGTGAAGCCTTCATCCTTGGAGATATTCAAAATACAACTGCACATAGCCCTCAGCAACCTCCTTTGAGCAGGGAGTTGAAACAGACGATCTCCAGAGGTCCCTTCAAAACTCAGTTCCATAATTCCATGATTCTACAGTTTTGTACACAGTCACAAAATATACTGTTACCATTAAATTTAAATCCTTAAAATTTCAACTAACATCTATATCAGTATGCATGAACAATGTGCATAAACAATTATAGTGAAATGCACAGAGAATCCCAGGTTAAATTTTAGCTAGTATAAATGGATATGGCTTCACTAAGGTAAAGTCACAAAAAAATATGAACTAAGTCTCTCATAATTAATGGGCAGAATCTGAATTTCTTATATAAGTATCAAAGTTCTCACCTTACCACAACATGCTGAAGTATTATGAAACCCACAAATAGTTCTACCAAATTATATAAAATTAAAATAAATTATGTAATGGAACTTCCAAGAATTGCTGGGGATTTCATATTTGAATAAATGACTGCAGTGCTGCTTTACTATGTGCATACACATTCTCAATAGTTCTTTGATGCTACCACAGAACATCAAATAGCACCATGAGTTCTGAGTTGCCTTTTTTTTGTCAGTTTACTACTGAAATCCTTGTGTGTCAAGGTCCAGTGTTCATTTCTTCTTAAATATTATACCATCCAGGCAGGTTGCAAGGACTATCCATTTCTCTAGGTTTTCCCAGGGCTGAGTGGGTTCTATACAAGTTAATGAGAAAGGGGCTTCCCTTGCATACTCCTCCTTTTTACCTGACATAGAAACAAAGCTCTTGCAGAAAAATTTGGTGTCAGGCATTTTTAAGTAGCTGAGGCAGCTGTGGATTTAGGTTATTTCACACAGGACTATTGTTGAACAGTGGAACACTGGAAAATGGCTTCATAAACTGGGCTTTATAAATACAGATTTCTGATGGCTTCTTATTTGGCGCTACACAGATTAATGTGGGTATTGGACAAGAAAAGCATGCAATTTTAATACAATTACAAAAGGAGTATTAAAGGTTTTACCAAAGCTGAACAAAGCTTTAGAAACTAGTATGAAGAGGAGACACTGGCAAAAGCCCATACTAAATAATCCAAATTTTCCATGTGTGGAGTTAGCATTTCAGTGGAGTCACAGAATCATAGAATAGTCCAGGTTGGAAGGGATATCTGGAGGTCATCTAGTCTGATCCTCTGCACAACGCAGGTTAAATACTGTTCCTTCACATCAATCTGTAATTTGGATTGCTCTTTACTCTTCATTTAAAAACTATCATTGGCCTACAGAAAAAGGGCAGCGGGCTAAGTGTTTCTCTATTCTCTCCATTTCTTCAAATTGCAGTGATTTTCACTGAATGTTTCATTGTTCCTCTGCATGAGAACTTCAATCTTTGTAATCTCTTATGGATCTCATTATCATCATCGTTGTTCTCTGAAGTTCCTATAATCCTCCAATTAGATGAAGGTGCAGAAATAATAAATATAAAATATTTAGCAAGTCCTTTGTAAAGAAAATGAATATACTGAAAAGAATGACCTTATTCAAATGCACATAAATAACACTTCCTCTTTAAATTTGATTATAATTCATCATTTTCAGGGCAAAAGAGAGGTTGCCAGATCTTTTCTAATAAAAGGAAAAGAGGATAATGACGATGCAAAGGATCATGAAGGATATTGAAAACTGTGCAGTCACTGACATGTCATATAGAGCATGCTTTGCATTGGCTAATATTTTGAGAAGAGGGGAAGCAAGGAGAGGAAGAATGCATCTTACTGCCTCTGCTAACGGTGCTTCTACATTCTGGTATCTTTCAAGACAGTTGGACTCTTTCTGTGTTGTAATGACAACCATTAATTTAAATCTAGAGCAAAGATAGGGCTAACCTCTAGTAACTTCAACAGTGGATCTTCTGAGAGCAGGACGAATATTGGGTAAGAGTCTTAAAAAATGAAGGTCAAGGTGTTCCTCAACCTCTAGTCTTAGACTTCTGTCTGCTGGATGGACACACTCGACCAGAGACAGCCAAGTAGGAATGACTGAAAGTCATACTATAAATATTCACACTATCGAAGGGAATTCTAAAGACACCTGAGTTTTCTGTACTGAGGACTTATTTCTGCAACAATTCTTCATATCAGATCTTATTAACAGTTTAAAAGCAGAAGTTCATTAATTATATCTTTATACCAATGAATACATACAAACATATGTATGCAAACACACATATATAAATGTAATTTCAACTATTGGCAAAGCTAAAATAATACCTATAATTTGAAATGTATTTTAAAGTAAAGATAGTCTAAACAATGGAGATGCAGTTAAAATAGCCCCATGTGCACAAATACTGGTTAATACTTTGCTCCCTTGCTTATTAAAGATCTGTAATGTGATATGGTTCTCCACACATCTTTTGGCTCCTGGGCTTTCTTTCAAGGTGAGTCCCCTAGGTCTTTCTGATACAGAATCAGAGGAACTTTGACAAAGATTCACTACACAGACAATTCCCTACACAGATCATGAGTAAGACCGTTGCCTGTGTACTATAACAACCCACCTAGCACTGCCCCAGCAGGTTTGCTGCCTTCAGGCACTGCCATCATGCTATACCTCAAGAAATACAACACACTCCCATTACATCATATCATGATTTGGGGGAACTGTGGCAGTTCTCTTGAATCATATAAAAAAAAAGAAAAAAACCCAGTGTCTTGGGATGTAAGGAAAGCATGTTACACAACACAGATGCAGCCACTCCACTCTACAGGGCTATATTCTGTCATTGATGGGCTTTCTCCACTTCTTTGCCTTCAGATCAGGATATCTTCTTTAGAGGCAATGCCTTTGGCAGTACAAGTGTCAACACTATAACGTCTGTTTTGTTATCTACAGTCTACTCTGTTCTTGCATCATAAGAATTATCTTTCAACACAACCATATGGGGCACAATATTTAGAAACTACTGGGTTATATAAACTGCAGGTACACAAGAGATTCAATGACTGTGAACTATAAGGGAGTCAGCTCAGTTATACGAGTACAGAGACTCAGATCATTATAGTGACCCCAAACCCAACATTTCACCAAGATACAAAATACCTCAATACACACTGCAATAGATATCAATAATTACTATAGATCCCTGTGTTTCATGGAGAATTTTCTCAGTTGCTCATGGGCAACTGCCAGCAAGACAGCATGAAAATATAACGACTGTGAAAAAAATTCTTTCACGCTTCTAAAAATAAAACTTTTTTAAAACTTCTTTTGTTGCTAGGGAATACAAAAACATAGGACATAACAGTGCAGTTATCTGAAGGCCAACAAAAGTGGTCCACAGTATTATAAAAAACGTAACACGTTATTATTAGCTACCGTGATTTACACACATTGGTTGATTTTGACAATAACTTACATAACATTGTTTTTCCAAGATTCACCCGTAGCAATGAGGACACACTTTGGTAAGACAGATTTTACTTACTGCCAAGATAATATCAGCTACTTTTTCAATCAACAAAAAGATTTTTAAAAGGGCTGAAAAGGGCACAGGTGTCTTTTTTCTTTTAGAGAACATGCTCAAATCAAATAGTTTGAACTTTGATAGTAAGTCATCATTCACAGTTCACAGTGCTAGGAATATTTTTTTCACCATCAATGGCTGGATTAAAAATACATATTGCATATACTTATATTTATAATTCAGTCTTCGAGTTCTGATGTTAAGTTTTCAATTACTTTTCTTTATTTGTCCAAAAATAAGAAAAAAAATAATTTTAAGACTTATTTTGTCTGCCTTGTTTTATGGAAATGTCAAGGTGTACTTTATAGTGACTCTATTTTTTATACCATGCTATTAAAAGAAACTTAAATGTATTCCATTTATTAGAAGTTGCTCTGGTACATCAGGTGAAGACAGCTCAAATGCCTGTTTTGATTGTGTTAAGAATGACAAAGCTGGAGATGAGGGACAGATCTAGACAGTGACGTAAGGCTATTTATATTTCTTCTATAATACACTAAAAATGTCTTGTACAGTCTTAAAAATAGCTTGATCTTATGGTTTCTGATATTTAGACATAAATATGTAATTACTGGGTAAATTATGACCTAAGTGGCTGATTTTTCAGCCAAAACTGTATTTCTTATCTCTTATACAACCTAAAACATTCCCTGTGAAAACAGAAAAAATGTGAAGGTGTTTCTTTTAGTAATATGCATTATCTCTAAATGCATACCACTGACTTTGCATTGCAATGTCCCCAAGCAAAATCCTTATTCGATTCATCTTCTCTAAAATGACATGATTTTTAAAAGAAAATACACTTATTCCTGGAGAGTTTTAAATTGATATAATGCTAAATATTTGTTCTAATTGTTTGTGTTTCGTTAAATTTATGCACTCTTTTAGCATTGTGTAATAAAATGGAGCAATGTTTATAATTTCAGTAATGTGAATTGTATTCCTTTCTAGCTCATACACAGTAGTCAGAAGAATATTTTACTTTTTAAACAGACCTGAACTAATTAAAGAAACCTGTTAATATTGACTGTTACAGCTGACCTTAAAATTATATTTCATCTCTACAGGTAAAGACTAAACTGATTTTGAAAGACAGACAGTGAAATATATTAAAAGTGACAATGAGTAGCATTTTAAATAAACTGAAGCTTTAGATCTAACTCAACAGTAGGGTTGAAGGCTGTAAAAAATTATAGTTGAGTGAAAAATATACTAGAGAAAATGGTATTTGTAAAATGCCCCTTAAATGCTGGCAATATGTCTTATATTTGCCTAACTGGACATTTTAAGAACAAGCACTAGCAGCCTGACAACTTCAGGTGTCTCAGAATTGAAAAATAGTGGCCTCACCAGATGCGAGAGAAGAAGGGGCTGCTCTTCCCATTTTCTTAAATAGCATCTTCAGATTGGAAAGCCTTAAAAGTTCATGTCTGAAATTATGTTTGCAACTATGAAGGCCTAGAACTTTTCATTTTTTAAAAATGAAACTTGAAGTTACATTAGAATTTCCATAATTGAACATGACATAAATGCCACCTTCTCACAGCTCCCAAGACATCTGTAGGGGTTAGCAATACTCTTGTGGGTATTACTGAAAATGCACATGCATGTTGTAAGAGTCTTCAAACCATTACTGGATATTGATCACAAATTCAGGTTGTTATCATGCAGCTCTTGAAATTTCTGAGTCGATTCAGGCAGATACACATCAGCTGGGTCTGCTATGTTGGAACTGTCTTCCAAATACACATTACGGTGAAAACCTGTTTCATAAACAGGCGTGTGGAGTAGTCCAGTCAAGGTAGAGGTACCTTAATACCTGAACTGTTCAGCAGACTTTACCAAGTATGCACATGGAAATAAGACTCCATGTTAAGACCTTTTCAGATCAATATTACAAATGAGTAGCATGAAGTAAAGTAGAACTTAGTAAGTTGAATCATGTCCTTTTGGTGTCTAAACACTTCAGAAGAAGCAATGTTGAATGTTCGATACTTCTTGAGGTATTCTTTGTCATCTTCAAAGCTATATTCAATAATATGATCAAACACACTGCATGTCATTCTTCTAATACTTATAGTGATGCTGGCAAATGATCACACAAAAGAGTTCAGGAGGAAAACTGGTTTTTGCATAGAAATGATGGCAGGATTTCATCAGACCTGAAAAACTGTGAAATACTCAGTTCTTTGGGAGAATATAATTTTACTACTTCTGATACTAAAACAGTTTAGCAGTAGAAATGGGGGGAGTACCTATTCTCAGCTTTCATGTGAAGGTCTCAACTTTTCCTTAGCATTCCAGTAACGTACTCTGATAACAAGGCAGCAGGATGTTTAAATCAAATGTCATAATATTTACATGTCTTCAGGAGTCCTTGGGTGTTCGAAGTAAAAAATCTAAAATGTAAGGAAAATCAAGTTTACTAGTTACACAACAAGTCAATGATAAAGTCAGAAGAAACATCCAAACATCCAAGAGCCTAACTGCACTGAAAATACCTAATCTAAGCAATACCTCAGTGCTCATTAATATTTTCCCACAGTAGCTCAATAATATTGCCTAAATGCCACTAACAAAGATCAATGAATCAGATCTACACATTTAGGGTTTAGTTTTTTTGGTTTTTTTCATAATGACATGCTGGATTTTCTGTTTACTTTTTAGTGCCATCTGTGAGGTTAAGAGATTCTGAGTAAGAGCATCTAAAACTGTTTCACTCTGTGAGTAATATGAAAGACTTGGAGGTATTAAATTCCAAAAGTTTATGGGGGAAAAAGTTCAATCAGCATGCTAATAGCAGTAAAATTATCAATTGAAACCCTACAGCTACCATGACATATGTGCCAGAAATTCAATCTCCATTCCTTTTGGTGCATCAGTGTGGAAAAAAAAAAAGTAGGGAAACAGGCAGTTTCAGATCTAACTGAGAAAGAAGTCAGTGAGCGAGTTTACAGCAGCGTTTTAATTCAGAAGAGGAATACCTTCATCCATTTGACACAATCTCCCCAAGCGTTTCTGCTTATTCTAGGCTGAGCTGATTAAGGAGTCCGAGAAGGCACAAACTGGATACCCTGAGGATGAAACAAAACCAGAAGATGCATTCCAGAGTGTACGCCAAAAGATGCTACGGATGCTCAGCTGTTGGGACAAGACTGTAACTAGCCTACTGTAAAAACCTTGAATGAATGCAGCCTGTGTATCGGGTCCTCGGCACCAACTATTTAATTGTATAAATCCACTCCTGCTGGGCCTCAGTATTTGCTAACATGGACAAAGCTGTACCATATCAAGCTGCAGAAAAAGGCGAAGCCACACAAAATGTGATGTGAACTGAAAAAACCCAGTTTCATACAGCTGTATTAACGAGGAACAATTCACAGGCTGTGGCACTGTCAGGAAAATCAACAGCTGTGATCAAATGCAAGTTTTTTCTTCATCTAAAAATTAGGCTATAAAAGAATGCCTTTTTTATCATCCTATTCATAACCTGTCTTACGTCTTATGCTCGTAAGAGCACAGCTAATTAGGTTCTTGATAAAGGTAGCTTATTTGGGGCATTTTCCTGCTTTTGCACTTACAAGAGGTAAAGGAGGTAAAGATAAATTACTTATTTAATGTCAACACTTTTTCTTCCCTCAAATCTACAATTCTAAGCAGTTATTTCCTCAAAGGTGGTAATGAAAGGAATTAGATGTATTCTAAATTTCAGTGCTTCAGAGAAATTTTTTAACTAAGACAGACTGAAATTACACATCCTGATGTTGTTCTAAATGCTTCTAAGAAAATAAATGAGTTTCAACTAAAAGGGTGCTCCATTTGAAAGTCAGCTATATAATTCCATACAGTAATTGCATTTTTCAGCAAACTGAAGCGTTGCAGTGCCGCAGTAAGACAGCAGATGTCATATTGTTTAGTAAGATGACTGCTATAGAAGAGTTGTCCCTGATGCCTCAAGGAAAGGGGAGAGGTGAGCGAGAATTATCTCTTTGACAATAGTAGGCAATAAAAAGTAATGACACACATTTGCCAGTTGCAGAAAAATATATAGTAGCCAGGCAGTGAAAAAAATGTTCTACTGAACCTTCTAAGTGAGTGGCTGGCTTACCTACATAGTGCAAACAACAGTAATAGAAGTTCTTGCCCTGCTTAGGGAAATGGTTGCAAAATTGAAGGTGTTCGTTTATGGTTGGACTCCATAATCTTACAGGTCTTTTCCAACCTAAATGGTCCTCTGACTTTATGATTCTACAGACCTTACATTCTAAAAATATCCAGAAAAAAAAACCAGAGTATCAAGGCAGAACAATCAATTGCCTTTGCTATCAACAGACAAAATCTGAAATAAGAGCTGGAAAAATGGACTCGGAAGATCAAATCCATCCTTCTTCTTACTGGAAGTTCTTCCTCTTCAAAAACAATATGACCATATAACCCTTAAATGCCATAATCACATCCTCCCAGTTCACAGCAGGCTCAGGCTGTGTCTGTCATTTACTCACAGTCTTTAGCAACAGAGTTGAACACCACATGAAGAGAAAAGTTAAAAACCGAGAAGACATCTAGTTCTCCTTTGGGTTTTTTTGCATTTACCTAACTTTTTTAAGTCATGACAATTTGAGGACGAATTTTCTTGAAAGTTCTCAGTGTCACACTTTAAGATTCAATATTTTTTTTTCCTCACAGACATTTTAAAACACAGGAAGGGCTTTTTTTTCCAGAAGTCTATTTTGCATTCTTGTGATCCAGCATGTGCCCAGTACTTAGTGCTGAATTACAGCTCAGGGAAATAAAACACCATTTCCAAAAGAAACTGCAATTTTCACAGCAGTTTACAGATATATTGTGGGATAGATTCCAGCTTTAATGAGCTGGTCAACGTCCATCCCAAAACAGGGAACTCCGACACTATCCTATACTTGCAGTAAAAAAAAAAAAATCTTCTACAGCAGAAAAAAATTGCAAAACAGCTCTGCATCATATTATTCAAATAGCAAAAGTAAAATGTTCTTTCTGTGCTGGGGGACAGGCAGGGCTACAGACTCTACCCTAAGGATCATGAAGGTCTGACCTTTTCTTGTCTGTCTTGTCTCTAGTTATGTACGAAGCCAGTGCAGACCTGGATTTTACATACCTACTCATATTCTTTCCACTGACAACGCACATCCTTGTAATTTTTAAAAAATGATATTACAATAATTGTCTTGTTATTTCCTTCCAATTTTATGCGGGTTGATTTAAGTTAACGTTGGTCATATTATGTATATGAATAGGAACACAAGCAGGTGTTGCACACTTATGGACATGAAGAATTTTTGCTTTACAGATACTAAAGTAAACAATTTTCATTTATGAGTCATGAGGCTGACTTTCACAATCTAGATCCTATGAAACTACACACATAAATTACTTTGGTTAAAAGTCTTACGTTATTAGAACATGGCAACAGAGTTGTAATGTGGGATTGTGGTCACAGAGGGAGAAAGTGGTGAATTCTCATACAGGAGCTATGTACAATCCTAAACTCTTGATCTAACATCACTTTTCCTGCAATAGCATCTAACTTTGCTTTGCAGAGAATTACAGAAAGAGAGATTACAGCCTGAATAGGTGTTTTTCAAATAAAACACTAGAGTAAGGTAGCACTAACTTTCATTACCCAAATAGGGTGAAGGAAAAAGGGACAAGCACACTGACAAGGCTGATAGGAATGACTTTATAAACTGCTGCTAAGTCAAAAAGATCAACTCTGTAATGCCGACACATTGTTAAAAATCTCCGCTTTCCTTGGTAACTGGCAACTGCAAAGCAGAGAGACATCCTTACAAGTTAACACAGTTCATACTTTTTGCCCACTTACACATAAGTCTGATATTATGATTATTAGTTTATAACCCCATAATTCTCACATTTAGGCAGCATGAAAATGTTATCTGACACAGTGAGGGCATCATTCATCTTCAAATCCTTTGCAGACAGAAAGCAATAGCTGAGAGATACGCCATTGCTTTTTAGGAAGGCAGTAGAAAAATCGAATCCAAATGAAAGAAAAAGAATAAAGATGGAAATCTAGATTCAAATTATACAAGACAGACTATTAGTTATTTATTGAAGACAGTCCTCCTGTTATCCTTTACCCAGTCCCTAAAATATAGTACCTTAAAAGGGGCCTATTCATTTTGCCAGTCTCTGGCTTTGTAGAAATACGAAGTGGTAATAATAGGTTAGGTCAAAAATGAACTATTTTCCCAAAGGTTGTATTAAGAGTCAAATAGTGTCTGAAGTAAAAAAAATAAATATATATATTT
>WAAB01000084.1:0-11863 GCA_013389865.1 Piaya cayana
TCTGCTAACCTCCTTCTTCATCTTCCCCTGCACTGTGAACTCTGTCATCTCATGATCACATTGCCCAAGGCATCCTGCAATCCTCACATCCTGTTGCTTTCTGGTGTTGGTTGTTCATTAATTTTCAGAGAATCCTGAGCAACATTCATTTTGCTGTCAAAATTTAATTGTTTTATTTGAAAATTGTTTCTTACTGATTGAAAGTCTTAGTGTTCCATATTTATATATATTCTATTCATACACATTCCTGTCAATAATGACAAATTTCTAAAATGACAATTTTTAACATTACTACTGTTGCTGTAATTTTAAAAATAAAGTTATGTCACACATTCTATTTAAATCTCTGTAAATCTTGGTAGTGGAAGCTTTCTTGATTTTTTTTTCATGCATGAACGAATGTTTTTAATTCATTTTCATCTACCCTGCATTTAAGAACAGAAATAATATATAATGCTTCTTCATAACAGCTCTTTCATGATTGAAGTAGGCAAATGAGCCACGTATATTAGCAAAAAATCCTCTGCTGAAGTAAAACTAGAGTTAAGCAACTCTCTGGAAGTTAGGAAGTGCACCTGATATCTTGAAAAGATAATACATATCATATAGCTTTTAATTACATACTCATTTTTTTGCAAGATTGTTGTCTCATTAAATGAAAAGGTTACACTTCACAGAATGAATTAGAGTTGTGTTTTAAAAAAGGCAACATTTATTAGACTGTGTTATGATAAATTATAAGCAATATTATGTATAGTTGAAAAGTATGAAGTGAAGGAAATAGGATTATATAGAAAGAAAGAAAAACCCATTATAATATGATTAAAATGATTGATTGTGTGCTATAGGATATGTATAATATAAAGACTATTTTCCTGCTTGTGCTTAAAAGACACTAGACAGATTATTTTAAAAAAGAATTTTCCTTGATGGTGTTGAATTTTCTCATTAACTTTGTATCCTTTGGACATATAACTGCAACTGAACTTGACACTTTTAAATGGTGCTTTATAGTGGTAAATTTAATAAATCATACAGAAAATCCTCTAAACAAGTTTCAAAACTCTGTCCCATGATTCTTGGTCTTATTCTCTTAGTTCTTTTCAGTAAAATGTGAGAATGGCATAACTTGTTCATCTCAGAAGATAATATGACTAATCGCAACTTGTGAAACATTCTCTCACGAATGCTACAGATAAAATTATTTTCAGATGAGAAATCCTTGCACATAACGTGCAGCAAGTAAAGTGTTTTTTGCTTGGTTTTGGTTTTAAAATCATTGGATAGTTAATGCAATTTCATTTTTGTTTCATCTTGTCAGGCCTATGCATTGAACAACATATGAGCCTTCTAAAAATGTTTTATATGAAGCAAGGAGTTTCTAAAAATGTTTTATATGAAGACTGTATATATTTGTTGTAATATGGGAGGATAAAATAAACTTATTGTGTTTTATTTATTCTGCTGTGACCTAATAGTTAGGTTGAGCTTGTAATCATAATGCCGTTAAGATAGAGTTTTTGTATAACTGCATTTGCTAGTCTGCAAATTGCTCTGACGAGGATTTCCATCTTTCCATTTTTCCACTTATATGTTCCTCATAGACCTCTGCAAAATGTTTTTAAACACTTTAAATGGTATGACCTAATCAATACAAAAGTTAAAAGGAAACTGTGAGTCCTTTCTTAAGTTAGAAGCAAAGCATCTGTCAGCTGCTTAGCACCTTGGTAACTTCATTATACTTTCCTTGTTAAGAGTACAGGAAGAATTGGAACAGATTGGTAATTAACACATTTCACTACTTTATCAATTTTCTTCTTCAGCACATTGCTTTTCCTAAGATGGTGGCAAGCTGTTGTCGTTTCCTGTGCTACTTCTGTCGAATTAGTCGTCAAAACCAAAAGGCCATGTTTGAGCATCTTAGTTACTTATTGGAAAACAGCAGCGTTGGACTCGGTATGTCATGTAGCTGTAACCTCAAAAAGCAAGGAACTTTGATATCACAAGACTAATATCTAATTTGTTGAAGTTGAAGGAATAGGAAGTTGAAGCTTGTGATGCTTCATGGACCTTAAATCACTTTGTGGTTTGACTTCTAACTCATTATTTTCTTTCTTCTGTTTTCCTCTCATCCTTACGTTTCTGTGAGTAGTAGTAGAAACACAATAATCTAAATCTGGTTTTGTAAATACTTCAAAGAAATTAGGATTAAATCCATACAGTTTGAGATTTTGACACTCAAAATAGTTGTGATTGGAAATATGAGATTGAATTAACCCTCTGTGGAGATTGCCTGTTTTATCTGGTCTGATTTCCCTTTTGTCTAAAGTTTAGGCCACTGATGTGAATTTCATATTTTTCCTTTGGAACACTGATTTGTATGGTTTTTTAAAATGTGTGTTAGGTTTTGTAACACAAGGAAAATTGTCTTGGCTAGGTAGATGCTATATTAATAAGGTAAAGCAAGGCAAGACAACACATGATCTCACAGTGCTTTAGATGTTCATGGTGTTGATGCCTGCATTTGCCCATATTAAACACAGAAAATGGGATAAGACTAAAAGAAAGAAAACAGGTAACACTGAAGTTTGAAAGTGTGTCTTTTAGCTGAATATAGGTATATTTTAAAATCTTGAATTGATAAGATTGTGAAGAATTACATTGTTAACATGTATAGTATAATATTCCCCTGATTTGCTATGTTGTTAATAATGACTACTTCATCTGCATTTAAACCCAGTGTTGTTTAGTATGTTTATAGATATTGATGTCAAGTTAGAAAAAATGTTCACCATTTATTTTAATGTTATTCAAAACAGGTAATCATGTTCTTGACTGAAGAATAGCCATATAATAGACCATTTATTTATGTTCTAGAGTGCAGTGTGATTCCTGCCCTCTTCTGTCTAAGTGTGATTACTGCAAACGGAATTGAATTACTAACTTTTTTCTACAGCATTTCCTTCAATGAGAGGTTCAACACCATTAGATGTTGCAGCAGCCTCTGTAATGGATAACAATGAGCTTGCATTAGCATTGGAGGAGCCAGATCTTGATAAGGTAAGTGATTTCTCTGATCTGTTTATTAAGTAGTGTACTTGTGCTCGAAGGGAAAAGGGCAAGTTTAATCATAGTGATTTTTTGTATGATCACCTCAGAAACAGTTGCTCTAGGTATGTGCCATCTCAAGGTAAGATTCATTGAGCAATATAATCCCTGATTTTGTTTTACACTTAGTAGGGATCACAGAATAAGAAGATTTTTTCCTATCTTCTGCATCTTTATTATTATTAGGTAGAAAGCATGACAAGAATAAAGGCACAAAACAGGAGAAAGGCATATCAAGAAACATTGTTTGGGGAGGAGGAAACCTGAGAATTAAGAGGAGAATGAGAGGAAAGGAAGCAGGTCTTTTGGCTTAAATAAATCAGTAATTGCTGAGGATGGAACTAAGAGCTAAGGAAATGGAAAGGCAGGTATTTGAAGGGAAGCTGGAAGAGGATTTAAAGGGTAGGACTCAGGTCATTGGCAACGGTTAGGAATAAAGGGAAATATGAGGAGAAGCAGGATAAACTAGAAATGGTGGGTGAAATTGTAGGAAAAAAATGGCATGAAAGTTATTTGTATATCCAAGAAGGAAAACAGATTATGGAAGACACAGTCAGAAGAGGAGGAAAGCAGGGAAGGGCTGTAGTATGTGCTAGCACAGCAGTGAAGAACAGAAAACAGAAGATGGGGTATAATGTACATGGAGGAGAACAGTCAAGCAACTAAATAATAGACTAGCACAAGGAAAACCTTTGTGCAGTACAGGAGAATCCTGTGATGAGAACAGAACCAGTTGTAAGACTGTGTGTTGTCAGCATATCTGTCGGAGAGGAAATGCTGGGAAGTGGAAATCAATGGATGTATGATGAGAATAGCTAGAAGAAGAAAGAGACAAGAATATGAATGGGAAAGGTGTAAGAGAGCACCAGAATATACTAATTATATAATGGTAGAACAATTGAGAACAATTATCAGTTTTGTATCACTTGCAAAATTGTTGAGAATTCACTCTGTCCCATCACTAATAAAAATAGTACACATTATTGACCCAAGTACCAACTCTTGGGGTACACCACTAGTGACTATACCACCAGGGACTATCTCACATTTTCGTGGTAAAACAAATACTGCATAGCTATCAGCTATATATGGCATACATAACCTACTCTCAGAATGATACAGTGTTTCTTTGTGATTAAAGTTTGTACTATAAAACCTACGTTCAAAGCAGCAACTACTTTTGAACTTTTGCCTTTGCAAATTTGATCTCTTTTCACTGTAAATGTTTGAAAGTGTAGAAGTTTAGTGGATTTCACATGAAAAATATCCCATGGCCTGATGACACACTGTAGTAAACAGAACAGATTAAAATTACAGAGTTTGGTGGTAACATTACAGAATCGGAAAAGAGATGGAGAAGAGATTTATTCTGCCATTTTTCTCACATTCTACGTGAGCTGCATCTCTAGACTCTTGTGAGTGTGTATTCACTCATTTCTTCTGAATGGATACTAGAACACTATTGAGCCTTGTCAGGAATTGCATACTTTTTCCATTGAATGCATGAGTAACTTCCTTGCTGCAAAATGCAGTAAGCAAATTTTTCACATCAGCCCATTTCTCTTCTTTTGCAGCCTTTTGGAGGCATTTGTATACTGTATCAAGAGAGGTATAATTCCTCTTCCTAAACTCATAACTAGTTTGTCTCTTAGGCATTAGCTAATGACTCACTATGATCTCTTGGATGGTGAAATTACTATAGGGTGCTTAAACAGTGTGACTTATTTGTCTTTTCTACATAGGAAAAGACACCTTTTTTGGTTGCCACCCATTTTTGGCTGCCTTCCTTTGTGAGAAATGGAAATTTATATTGCTTTTTAAAGGTTCATGAAATCTCTTTGATGTTCATTACTTATATAAAAGTATATTTAAGTACTATAACATTGTTCTTATGTTGTCCTTTGTGTATTTTAAGTAAAAACAAAAATAATGTTTGTAAAGTTCAGTGAAAATTTCCTTTTAAATTATTAAGAAATCATTCTATACATGTGTTGAAAATTTATCAGTTCCCAACTTTTCATAAGAAACAGGAAGAGATATGACTGAAAAATATTCCGCTCCATAGGAATGTCATACAAAATGTTCTGATTAGTAGTATTCACGCCTACTACTTTATAAATACATTTTTCAGTCTTGAGATTTTGGCATATTTTTATAGTTAAAGTCCTTCTGAGTTTAACTGTCATCATTATTATAATTGCTAGTGAATGAATGTGAAATAATGTGACAGTGCATTTAATGTAAAAATTACTTTTGAAATAGACAACTGAACTCTTTCTTTGACTTCTGTAACTTTTGTATTAACTGGTTTAGAAATTCAGTTTATTGTAATTAATAATATTTTATATAATTTCTCACACTTCTCTTAGTAAAGATATTGCTTTTGATTAGAAATGCTCTGTTACAATTTTATATATTACCAAAATTTTAATCTTACTCATTTTGTACCTTAAATGTTGCTTATGTACTGTAAAAAAAAAAACCAAACTGTATTCCATAATATTTTATTCTACTGTTCACATTCCATTTTTGTTCATGTTGTTGTATTGTGTCATCTTATAACCAGGTAACTTCAGAAATAAAAAATACTTGACTTTTTTTATCATTATCAAAAGCAAGAGCTAGAATCTAAGACTGATGCAATAATGAGCTATGTTCATCATTTCTCAGGTGAAACACCTGGTATGTATGGCTATGTTTGTTTTGTTTCATGCTTATTTTTAGAAATTTATTTCTGAACATATGTATAAATTCTTCTGTATTGTAGGTTGTTACCTACCTGGCAGGTTGTGGCCTGCAGAGTTGTCCAGTATTGCTGGCTAAAGGATATCCAGACATTGGATGGAATCCAATAGAGGGTGAACGTTACCTGTCATTTTTAAGATTTGCAGTTTTTGTTAACAGTAAGTACAAGTTCTTGGCATCCAAATTCCATCAAAAGGTTTTCTAAAATTACTTTTCTTCTAATAGATGAAGAGAGGTTAGTGCATACTGCTCTTTTTACAAATACAGCATTATTAGTATATACAGCTTATTGTAATTCTTTTAATCTTCATAGTTAGTTGGATTTTTTTCCTGGCTCTTTTTGCAACTTGCATAATTTAACAGAATAACCTGTTAGGGTAGCAAATAGTTCTAGGAATTCTTTCAGTGAGTAAACTGCAATTTTTACATATACCACATATGCTAGTTATAAACATAACCATTAAGCACTGACTTTAGATCTCTCATGGCCACTGTACCACTGGGAGACTTAGTAATTAAGCCATTTTACATTACAAAAAGCACATTTCCAATAGGTCATGTGTCTAGATAGTTCTGAGGGATCAGTGTCTGTAAAGCACCCTAACAGTGTACCTTAAAGTGGATGTTCTAAAGAAAAGAAAAATATTATCCTTTGATAACTATCTTATACTTGCTTCTGTGGGCAGTTTCCTTTTGAAATTTATGAAAAAAGAAATGCTAAAATAAAATTTAGCTTAAAATTTAGACAAGAATTATTTGCATTTTATAATTCTATTTTTATTTGATATTTTATTCTGCAACAATGATTCAAACAGCCCCTTATAATATTTAAGGGGCGGGTGTTTATTTGTCTCCACAAAAGATACATGAAACATACAAGGATTCTGGAACACCTGATAACCATAGCTGAATGTTGTATGTGTTTTGATGATCGATTTTATATCTATAGAGAGGCATGTAGTGAGTTTCTTTTGAGATTACATTTTACTTATTTAATTATTTTTAAAGTCTTCACTTAAAAGGTTTTATCCAAATGAAACGAAAAGTCTTGAATTTAAGATTTAAAATCCTGTTTTTTAATGTGCAGTATGAAAATTAGTAGATGGAAGGGAGAAAGAAAGGAACCAACAGAATCTGTGCAAAGCCAGTAGTTAGAGTATAGAATAATAAGGTGTAAGGACCTTAAGATCCTTGAGTCAACTGTAAATCTAACATTGTCATGTTCACCACTAAACCATGTCTCTAAGCACCACATCTATTTAAAAATGACTTTTAAATACCTTCAGGGATGGTGACTCCACCACTTCCCTGGAAAGCCTGTTCCAGTGCTTGACTACCCTTTCAGTGAAGAAATTTTTCCTAATATCCAGTCTAAATCTCCCCTGCTGCAACTTGAGGCTGTTTCTTTTGTCTTATGTTCTATATCAAGGTCATACCAGTATTTTAAGAGGAGAAAAGTACTGGTGTGACTGATGTTTAAATTCTTCAGCTGCTCTTTCTACAGCTGGTCAGTCCCAGTTATCTTACCTACCATTGCCTTCCATTGTCTGTGACTTCCTGGTAGCACCACTGCTGCTCTCTGATAAACTACAGTTTCCAATGCTACTTTTTTGGTGACTGCTAAAGCTGCGACATTGGAGTTAATATAAACTTGCTACTTATGTTTCTGTACTGGTTTAGTGTTGTAGCTTGCATGTAAAATGTATATACTGATGATCCAAGCTACTGATACCACAAGTTCAGTGACTGTGTACTGTTTTGGGTTTTGTAATTTGTTTTCTTCCTAAATGCCCCATTAATTTGTCAGTATTCTTATAAGGCAGCCACTGTGAATTTCTAAAAATTTAACCATAAACTGAGATTCTGACCCAATTATTATTCCTGTCATGCTTTCACATACCACTGACTGCAGTACAAAGTAGTTAGCTACATAAGAAAGAGTTCATTTACATAAAGATTCCTTTTCCTAAAGACCTTTATTCAGCAGATATCTCGATCACAACCTATTCTAATAGGTCACAAGTTCACATAGTTTTGAGGTATCAGTGTTTGTAAAGAACCCTAACTGTGTTCCTCTAAAGCTGACTTAAAAAAATCTTCTCCTTTTACTTGTTTCTGTGGGTAGTTTCTTTTTGAAATTTGTGAAATGAATATGTTAAAATAAAATTTAGATTATCTGAATTCTATTAAACAAAAAACGTCATCCAGTCCATATAGATTTTTTTCTGAAAACTAGCATGTTAACCTTCTAAAGTGAGCTTTTCTAGATTGAGTGTGGTAAAACTTTTGTGAGGCAAGTCTACACTGTCACTTTTACACCTCAGTATATTTTTGATAAAGCACTTCCAATGCTACCAAGTTGATACATTTTTGTTTTCAAAAGTAAGGATGAGGATTTGTTTTATGTTTTCTAAAACTTAGGGGAAAATGCAGTTGTCTTCTGACTTAAGGGTACATTCCAAGAGAGAGAATGCATATTGCTTTTTGATCCTCAGGTGAAAGTGTCGAGGAAAATGCAAGTGTAGTTGTCAAGCTTCTTATTCGAAGGCCAGAGTGCTTTGGACCAGACCTTAGGGGAGAAGGAGGAAATGGTTTGCTAGCAGCTATGCAGGAAGCTATCAGGATCTCAGAGAATCCTGCTCGTGACCTTCCCTCCCAGGCATATAAAAGAGAAAGGTAAGTAAATGTGAATGCTTGTTTGGCAAATGATGATTTAGTAGCTGGTTTAATCATGTTTGCATTATGTGAATAATAGCCCCTGTTGTGTAAGGCATTGTACAAACAGAGCATTAGAGATTTGCACCCATAAAGCAGTTGTCATATGGAATTCATAAAGCGTGAGCTAGATAAAAAATAGAATAAAAGTTACAGAGGAAAAGAAGCCTGAAGGACAAAGCAAAGGAGAAGGCTGTTGTGGAATGAAGATAGAAGGCAGGTGCGGAGTCAGTTATTACTGTTCAATCGCATGCTTACAGTAGGGGTAGAACCCCTCTAAGCCAGAGTTTGGGGGAAATTCGTATATCGGATTGATAATCTCTGGATTTACATTAGCAAAGATGTCCACTTGTATTGTTTACCTTTTAGTGATGAAGATGAGGAGGAGGAAGAGGAGGAGATTGTGCACATGGGCAATGCAATCATGTCATTTTACTCAGCTCTCATAGATTTACTCGGACGCTGTGCACCAGAAATGCACGTAAGTTCATTTCTTCACTCGCTCAAAAAATGTAGATTTGTAAACAGAACTGCAAATATCTGAGTAAACTATTTTCTGTTCAAAGGTTTCCTCCCTTTAGAAGGTAGATTTTATTGCATTTCTTGCTGTATCTAGGCAGAAATGTTCCCTGCAAGATATTTGTAAAGAGTAATGGTATTTTGATTCCTTGTATTTTTATCTATCTAAAATTTTGAGAATTTTTATTTGACTATGGAATCAAAGCAAAGATGAACTGCCAGTGTAACTAGCTGGTAAGAAATTACCAATGAAATTTCTGAAACCGACCCTTTACTGTTCTCTAGTAAGTGATAAAAATAATTTTTTCAAGAATATGATACAAAGCAGCTTTTGTATGCACGGGAAAATATGTAAAATAACTTGTTTGTCTGAAATGCCTGTAAGAGCCACACACAACACTTGGGTTTAGTTAAACTGAATTTTGCTTGCTAGTATTTAAAATTCTTTAGTAGCATAAATCTGGCTGAAAATGCAGTACGTATCTCAGTACAACAAAGAGCAAAATATTTGGCTCTTAACTCCCCTACTTTAACAAATCTATGAACTTTTTTAGCTGTAAAGCTGTATGTAGCTGTCTGTTGCCAGAAATAGCAGATTTATATTAAAAAAATTACTGGAAGAGAATTTCAAAGACACAGGTTGTGGATACCTAAGTTCTGATAGAAGTTAAAAGGATTAAGTCACCTCATTACTGTTAATGCCTTTTATAATTTTTACTGCATAGAAATAGTAGGAAAAATGCATAGGTACATCAGATAGGTTTTCATCTGCTCATAGTAATAGAGGCCAGCTCAAAACCTGGCAGTATAGGTCCTGTAAGTAACATGAGTCTTTCAGAAATTTGTAATTTGATCGGTTTTTCCAATTGCTTTAAAGAGCTTACCAGAGGGTGTGGTGGTTGTTATGGAGGATTTATATTAGTGTGAAAGTATTGATAGTATATCAAAATTAGGACAGTTTCAAAAGTCATATCAACTGAAAATTGGCAATTCATAGGAGTTATGTGACAAATTTAATTTCTGAGCCCATATTAGTATCAGTACTTTGAGGAAATTTTTCTTATGTCCCTGAGTGCTAAATTTCTTAATTTATAAACTTTTTCTAACAGCTTATTCAAAGTGGAAAAGGGGAAGCTATTCGAATCAGGTCAATCCTTCGATCTCTAGTGCCAACTGAAGATTTAGTTGGAATTATAAGTATACCACTAAAGCTGTCAACAGTTAACAAAGGTAACTTTAATACTTTCATTATCTTATGGCACATAAGCCTTCAGGTGTTTATTAGAGCATTTTTATTGGAGTTAAATAGGAGCAGAGAGCTGTTCATCAGCTTTTAATTAAACTTGTCAATTAAAGCTGCTCCAGTGGAACGGATCCCTACTCCTGTGAAGTAGAGAATGTAAGAACAAAAGAAATACTTTACTGATTCACACTAATGGGATGTCCAACTAAGTACTTTGTCTGCAGCAGTGGATGTAGAGATGCTGTGTAAGCTTGGACTCTGTCCCATTGTAATTCCATATCATTGAGTCATTAATACTTTTCTCTGGATGTGGTGGCCAAAAATGTTTTTCATCACTTTAGAATAATATCTGTGCCTAGAAAATCCCGTGGCCCTATGTTCCAGAACTTCACTGCGTGCTACACAGAATAAGCATTTTAAGCATCTGTCTTTTTTAAACTTATACTCTACTGATTTTACTTAGTACCCTTTAATTGTAATATTTTGGAATTTGATTTATAGCAATTCTTCATTCACCTTGTCAACTACATTAATAATTTTCTAAGGCTTAGTTACATTGTTTCTCAGTCCTCATTTTGCCAGATTGAAGAATCTCATTTTTCTTAGTCTCTCATCATAAAATAACATTTTAGTTGTCCTTCTGAGTACCTACAATATCTCTGTTCTACAGTCTTAAGATATGGAAAGCAGTTGTGGGATGGACACAAGACATGAGCAGGTTGTACTGAGAATGTGATAACACAATAGGTTGGTTTATATACTCATTTTCTATTTTATGTGGCAGCAAAATGATGACCTCTCTCAGATTCTGAATATCCCTTTTGATGGTGCACAGTGTCTTGTCAACTTATTTAGCCACTGCTACACATTTTGCTGATGGTTTCATAGAGTTTAACTGATGACCTCAGGATCTCTTTTTACTCTCTGTTCCAAGCTCAGCATTATGTAGACATGCTTTATTTTCCTGCACATATATTAGCTTAGAGTTGTCTGCATTGATGTGCAGCTTTCTCTACCTTGCCCACGCAATTTTGTTAATGATTTAACCATACCAAATTTAGTGATGTATACAGAATTTTAGGCTCTTATGTTTGCTTCCATGTCCACATTGCTGATGACTGAGTCCTGTTTGTCCTTGCTTGATTAAAATGTTGCACATGCATATTTCATTTTAGAATCATAGAATCACCAGGTTGGAAGAGACCCATCGGATCATCGAGTCCGACCATTCCTACCAAACACTAAACCATGTCCCTCAGGACCTCATCTACTTGTGCCTAAACACCTCCAGGGAAGGTGAATCAACCACCTCCCTGGGCAGCCCATTCCAATGCCTAATGACCCTTTCCATAAAAAACTTCCTCCTAATCTCTAACCTAAATCTCCCCTGGTGGACCTTGAGGCCATTCCCCTTCATCCTGTCCCCTGTCACTTGGGAGAAGAGGACAACTCCCTCCTCTCTACAACCTCCTTTCAGGTAGTTGTAGAGAGCAATGAGGTCTCCTCTCAGCCTCCTCTTCTCCAGGCTAAACA
>WAAB01000084.1:11901-115852 GCA_013389865.1 Piaya cayana
CTGTAGCTCTGCATAGGGTTGTTGTGCCCCAAGTGCAGGACCCGGCATTTGGCCTTGTTAAACCTCATGCCATTGGTCTCAGCCCAGCGATCCAGCCTGTTCAGATACCTTTGCAGAGCCTCCCTACCCTCCAGAAGATTGACACTTCCACCCAGCTTAGTGTCATCTGCAAACTTGCTAAGGGTACACTCAATGCCTTCATCCAGGTCATTGATGAAGACATTGAACAGGGTTGGACCCAGCACTGAGCCCTGGGGAACCCCACTTGTGACTGGCCTCCAGCTGGAATTACCTTTCTTGGAGTTGTGCTGTTTATTTCTTCTCTGAAGTTTTCATAGGAAGTGAAAACCAGTCATACTTGCTTTGCGATTGTCCCAATATGCTCCTTTACACCTTTTGTATTTTCCCCAAAATCTAGGTATAATGTTGCACTTAGATCTCTAATATTCAATAATAGAAACCTGATTCCCTTTTTATTAAGCTGCAGGCTATATCTGTATTTGTTCATCTCATCCCAAAAGAATTCCTCCTTTTCTAATCAACCTAACGAAATCTCTCTTCTCTGCACCACCATCTCACAAATTCCTTGAGACTCAAGATCTCTGGATGTCTTCCACAAGGTCATAGAATCATAGAATCACCAGGTTGGAAGAGACCCATCAGATCATCTAGTCCAACTGTTCCTATCAAACACTAAACCATGCCCCTCAGCACCTCGTCCACTCATCCCTTAAACACCTCTAGGGAAGGTGAATCAACCACCTCCCTGGGCATCCTGTTCCAATGCCCAATGACACTTTCTGTGAATTTTTTTTCCCTAATGTCCAACCTAAACCTCCCCTGGTGGAGCTTGAGGCCATTCCCCCTCATCCTGTCCCTTGTCACTTGGGAGAAGAGGCCAGCATCCTCCTCTCTAAAACCTCCTTTCAGGTAGTTGTAGAGAACAATGAGGTCTCCTCTCAGCCTCCTCTTCTCCAGGCTAAACAACCCCAGCTCTCTCAACCATTCCTCACAAGGCCTGTTCTCCAGCCCCTTCACCAGCTTTGTTGCTCTTCTCTGGACTCGCTCCAGAACCTCAACATCTTTCTTGTGTTGAGGGGCCCAGAACTGCATACAGTATTCAAGAAGCGGTCTCACCAGTGCCTAGTACAAAGGGAGAATAACCTCCCTGGACCTACTGGTCATGCTGTTTCTGATGAAAGCCAGGATGCCATTGGCCTTCTTGGCCATCTGATCATGGAACCCTCTTAAACATCATGAAGCCATCCAGCTTAGTGCCTAATACAACGATTTCCCACTTCCACTGCCTCCTTCATCATAGTCTTGGAGACCCTGTCTACCAAAGGAGACAGGGAGAATCATATGTACAATGGTACATACTAACATAGGAGGAGTGACTCTTCTCTTAAGAGATTACATCCTTCCTACCCAGGTAGATTACACTCCTTCCTCATGACTTAGATCCTCCTCAGTACCTCAAGGGCTGCCGCTGTGGAGTTGAGGATATGCTGCTGTATTGTTGTAGGTCCTGACTGTTTATCTTACTAGTGTAATTAATTCATTCTCACTTCTGAGTAATGAGACTACTCTCCGAAGATCCAAGCATTGAGTACTGTGTGTGCACATAGAAAACCTGAACCTAGAGCACAGCAGTGATCTGCATCAAACTGCAGAGTTCCCAGTCTGTACCTGGATCCCTACTTGTCATTGAGGTTGAAACTGAGGTTTTTTTGTCAGTGGAATTAACAGCCTTCTTGATGCTACCTTTTAAAGGGAAGTCAGTGAAGACTCTAGAGTTTTCACCCTCTTCACACTGGAGTTCAAAAATAATTCAAAATTAGAGTTCAGAGATCAGAGGTGTATTAATGATAGCATTCTTGATTATTATGCAACTCTTCATTCTTTCCTAGAAGTGGTCAACGTGGTTGTCCCAGGTGGATTTATTTAAAAAAACCAACTTCCAAGACGGAAAATTTTCTGTGAAGCATAAATTCAACAGAGGATGAGTTTTATGGCATACGATCTCTGTGTTTCTTCATGTTCTTTAGGCCATAAAATACAAGTCTGTTACTTTCTTCTATCCTACTTCCTCCCGCCTCTGTTGTCTTTCCCCAAGAATCATGTGCACTCTTTAAAATCAGAGATGATTTATCTGATACACAGCAATGGTCTATGTTAATGTTATTTCTAATCTAGTTTACATAAGACACAATTTAAAATTCTTTAAAATTCTTAATATCTTTGACTTCACAGTTACTATAGATTTTTTATATTGGTAGTAATATTTATTTTCAATTTTGCCATATAAACATTCTCTGTGAAAGCAATGAAACAAGTAGAATACCATTCATTCTTATCTTCTCAATTAAGAGTGAAAGATTAATAAATAGCAAAATAATGGATGTTTTGAAATAATAAAAACTGAATATTCTTTTTCAGCATACAAGAAAACTGAACAAGAATATAAGTTGCACTGAACATGTTATTTTACACATCAAATGTATCGATAGTGTCTTTCATTGTCTTGATATTTCTTATTAGTTATCTACTATTAAAAATTGCATTATATCTTTGTGTAGATGGCACAGTAAATGAACCAGACATGTCTGCAAATTTCTGTCCTGATCATAAAGCACCCATGGTACTCTTCTTGGACCGTGTCTATGGTATTAAGGACCAAAGCTTCCTTCTTCACCTACTGGAAGTCGGATTTTTACCAGATTTAAGAGCCTCTGCCTCTTTGGATACAGTAAGTATTTTGCTATGGAGTTTAGGTGGCGTACTTGGAAATAGTGGCTCTGTTAAGTGTAAGAAATGGAATTTCAAGTCAAAACAGCTATAAAATAAAAAAGAAGGGTAGTATAGACTCACTGTAAGTAAAAACATTAATAATTCAGCCTTTATTAATAGTACTTAAGCCTGATCATAAGCATTTGTTGCCATCTTAAGAAGCAACAATGTAATGAAGTTTAAAAACTTTTAATAGAGGCTTACACAAGCTCTACAATAAATACACTGGATATTCTGTAATAGGCCTAATGATTAATTTTATTTGATGTGTGCTTCTAAGAGTTACACTGAAAATTCATATGTCTGGGTATGAAAGAATTAAATGAGATGAAAAATGCTTTTTAATGCCTCATGGGTTTTACTAATCTTTTTGAAGTGGGAAGCTGCATATTCCTTTTTGTTCTTATTGGTTCAGAGTGCAGTGGGACAAGAGGTAAGAGATAAGTGGATGACTTGGATTTTCTCAAGTTCCAGATAAGTAGCTTTTGTCCTTATGTGCATACTGGGAATATCGTGTTAGTGCACATCTGTTACAGGGACTTAAGGGTTATTTGATTGTTATATTTAATAGGCTTCATATTTTGTAACTTTTATTCTCTATGATACTAACAATAATTTACTACTTCATACAGGTTTCTCTAAGTACCACAGAGGCAGCTCTCGCGCTAAATAGATATATTTGCTCAGCTGTGTTTCCATTACTCAAAAGATGTGCTCCCCTCTTTTCTGGAACAGAGCATCATGCCTCTCTGGTTGACTCCACGCTTCACACAATATATAGGTTATCCAAGGGGCGTTCCCTTACAAAAGCACAAAGGGACACTATTGAAGAATGCCTGCTTGCTATTTGCCAGTATGTATGATATCTGTGTACAAATTTATTTCTTTTATACAGTTTATGTGTTGTAATATTCTATTTCTTTGCGTATAATGTAGAACTAAGATTACTTTATTTTTACATTAAATAAATGACCAAAGCATATGATAGGATTTTTTTTAAGAGAAAGCAGGTTTGGAGTTTCCATTATGGGCACTACATTATGCAAGCTGTCATGTTGATGTGAGCTTTATGGTGATACAGGATAAATTCTGATTATTTGCAAAAACAAATACCCAGTTATTACAAAAAAATCTGCTGTCATATCTGACAGTGAGAGGGTGTTGAGAATTTAGGGCATCAAATGTTTTGAAAAAAGCTACAAGCCTCACACCCCCCAAGACCTAAAAAACTGATCCTAAAACTGAACCGAGCACTGGAGTTATGTCAGGAATTGAAATAAAGATTTGCCAACTCATTCATAATCTAACTCTGTAGTGCTACTTGTTTGTGCAGTGGACTGTGAAATTAGTACTGCACTGTGCATAGCAATTCCCCCTGCCCAAAAAAGTGAATATAGTAGAAACTGAAAACATTCAAAAAATTTCAACAAGAGGGATCAACTTGAGAAATAATTTTGCTCCTTTGGAACAGCTGAGTATACCAGGAATCTTCGGCCTGAAAAAGTGAAGACTGAAGGGGAGATAGGAAAGAAGTACTTTTACATTGATTTTGAGCCTATAGGTCCGTGAAATTAAACAGCTAGAAAAGAAATTTTGACACAGTTTCTCACAGCATTCTGCTTCAGAAACTATCAGCATCTGGCCTGGACAGTCACACACTCTCCTGGGTGGAAAACTGGTTGGATGGCCAGGCCCAGAGAGTGGTAGTGAATGGTGTTAAATCCAGCTGGAGGCCAGTCACAAGTGGGGTTCCCCAGGGCTCAGTGCTGGGTCCAACCCTGTTCAATGTCTTCATCAATGACCTGGATGAAGGCATTGAGTGTACCCTTAGCAAGTTTGCAGATGACACTAAGCTGGGTGGAAGTGTCAATCTTCTGGAGGGTAGGGAGGCTCTGCAAAGGTATCTGAACAGGCTGGATCGCTGGGCTGAGACCAATGGCATGAGGTTTAACAAGGCCAAATGCTGGGTCCTGCACTTGGGGCACAACAACCCTATGCAGAGCTACAGGTTAGGAAAAGTCTGTCTAGAAAGCTACCTGGAGGAGAGGGATCTGGGGGTGTTGGTTGACAACCAACTGAACATGAGCCAGCAGTGTGCCCAGATGGCCAAGAAGGCCAAATGGCATCCTGGCTTGTATCAGAAATGGTGTGACCAGCAGGTCCAAGGAGGTTAATCTCCCTGTGTACTCGGCACTGGTGAGGCCACTCCTTGGCTCCTGTGTTCAGTTCTGGGCCCCTCACCACAAGAAGGATGTTGAGGCTCTGGCGCGAGTCCAGAGAAGAGCAACGAAGCTGGTGAGGGGACTGGAGAAAAAGTCTCATGAGGAATGGCTGAGAGATCTGGGGTTGTTTAGCCTGGTTAAGAGGAGGCTGAGAGGAGACCTCATTGCTCTCTACAACTACCTGAAAGGAGGTTGTAGAGCGGAGGGTGGTGGCCTCTTCTCCCAAGTGACAGGGGACAGGATGAGGGGGAATGGCCTCAAGGTCCACCAGGGGAGATTTAGGTTAGAGATTAGGAGTAAGTTTTTCACATAATGGGTCATTAGGCATTGGAATGGGCTGCCCAGGGAGGTGGTTGATTCATGTTCCCTGGAGGTGTTTAGGCACAGGTAGATGAGCTCCTGAGGGACATGGTTTAGTGTTTGATAGGAACGGTTGGACTCAATGATGCGGTGGATCTCTTCCAGTCTGGTGATTCTATGATTCTATGAAATGCTGGGTATTTCAGTTGAGATCTATTTCTTATAAGAATAATCATAATATATGCCCCAGATCAGTTTCAGTTAAGAGTGTTTTGTTGCTTTTTAGTGTCATATCAGAAACAATTCTTTTAAGATAAAATTCGGTTTCTTTTGCTTAGATTGTCCTTCTGTATGCTCTGAAAAGAAAAACAAAAACCAACGTCTTCCCTCTGCTCTAGTAAAGCACAATCATATCTATTGTATGATGACTTAAGAGAATACAACAGTAGCACATCTTTCTGTGCTATATCCTTCTATGTGTACATGAGGCATAGTGAGATCCCTTAAGCACCTACCACTGTTTTGTCAAAATGCTTTTAATGACTGATTTGACTTCCAATATGCAAATTGGTTTCAATTTTTATTTCATTTTCACTGGACTGCATGAATTTTACTAAGAAATTATCTTTTTTTTTTTTAATTTTCAGCCATTTGCGTCCCTCTATGCTACAGCAATTGTTGAGAAGACTAGTTTTTGATGTACCGCTACTCAATGAATACTGTAAAATGCCTCTCAAGGTAAATGCTTTACTTTCTGTGCATGCATTTGGTGTAAAACTTACTTTGCAATAATCTATCATCATCATAGGAATAGAATCCAGGGAACAGAATTCACCTTTTTTTGGGGGGCAATCTTTAACTGAAGTCTTACCCACCTTCTTGTTCTGTAAACAGAGAATTGCAATTGTGGGATGATAAATAACTTTAATTAAGAAATTTTCTGTCCAGTTTACTTCCTGTTCCTTTTGGGATAAAGGGCCTGATCTTAGGTCTGTTGGTCTCTTGGTGTTAGAAGATAAATTCTATCATACTCTAAATCAGAGCTGCCAGATTCACAGATGTATTCTGGAGCATCAGTAATTTTGGAGCTAAAGTGCAGCAAAGATTTGGGTTTTTAAAAATTATTTTTATTTTCCCTTCCTAAGCAAAATTGCAGGAAAAGAAAAGATATCAAAATTCTAGTCTGATGTGCAAGGAAATTTTAGAATTTCACATGGGATAGGAATTTTTAGGTCTAAGTAAGAAATCAGTAGAAATTTGAAATTATTTGAAAAGTACACCAATATCACATACAGTAGCTCTTTAACTGATATGTTACAGATTCTTTGTACAATAGTTATTTCCATAGGTTTTCCAGAAGTGAGCAGGCGTATCTAAAATTGTGTACTGCAGATGTCTTGCAGTGTTTTGAATAATATTGATACCATCAACTACAAATGACAGAAGTAAAATCAGTTTCAATTTGTAAAACTTTTAACAGAATCTAGTATGTCCTGGGTTATACCCATTTCATTGTTTCTTCTCATATCCTGTGAGCTAATCTGTACTCAATCAGTCACAATCTTGAAATTTTGTAATTTTGCTAGTCACTGTTGTCACTGAGAATTCCACAGCAGCAGTTGATGCATTATACTTTCACAGTGTTGGCTCTACAGCTATCCCAAGAAGAAAGCAAATAAAAAAGGACCATTTTTATGAGCCATTAGAAACGAAGAGACAGAAATAAATAAATAAGTTACTCATGTAACTGTTTCACAGATTTGGGCAATTCAGACTTCATTAACCAGTATGTTACTTTGTTAAATACCAATGTTTTATGTGAATTTTATTCTTTTGAAAATCTAGCTTCTGACAAATCACTATGAGCAGTGCTGGAAATATTATTGTCTGCCTTCAGGAATGGGAAGCTATGGAATTGCAGCAGAAGAAGAATTGCATTTAACTGAAAAACTTTTCTGGGGCATATTTGATTCCTTGTCTCATAAGGTAATGAAAGTCATTCACATTACAGTATGGGATGACTATAAAAGCGTTACAATGATAATTTGCTGTACCAAGTTCAGAAAGTTCATATTTTAACAATTCTTTCACTTGATATGGGGGATATAGCAATGAATGCTTTTAATGAAAAGTTGACCACTGAATCTTGAAAGATTGTTTCTCAAACTAATGAAATATCAAGTGTTTGAGTTAATATATCCATATAGCCTTACACCAGTAATAAGGCATATTGCTTGCTGCACTAACAAGTCAGTGCTGTTTCCCTTCCTATCTTAGCTCTATTATTTTTTTTAAATGCTTTTACTTACATAAAATTAATTTTAAGAAATGCATGAATATGCTTGTCAAATTGTTGGTGTATGCACAGTAAATTTACATAGTCTGTTTCAATCATACATTTATATTTTATCAGCTTTCTGGTTATTGCCCAGATTAAGAAATATGAGGCAACATTATTAGAAATAAATGTTTTTACATTTTGCTGTTCCAAAGAGTGGTCTTGCAATTTGCTTCACTTACTCATCTTTTCTTGGAATAAAAAAAAAGTTACATTTTTGATAGGAGAGTGAATACTGTTTGTATTGATAGGGCATTCTGATTTATAGTATGGAAGTGAACATGGTCTCTGCATTATTCTAACATGGCTTTTAAAACCTTGTTTGTGTTTGATTTTAATAACATTTACTGTTTTGCGGAATCAAACTCTATAACTCTGTTAAGGGTTACAAAGCAGGTATGCATTTATTTGCCGGCGGGTGTGAGGGGGTAATCCTCCTCCTAGCTTGCACACCGAACAGTCTAACAAGCAGATAGATATAGTGTGAAGACATGCCTATTCATAAGCGCCTATTACATATTCGTGACCTCCCCCATTCCTTGTTATAATTAGATTTGAGAAGCTTCTTCTATACTTGTGCAGGCGCGGTATTGTGGTCTGGGACTTAGGGCTGAAGTCACCTTCATCTTCCTTATGAACTGCCCCTGAATTCAAACTGTGCGCAGACTCAGTCTCATCCTGGTTGAGCTGCAGTTGTTTTCTGCATTCTAGCTTCTCTCTTATCAACATTCAAGGTCTTCAAGGCCTTTGCTAGCACACAGTGTGTATTTCAGTAAGCTAAGCTGTCTAAGTTTACCTAACATTTCTGCAGTTTTTCTAACTAATGTTTATGCCCACACATCATTACCTCTCTCTCACTGCTGTCACAAGTCCAGAGAGTGTCAAGAGGGAATGACATAATGAAATGTTTCCAATTAGTGCGTCTTAGGTTTTTACAGCTAAATGAAGAGTTTATTTCTCTGACAATATTGATCAGTGTCTATAATAGCATTTCCGTTTTTCTGTAAATGATTGCTAGACCAATGAAAAGAGAGTTGTGTAAATCTACTGAGCCACAGTATTCTTCATTGTTCGACTTTGTACTTAGATAGTTACAGGTTTGATATTTCATGGCTTCCACATCTTTGTTTTTGTGTTTGTTTGTTTGTGCCATACACACAACAATAAGTTTTGGGTTTGCAACGAAACTAAAGGAAATTAAAGCCTCAAAATTTTAGGCATTCTGTTTGTGATGATATAAACATATGATTTTGTCAGCAAGTATTTTCAATAGACCTTCAAATTGTTCTTCAAAATTTTCTGGGCACAAAGTGGTTGTTCAGATTTATAAAAGCATATAGCCTTTCTATTTCTAATAACGAAGCAAGAGAAATATTCTCGCAGTGTAATTTTTTCTAATAAGTGTTTGATTGGTGCCTGTGTCATAACATCAGAAAGATGCCTGTGCTATCTGATTAAAACTTTATTATATAATTATACTAGCATAAAACTCTTGCAATGTTGTGGTCATTAGTAGATCTTAAAGCCTTTTAAAGCTATGCCATTATGTCCACTTTACAGATAAGTAATCTGAAAGACAGAAGTGATGATTTTTTTTTCCTCAGCATACTGAGAACTTTGATTAGGAGCTAGAACATTGGCCTACAGTGATCTTCTGCTACTTCCTGTAGCACATGGTTTTTATAATCTAGTGTGTAACAATCTCTCTTGAATATTTTTCATGGAAAGTTACTAAGGATAGATTCTTCAAATGTAGTTCCACCTAAAGATTTATATATCAAGTACTGCTATGTTGTCTGCAGAGCTTAAATGACTATTCAGAAGAGCTATTATGCTAGTTCACCTCTTAACAGAACTGTATTGAAAAACAATGAACTGACTTTTCTCCAGTAAACCATAATTTCCTTTAACCAGTATAGAATCATAGAACAAACATGTTGAAAGAGACCCAATGGATCATCGAGTCCAAACATTCCTACCAAACACTAAACCATGTCCCTAAGCACCTCGTCCACTCCTCCATTAAACGCCTCCAAGGAAGGTGAATCAACCACCTCCCTGGGTAGCCTATTCCAATGACCCTTTCTGTGAAAAACTTCCTCCTAATCTCTAGCCTAAATCTCCCCTGGCGGAGCTTGAGGCCATTCCCCCTTGTCCTGTCCCCTGTCACTTGGGAGAAGAGGCCAGCTCCCTCCTCTCAGCCTCCTCTTCTCCAGGCTAAACAACCCCAGGTCTCTCAGCCGTTCCTCATAAGGCCTGTTCTCCAGTCCCCTCACCAGCTTCGTTGCTCTTCTCTGGACTTGCTCCAGAGCCTCAACATCCTTCTTACGGTGAGGGACCCAGAACTGAACACAGGATTCAAGGAACGGCCTCACCAATGCTGAGTAGACAGGGAAATTAACCTCTTAGAGGGAACAGTGTTTGTTCCCAGTTGCCTGGTAACTGGAGTAGCTTGCACCAGAGTGCCCGTATCTCCTTTATTACTCCAAGGTGCACTCTCTCCCACTTTCTGTGTGGTGATGTGCTGGTGGTCCTCACCAGAACACCTCCTCCAAATCTCTAGTGCCCCACATCCAGACTTGCTCCTGCCTAGCCTGGTCTCAATCCCCTCCCCCTTCACATCTAGTTTAAAGCTTGATTTATGAGCTTAGCTAGGTTTTTAGCAAGGGCTTTAGCCCTGCTAGGAGACCCACATGTCCCATCCTTAGCAACAATGTCAGGGGGTGCGTGAGCCACCCCATGATCAAAGAATCCAAAGCCCTTTTCCTCACACTAGGCTCACAGCCAGGCATTAATCAAGTTGTTCTTTTTGAGTTCCAGGTCCTCTCTATTTTGCCTTGGTATGGAGCAGAGTACTATTTGTGCCCCAGAGCCCTCCATCTCTTCCCAATGGCCCTGAAGTCTTTCTTGATGACTTTGGTCTTTCTTTTTACTAAGTCATCATTACCAGTTTGGACAACAATCAGAGCACAGTAGTCTGTCTCATGGACCAGGGAAGGAAGTTTTCTAGCAATCTCCTTCATTGATGCCCCTGGTAAGCAGCAGACCTCTCTTTGGAGTAGGTCGGGTCTGCAAATGTGTCCCTCAGTTCCTTTGAGGAGGGAGTCCCCTACAACAATCACCCTCCTCTTCTTCTTAAATGGAGGGTGTTTTTATCTTTTTCTTAGGATGGCGTGGCCTAGGGAAAGATTCTAGGCTATGGGAGCCATCATACTCAGGATTAGATTCCACCTGCAGCACCTGGTACTTGTTCACCAGGTGGATCTAGGGTTTTGCTGTCTGGTTGAGGGGAGCATGCTTCCTTCATCTGGAAGGAATTTGCTGCCATATGATTTAAACTGAAATAGATCGGGGGCAAAAGGAAGAAATGACAATTGTTTCTGCAGTTAAGATAGCAATTAGTCTTGTAAGAACTAATACAGTATTCCATAGATGATTGTACTTCTATAACTAGGCAAACAATCCTTGACCCTTCCTATGTAGGCTCTAATGACCTAAAGGAAACTTGAGTGTGATATTTGTATTGTATGTACTTATACAATTGTCAGCATACTTTTATGTTGAGTAATCTTAAAAACTTATCAAGTGGATATCAAGAAAAAATAGATGTCACGCACTAATTTTGCTCTATGCTTAATTTTTAAATGTGATTTACTGTTTGTTTGCATCTTCTAATATTTGTATGTATGGCTGCTTGGTTTTCACTAACATTTTGCATGTTTTTCTATTGGATTTTCCAACCAGTTCCTATCTCTTCTGCAGAAGTATGATCCAGAGCTCTTTCGAATGGCTTTACCTTGTCTAAGTGCTATAGCTGGTGCCTTGCCTCCTGATTATTTAGATACCAGAATTAGATCAACTTTGGAAAAGCAGACTTCATTGGATCCAGAAGGAAATTTTGACCCCAAACCTGTCAGCACAGCACAGTGAGTCATATAAATCACAGTGATTTCCTTTCCTTAAATATTTTTATACTATTTCTTATTAATATTTTTTTCTTCTCTGCAGGGAGTCTTGGCTGGTGAGTGACTTTTCAATGATACTGCTACTTTTCAGATGTAGAGTAGGGATTTTTACTTTCTCCTGCCAAAGACTGAACTGCAACATATTCTGTTTAGTAGATAAAAAAAAAATTAACATCCATACAATGCTGAGAATGCTTCCACATTATTATCTGCAGAGTACACAGTAAATTCTGTACTATTATGTACCCTATTACCTAGGCCTGTAATATGTTCAATTCTGTCATTATTTAGAGTGTGCTTATGACAAATCTTACAAGATCATTCAAACCTGGTGATTCAATTGGCATATTTCCTAATTTTTATAGAATCTTCACTTAGTTTTGAGAATTGATCTGTAGTCAAATGAGACAGCAAAATAAGTAGGTGATGTGTGATAATTTAATAAAGACCTGGTTTTCCTAGTGATCTTGTGCTCTTAAAATACAGATTTCTAATACTTTTATATTGAAGAACTTAGGATCACTACTTCATTCTTGCTATTAAATTCTTACCTCTCCATCATTATGTGATGTGAAATATCCATACTAATATTATTCTACAGAATTTAGGAATTACAAAAAAACCAAAACCTGCAGGTTATGGTGAAGCAGGTTGTTTTTGTCTTGTGATTTCAGCTGCTAGGAAGTGCAACTGTGCGTTTTTGAAGAGTTCGTGTAAATACCACTATAGCTCTACTTTGGTTTGTGGCATTTCTTCTAAAGAAAATGGAATTGCAAAGCCAAATGTCTTGCCTTTATCTGGAAGTGAAGCCTTTTGATTAGTGATCTATTGTTGGGAGCTTAGGCCTTATTCAGGAATGGCTTCTGCTGAAGGGACACTGATAAGCTAGAGGCCTTTAGGGAAAACAGTGTCCTTGGAGCCTGGGGAGGCATGAGACCTTGATTAGAGCTTTGGTGGGAAGAATGCGTAGGGAGTGAATCTCACAGCACCCACCTGCACCTGGGGGGACGGGCAGTTTATATTTTGCACACTTAGTTCACTGACCAATTAGGAGCTCACTTTTAGCAATATGTATGAACCTCATTATTGACTGTATTTAACTGAGCACCTCTCTTAATAAAATTGGGACTTGTGGACGATCATCAGATCTCCTTGTCTCCCTTCGTCGACAATCTATTACAGTGACTTCTTTTTCATGAATCATACTGCAGTAACTTGTTATTGAATGACCATACTTCCCTTTGTTTACAGCCTTGTACTTCCTGAAAAGTTGGAGTATATTGTCACTAAGTATGCTGAACATTCCCATGATAAGTGGGCCATCGATAAGGTAAGAAGAATTATTTTAAGACTGGCAGTTGTTAGAAACACCTAGTAAATAATACACATGGTGAATATTGAAAGAGAAACCGAACAGTTTAACTGATAGGTGCTTGTCGAGAGTGCATTAATGTCTGCCTGTTTCTTTAGGGATATGTGGAAGAAACCTTTTGCTCAAGAAAATGCATTGAAATTTGTCTTTCCTTCCATTGCCTGTATTTATTATTACAAAGATTTGAGGGGAACGGAAAAGGAGCACTTGATTTGGATTAGGTTTTTCTTTAAATTTCTGTAGCACTGAGTAGCTATTGGAGTATATTAAGAGTTCAACATGACAAACTAAACTGACCAATTTGCTGTTACTTATCTGTGGTGTTCTTATTTTATTTTGGTATATTTTTTTCAGACTAATAATGGGTGGAAATATGGTGTTTCATTGGATGAAAATATGAAGACTCACCCTTTAATAAGACCTTTCAAAACTTTAACTGAAAAGGTAATAGAAGGTATTTCAACTGCATTAATAAAAAGTAGATTGTTCTGAGTACTGTTAAAATCCATTTAATATGCATTTATAACAGGAAGAGAGACAAAATAGAATTCCTGCAGTTAAAAATAGCAACATCCATACGCTAAAATGATGGTTTAGTTGATTTTACAGTCTTGTAAAATTTCTTCTGTTAGGTGGTCTTACAGGACTGTATTGGGACAATTTGTATTCCAAGTACCAATAGCACAGGGGTTTCAGACCTTAATTGATGAGGAATAACTAGCAGCAGCTCATGGGAATTAGATGAAAGTGTAATTTAACATATCTGAAGGCAATTTTGTCTTCAAGAAAGATATTTGAAAAAAGTAAGGAAAGTGTAGGTGATGTTTCTGTTGAATATAGGGCAAAACATGTAAACTATTTTGAATGCAATTTTATTTTAATTTCTTGACTAGACATGCATGTCTTCTAGTTGTCAGAACAGTGAAATGAATTTGAATTCAATTACATATTTTCCTAATGACTCATTGGTTGACTCAAATATGTTAATTACATTTGTCCACCTTTACCACAATTTTCCTGTTTGGAATATGGCGATGACAAAAATCAAGAGGGTTTCATAAGGTTTAATTCCTCAGGGTGTGTAAATTGCTTGGAAATATTTGAGCAGGAGATGAACTGTTGGGTTTTGTTACTAAAGCAGCTCAAAGTGAATTTTCTGAATTGTCTCAGATTAGAAATTTTGAACATAAAAATCATGTCTTTCTATGAAAGCTATAATTTAAAAAATAGTTTTTATGGTGAGAACTAAAATACTTTTATTAGGTTGATTTGAGAAGTCTTAATATGACATACTTAGAATTTTCCTTGCCACAACTTTTCAGATTTTCTGTAACATCTGTACCTTTCAAAAGAGTATCAGAATACAAGCTGTTCCTTAATTTTTTATTGATGGCTGTACATATAAATATATATATATAAAGGGGTATAGACTGGTAATGTTTGTATCCATGATGGGTAAACACTTAAAAGGACTACAAAAAGGCCTCATGTGCTGATGTGTTCAAATATACATACTTGCCTAAGTCATTTCGGAGAATTTATAAAGCCATAAATATTTTGCTATTTTGGGCTAGAGGAATCAATGAATATGTTTCCAGGTAAAAACTACAATATTTCTCAAGACACCACTAGAGTGCTGTTAGTTATTAACACACAATCCAACAATAAATGCCACTAAGAATAATTTTTAAAAATTGCAATTATTTGAAATAATCTTTCTTATGTAAAAAGAACTATGTAGTTTCTTCAGATATAGTACACAAACTTTACTTTTGTGCCATAGGACAATTTATAAAAGAAAGAATATTTTTAGTTTTAGATTTGCTACTTGCTAAATACAAAGAAATTTTAATTTATTTTTCTCAAAGGAAAAGGAAATTTATCGTTGGCCTGTCAGGGAGTCACTAAAGACCATGTTGGCTATGGGATGGAGCCTAGAAAGGGCCAAGGATGGAGGAGAAGCAACAATATATCAGCGTGAAAATGAAAAGCTCCGCAGCATATCTCAGTCTAGTCAGGTAAGGTGAAATTGCTTAAATTTAGAAGGCAAATGGCTTGTTTGTTAATTTACTAAGAAATTATGCAAAATTATGTTACATTTTTTTGACTGAAAAATAATTTTAATGTTAGCGTTCTGAAAGCGGAAGTCATGTCACTATAATAAAAACTGCAGTAACACTTGGAAAAAGACAAGAATCTCTAAGAGAATAAGGCTGCCAGAGACTGTATCTGTTAATTTTCTCAAAAGACCTGAGGAGACATTTCACCCAGTCATTCAAAAATTACATGACAAACTATTTAAATCTTTTTATTTTATAGTAAGTGATTCTAGTAATTTCCTTATTTTGTCAAACAGAAAAGCCTGAAATGGGGTTTTGTTAAGACTGCAATTATGGCTGAAAAAAAATTACATGTTTTGCGCTTTTTGTTAAATCTACAGGCAAAATTTACAGATGTTTAAATAACAACTAGCATTTTGATGTGATATGGACTATTTCTTTTGTCTGTGTATTTTTGTAACAGCATGTTGGAACTGCTGCTCAATACGTCTGTGTCTTGGAAGGGGGAAAGCTGTTTAAAACTATGAGAAATGTTGGGGAATTTTTATTGCACCCCTTGAGGTGAAGTAAACACACTATTGTGTTTCAACATAGTGAGATTTAATAAGTAATGCACTGGGCAGAGTCCTACCATCTTGGGCAGATCTGGAAGGAGTGTGCAAAGATGTGTCATGAGCTGATTCCTTGTATACGCTTGCACCAGCACTGTTCCTGTGAGCATCATCATCAGGCGCGTTATGCCTGTGTTGGGTTCATTCCTTAACACAAGTTTTGCTTACCAAAACTGGCCATTGATCACTCTGTTACAAGACAATACTTCAGCATTTCTTAATCTTGTCAGCAAACTTCATTACCTTACAGAGAGAGCATCTGTCCCTGGTATTTCTGCTTCCAGTCAATTGTATCTGTTTTACAGTTAGGCCTACTTGCCCAAGAAGATGCACAATAAAGACATGATTGACATGCTTTATATGTCACCAGTCACATTTAACTTGTGTCTAGTAGCTCTGTTGCACTGGATCTTTCACATTTTAAACATTTTAAAACTACCTAAATATATCACACTCCTCCTTTTTCTTAGTCTCTAAATTCCATGAGACAATAACCTATTTTAACCTTTTGTTGTGATGTCTTCTCTTCAGTATATGGTTCATTCAAGCTGTTACCTCACTGTTCTGTCATGTTTCAAAGGCACATCTTGTGTACCTCATGATTGGTCTCACCTCTTAGGTGGAAAACAGTTCTTAGCAGCTTGCTATCTGTTGAGAGTAGAGAGATCTAAGTATCTGAAGCAAATTTCCACATCAGCAGATGCATTCTGTTAATCATCTGCGTGTCTTCAGCATATTGCAGAACAAAAGGTGAACGTGATTTCTACAAGAAAGTTTAAAAATATTACTCTAATTAGATCAACAACAGATATTGTAGTTGAAAATTAGATTCTTTTATCTGATTATTTCATCTGAAAATAATTATCTTTTTTTTTTCCACACAGGGAAATGGGTATACGCCAGCACCACTTGATCTTTCCAATGTGATGCTTTCTAGGGAGCTTCAGGTTTGTGTTTGTGTTCTGCATATATTATGCTGATAAGAATGAATACATTTTGGGTTTTGTTATTAACTATTGAATTTTGTCAGATTTTATGAGTGTATTTGTGACTGTGGTTGTGATAGGTGCATACCATACTATTTACATGTTTAAAAAAGATATTTCTACTGTTTGTCCCATTGGTGTTTCCTGAGTTCCTTGAAAATGTTATCATGAAGCTAGGAAAGTACTGTAAACAGCATGTGATACATATGTATCCTGAAATAACACCTAACTGAAATTTTTTTTACCACAAGTGTGTAGGTTTTACTCAAGACTGAAAAAACATGTAAAATTACAGACTTTTTAATTGTCACCTTTTAATTTTGCATCTTGTTCTTTTCTGATGGTTATGTAGGGAATGGTTGAGGTAATGGCTGAAAACTACCATAATATATGGGCCAAAAAGAAGAAAATGGAGTTGGAAAGCAAAGGTAAGACAGAATCCTATGAACCACAAAAAAACCCAAAAACAACAAAAACCAAAAAAAAACCAGTCTGAAAGAAAACATTGTAAGATGAACTTGAATAGTTCCTTTTTGTACTTGAAGTAAAATAAATCTTACAGTAGAAAAACTCACAGTTCTTTCTAATTATTAAAGGTGGAGGTAGTCATCCTTTATTGGTACCTTATGACACATTGACAGCCAAAGAGAAATCACAGGACCGTGAAAAGGCACAAGAACTGTTTAAATTCCTTCAAGTCAGTGGTATAGTCATATCTCGGTAAGCTGCACCATTTTTTGAGATACTTATTCAAGTGCAAAAAATGTGATGTGTTTCGTTATCTCACTGGAGTCTGATAATTATTGACATAATTACCTTTTTGGATATATTCTGTAAATCAGAGTCCTTGTTATTTATATATTCAGAAAGACTCTTCTGAAATAGCAAGGGCAGGTAGTATTTTTAATAAATTTGTCATTGTTGTTAATACAAAAATGCATCAGTAATATGATTAAGCAAGTAGATGAGATGTAGCTCTGAAATTAGCAGCCAGTAGTGACTGTAAGGATAATGGGAAAATAAATCTAAGGTCAGATATTGAAATACATCGATGTTAAAGTGCTCTTTAACCCAGTTTTTAAACCAAACGTTGATTTGAGTTTGTGAAGCAGTAAGACAAAGTTGCTATTTTGAGGGCATTTCCTCCCTAACTTCTGCTCAAGAAGAGATGCAGACTTTATTATCTGTACACTCATTTGCATTGTTCTGTATGTAAGTAAGCTGGCCTGTAGGGTCTTACTCTGTCAAAGAAAGTAACTTATAATGTAGTTTTCGCTTTATATGATGAAAATGTCAGTTAATATACTGGACAGGACAGGACAGGACAGAATAGAATAGAATCACTAGGTTGGAAAGGATCCACTGGATCATTGAGTCCAACCGTTCCTATCAATCACTATACCATGCTCCTCAGTACCATATCTACCTGTCTCTTAAACACCTCCAGGGAAGGTGAATCAACCACCTGCCTAGTGCACCTGTTCCAGTGCCCAATGATGCTTTTCCATGAAAAAAACCTGAACCTCTCCCAGCAGAGCTTGAGGCCATTCCTCCTTGTCCTATCCTTTGTCACTTGGGAGAAGAGGCCAGCTCCCTTCTCTACACAACCTCTTTTTAAGTAGTTGTAGACAGCAATAAGGTCTCCCCTCAACCTCCTAGTCTCTGGGCTAAACAACCTCAGCTCTCTCAGCCGTTCCTCCTGAGACTTTTTCTCCAGCCCCTTCACCAGCTTCGTTGCTCTTCTCTGGACTCGCTCCAGAGACTCAACATCCTTCTTGTGGTGAGGGGCCCAGAACTGAACACAGGAGCCAAGGAGTGGCCTCACCAGTGCTGAGTAGACAGGGAGATTAACCTCCTTGGACCTGCTGGTCACACCATTTCTGATACAAGCCAAGATGCCACTGACCTTCTTGGCCACCTGGGCATGCTCCTGGCTCATGTTCAGTCACTGTCAACCAACACCCCCAGATCCCTCTCCTCCAGGCAGCTTTCTAGACAGACTTCTCCCAGTCTGTCGTACTGCATAGGGTTGTTATGCCCCAAGTGCAGGACCCAGCATTTGGCCTTGTTAAACTTCATGCCATTGGTCTCAGCCCAGCGATCCAGCCTGTTCAGATCCCTTTGCAGAGCCTCCCTACCCTCCAGCAGACTGACACTTCCACCCAGTTTAGTGTCATCTGTAAACTCTTTAAGGGTACACTCAATGCCTTCATCGAGGTCATTGATAAAGACATTGAACAGGGCTGGACTCAGTACTGAGCCCTGGGGGACCCCACTTGTCACTGGCCTGCAGCTGGTGTTAACTCCATTTATCACCACTCTCTGGGTCCAGCCATCCAACCAGTTTTCCACTCAGGAGAGTGTGCGCCTGTCCAGGCCAGAGGCTGACAGTTTCAGAAGCAGAATGCTGTAAGAAACCGTGTCAAAGGCTTTAATGAAGTTCAGGAAGACCACGTTTTGAACTAAACTGCTTGTGAACAGTTTTGTCTGTACCTGCATAGAATCAGATCTTAGTTGTTTCCATTTATTTCTGCTTTTCAAGTCTAGTGAATGTATACACTCAGAAATTTACACAAATATATTTTTAGGATCTGAAAAAGGTAACTGTTGGCTTCAACAATTAATAACATTTAAAAAATATTAGAAGACAGCTCTAAATATGCTTTTCTGCATTGCTACAGATAAAAATTCCCTCCTGCCCAATATGTAGGCTGTCAGCCTGAACCCAAAATGTAGGTATGCCACCAAACATTTTTGTATCCTCCATACCTGCTTTAGAGACATTGAATAAGAAAAGCAGATTTAGTTCCTGCAAATGAATGGTTCTTTGAAACACCAATGGAATTGCTCAAACATTAATTTTAATATCTCTTTGCAGCTGCATCTGTCTGGGTTAGTGTTAACTAAGGGGACAAGTCATCTTGAAAGAAACTGTTCAAACTCTTTATGGGGCATGGGCAAAGAATTTGCAGTAATTGTCTATATCAGGGTGATTCAATATTATCCTATTTTTTGTGCATTTTTCAGATTAATAAGTGCATATTTTAAGTGTATATAAAAGCTTTTGAAGTACCTATTGCAATTATCACATTTCCAGAATGTTATTCTTAAAAATGTTGGGCTAATCATTAAAACATGGAAATTCTTTATAATTGGAAACATACAGGTGGCACAGTGTGTGTACCTTATATATACCATCTGCCTCTGTTTTGATTCTTGCTCCTCTTTCTTGATTGAGAGCACTTTTGGGTGTTTAAGATGTACAGGTAAAGCTTTCAGTCTGACTCAAGTATACGTTAGAAACAACATGATATTTGTTAAGCACCTTTAAACTTCTACAAGTTCTTTTAAGGTTAACTTTGTTTTTTAAGAGAAGTACCAATGTCTTTCAATATTTAGGAAAGTGCATGTAATTTCTTAGCAACCATGACTTACTACAAACACAAAAGGTAATATTTATGGTGTTCTCAAGTTGTTCTTCAGTGTTATGAAGATAAATGTCTTTAAGTTGCATTATGTTTTGTGACAGTAAGACAGCAGGAGATGCCTGTCAACCATACAGAGAATTAATACATACCCAGTAATTTGATTACACGTGATATATAAATTAATAAAACATTATAAAAGTATATAAACTATGATTCTTCAAAAAGAAATTTTATTATTTTATTTTTCAAATGAAACTGTAACATGGGAGGTTAGAGTCCTCATAAGTTTATGTATAAAACAGGATTGGAATGTATTCTATCATTCCATGATTCTGTTTCTCAGACTATATGTGGGTTTTTTTCCTCTTACTCATGTTCTGACATGGTCAATAATATACATTTTAGTATTAGATGTCTCTTTGTTGTTAACAATCCTGATGCATCAGCATTCTCCCTCAGAATTGTTTTTTTTCTTTTCCCCTGGATTCACCCCATTGATATTTTTTTCAAATGTTAGTCTAATCTTCCATTTATTCTCCCTAACTTACTCCTATATCAGTGTTAAGGTATGTCAGGACAAATTGTTTTTACCTCCATAGAAGAACAGTAAGTCCAGCAACTATCCTGCTTTCTTATTCCTTTCTTGTTTTGCCTCAGTACCACAAACTACCAGTCCCTCACATCTTCTCTACTTCTGACACAATGTGCAACCCTCTGCAGTCTCTGCATCTTCTTTATCCAGGTCATTATCTCTCACTAATAAAGAGAGAGGCTTCCTATCTATTATTTGAAGAGTTTGTACAGATGTAAATGAAGCATCCATTATGGGTATCCATAACATTCTTTTAATGTTATTCAGTTACTTCCTCGCTTCTTAAGCCAGTTAGATGTCGTGGGTGGAGGCCTACATTGATCAACTGAAAATCTCAGGTGTAGTTCAATCCTCTTAATATTGGAATAAATAGAGTATGACAAAAAATGCAAATGAAACAAAAGTACAAGAAAACCTCAAGGAAACAGAAAGAAAATTAATGACTTGTAAAAACAATTATGTTTAGACAGAATAAACGAAAAACCTATAACTGACGTGACTTCAAAAATAAAAAGAAAAAAAATCCCAGTTCACATCCTGGGCAACAAGACAAAGTGCATCCTTGGCAATTTTGTGGAATGAAACCCTAGCAGTAAATTGGAGAGTTTGGTCACCTTTCAGAGGAACTTTGACAAGCTGTAGAAATGAGCTGACAGAACTCTTGTGACATTTAGCAAAAGTAAATACAAAGTCTTATACCTGGGATGGAATAACCCCAGGAATAGGGAAATTGAGCCTGACAGCATCTATAAAGAAAAGCACTTTGAGCTCTGTGAGATGAACATACATCAGGACTGCATCCTGATGACTGAAGACTGACTGCATCCTAGGCTGTATTCTGCAGGTTGATGGAGGTGACATTTTTTCCTTTCCATTTTGCAATAATGAGACTGTATACAGAGTACATTGTCCAGGTTCACCAGTGACAAGGAAAACATTGATAAAAGAGTAGATCGGGTGGAGGGCTAACAGGACCCTTGGGGCTGTCATGCATGTCATGCCTGGAGAGGCTCTGAGAAGAGAATGGACATTTTTCAGTATTAAACCAGAAGGTAATGGGTTTTTACCACTGTCTTCAACTATTTAGTGCAAGGTTATAGAGACAGTGAGGTCCAATGCTATCTCTTCAAAACTAATAAGTTGTTACAAGGGAAGTTCCAGTTAGATGTATAAAAATATTTCACCCTTATTTTTTCACAGTGAGTGTGGTCAGATATTATAGTAGGCTGTCTTGAGTGATCATGAGATTTCGATCCTTGAAGATACTCAGCACATTATTGGACAGGCTTCTGAGCAACCTGATCTAACTTTGGATTTTGCTTTGCTTTGGGGTGAGACTTGGATAAGAATGCTTTCAGAGTTTTCTTCCAACCTAACTTTTCATGTGATCCTAAAAATATTAGACTTTTGGTGAAGTAGGTTTCATTTGTAGCCAAAATAAAATGTAGTATAAATCTAGTCACAACCAACTGCATATGTTTTCATTCCTCTTTAATATCTTACATGTATCACTCATGGTTTGGGTCATGAATTTATCTCAAAGAATAATAAATGCATGCCTCTTTAGAAGTACTGTTGACATTTTTAGAACACCTTGTCACTTTCATTTGTATTTTCATTTAGTAACTTAAGTAAATTTGTTTTCAGTCCTTAATAAAATTCATGGACAGAAATGAAGTTTAATAGTGAATAATGAAATGAAAGAAGGAGATTAGACTGGTTTTGTAAGACTGTAATTGCTGACTTCCTAAATATTGGCATTTTAAATTGCCAGTACTAGAAACTGAGTGGCCAAAGCATTGCTTTGTTAGATTCAAATGTACCATGGCTTCATTTGTTCAACAAGATAAATCTCTGAAGTTGATATCCTAAAATACATATATTTTGGATACTTTAAACCAGAGCTATTATAACTCCTAGAGAAACATGAAGCAATTTTAGCATTTCTTCTTATGTAATTATTAACTACAAGTTGCTATAAAAAGTCAATTTCTCTCTCCTCTCAAAACTGACCATAATTAAAAGTAATAAGGAATGGAATGCTTCATATTACTGTAATCTTTTGTACCACTGTAATCTTCAGAGCTATTTATCTTAATGCTTCCTAAAACAGGGATCTGAATGATATGGAGTTGGATGCTTCATCCATGGAAAAGAGGTTTGCCTTTAAGTTTCTGAAGAAAATTTTAAAATATGTTGATTCTGCTCAAGAGTTTATTGCACATTTGGGTAAGCTGCAGATTTTATTTTGAAAATTAAAGTTGTTGATATTTAGATAGTAATAGTTGTATTGGTATGTTTAAATTTGTAGTAACCACTAGTTTTATTGTATTTAACAAACTTAAATTCTGTGTCTTAATTTGCAAATTTAATTCTTGGACATCTGTAATTAGTTAAACTGTTTCTGCTGTTTTATTTGTATTTCAGCAAAACTAAGTTTACAAGAGCTATTATATTATTTATTATTAGAAAATTTATGCATGCCTGCCTTTATTGTGTTCTTGCAGAAGCCATTGTAACCAGTGGAAAAACTGAAAAGTCTCCACATGACCAAGAAATAAAATTCTTTGCCAAAGTGAGTGATTTAGTATTTCATGGAATATGTTCATATACATTCCATCATGCAGAACATGGAAATTTGTAATGTTGGACTGCTTTTCAGGTAGTAGAAATATATATATTTCCCTTTTTTTCATGGTAAGAAACCAGTTAAATATTTTTAAGAAATATTTAAAAAATATGTCAATATGTTTGCTGGATTCAAATATTTCAAAATATTTCAATGTATATGCTTCTGCATGAGAAGAAATATAGAAGTTAAAAGGCAACTTATTTATTATATGAAATTAAATACTCTCACTGAACGTGTTGATTATTTGTGAAAATTTTTGCCTCAGTACATCACTGAAGTGAACAGTGTCATTTCATTAACAGCAAGTATTCTTATGCATAGTAATGTCATACACATTTATGTACCTCATAAGAAAAACGTTGTCAATAGCCAGTTTTGAAGTAAGGAACATTTAGGATTTAATTTGGGATCTTTTAAAAAAAAATCCTCTCCCTTCATATCTGTACTGGACAATTATGTAGATAATGGAGAGGAAGAGTCCTGCAAGTTCAGTGACATTTATCACTATTGAAAGTGAGGAGAGTAAGTCTGCAATATTAGATCCAAAACAGATAGAAATGTATAACTCCGTATGTTATTTACATAACTTGTAAGTAAAATTGTAAGACTTAAGGTTTTAATTGATATGACTTTGTGTCTGAAATGAGAAAAAATAACTATTGTAGAACTTCTAAAATTCTTTTAATGAACTTTAACCAATAAAAGCATTGTTGCTGCATTTACCATTGTGTCCTGTGAAAAACACATTTATATCTCTATTTCTTAGGTTCTTTTACCGTTAGTTGATCAATACTTTACAAATCACTGCCTGTACTTCCTGTCTTCTCCAACAAAAACACTCAGTAGCAGTGGCTATGCATCAAATAAGGAAAAGGAAATGGTAGCAAGGTAAGTAGAAAAATTAAGATATACACAGGAGTGTGCTGTACAGGTAATTAAAGGTCTCTTAGGTTAAAGAGAAACTTCAAAAGCTAGTTTTCTTCAGACAGAAGGTGAATAGCTAATTCTGTGTCAGAATGGCAGTGAGCTAATAGAATTCCTCATTTTACTGTTATTTAATATATAATTAAAAATGAAGTATCTGTACTAATTCCATATATTACAATATATAATTGTGGATGAAAACATCAAACACAGTAATAAATGATTCTGTGTACAATGGAACTAATAAAACTATTAAAACTTATTTTCTGATGGGTTTGTTTCATTGTTCAATCATAGAATCATAGAATCACTAAGTTGGAAAAGACCTTTTTGATCATCAAGTCCAGTCGTGTCTGTCTGCTACTAAACCATATCCCTGAGCACCTCATCTGCCTGTATTTTAAATACCTCCAGGAATGGTGACTCAACCACTTCCCTGGAAAGCCTGTTCCAGTGCCTGATAATCCTTTCAGTGAAGAAATTTTCTCTCATGTCAAATCAGAACTTCTCCTGGTGCAACTTTGAGCCATTTCCCCTCATCCTGTGGCCTCTTCTCCCAAGTGACAGGGGACAGGAAGAGAAGAAATGGCCTCAAGCTCCACCAGGGGAGATTTAGGCTGGACATTAGGAAAAAAATTTTCACAGAAAGAGTCACTGGGCACTGGAACAGGCTGCAAAGGGAGGTGGTTGAGTCACCTTCCCAGCAGGTGTTTAAGGCATGGGTGGATGAGGTGCTAAGGGGCATGGTTTAGTATTTGATAGGAATGGTTGGACTCGATCCGGTGGGTCTCTTCCAACCTGGTTGTTCTATGATTCTAATTGTGCACAGTGATAAGGTGTCCCCTCAGCATCCTTTTCTCCAGGCTAACCAACCCCACTTCCCTCAGCTGCCTATCATAAGGCTTGTGGCCCAGCCACTTCACCAGCTTTGTTGCCCTTCTCTGGACATGCTCCAGCACCTCAATGTCTTTCTTGTAACGAGGGTCCCAAAACCAAACATGGCACTCAAGGTGAGTATAGGGGCACAATCACTTCCCAGGTCCTGCTGGCCACAGTTTCTGATATAGGACAAGATATCGTTGGCCTTCTTGGCCACCTGGTCATGCTGCTGACTCATATTCAGCTGGTGGTCAACCATCACCCCCAGGTCTTTCTCTGCTAGGCAGCTTTCTAGCCACTATTCCCCAAGCCTGTAGTAGTAGTGCTGTATGGGCTTGGCAATTAGCCGTGTTGAAGCTCATGCCTTTGGTCTCAGCCAATCAATCCAGCCTGTTCCCTTTGTAGAGCCTCCCTACCCTCAAGCAGATCAACACTTCCACTCAGCTTCATGACATCTGTGAACTTACTAAGGGTACACTCAATCCCCTCATCCATATCATCGATAAAGGTACTGAACAGAACTGGACCCAGCACTTAGCCCTGGGGAAACATCACTTGTTACTAGCATCCAACTGGATTTAATTCCTTTTGCTTGCTCAGCCATCCCACCGGTTTTTACCCAGCAGTGGGTGCACCTGTCCAGGCCAACAGCAGCCAGTTTTTCAAGCAAAATACTATGAGAAATGTTGTCAAAAGTTTACTAACATCCACACTCTATGCACAGTCGTTCCCTCATGCATCAAGTGGGTAATCTTGTCATAGAAGGAGATGAGGTTAATTTGGCAGGACCTGCCTTTCATACATCCATGTTGACTGGTCCTGATCATCTGGTTGTGTTGTGTCTGTTGGTCTCTCATTTAAATTTTCAGACATGAAAAAATGTGATAATACCATGATCCAGATTTTTAGCAATAATTTTGGATTCTCCCTTCTCTACACACAATAATTGTTGAAATTTAAAAATTTTTAGACATCTCTGTTGTTTCAGATTTGGTTGGAACTAGCCATTTGACTCAAGAAAATTCAATTAAAAGGAGATAGTTGCCTTTTAGTTTATAATGTTCCACGTTTACAAAAATAGTCATTAAATTTTTCTGCAACTGGCATATCAAATTAATATTTAATTTGTTTTTAACTATGACTGTAATCTAGTATTTTTGTTGTAATTTTTTTTTCTTCCCCTTAAATGTATGCTGCCAGTTCAGTTATTTTCTTTGGAATATATTGTATCATAATCTTTCAAAATGTATTTTATTTTCATGCTTTTCTGTCAGTTTATCTGATTTCTTTTGCTTTCTTTCACTATGTTGACCAGAGTTGACTACTTTTTCCAGCAGAGTAGTAGATACAAAATTTGAAAGTAAACATTGCTTACTCGTTCCTACACAAGATCAAACCTAACACTGAACTTGCTAGGTTCCATCCTTCAGTTTATATTCCAATTTATTTTTGTATTTCTCTAAATTATTTTTACTCTTTTGTTTCCATCTTCTAAGTGAGTGGTAGTACTTATACAGCAGTTGCCCATAAGACTGAGGGTTAAGTCCCTAAGATTCTGCTTTACTGATCTCTCGGATATATTGTACACAAATGTGCATACTAGCCCTCCCTCCTGACTGGGTAAGCCAGCTCAGACTCAGGAGGGTGAAAGTTTTGTTTCATTTCACTTCACTTCAATCTCATGCTTCCTCTCTGAACATTCCTGTTACTTCCTTTAAGTCAGTCAAGGCACCTTAATACAACTAGAAAGGTGCTTGCTCCAGTTGTACAAAACACCTTTAAAAATGGATGTGAAGGAAGTTAGGTGCCTAGCCTACATATCTGCTGTTATTAATTCAGAAATATAATTCGTTGTCTACTCTTCATTGAGAAAAGTGACTATCAGTTACTTTCATCTTATAGGAAATACAGTAATTCCTTAACGTAGTGAAGATAAAATTACAACCTTTTGTTAGTAAGAGGCCATACCAATTCCTAAGGTATTTTTGCTTCATTTTCTTGAGTCTTAATTCCAGTTATAAAGTGTAGCACAGAGAATAAGCAAGTCTGCCTAGATGTCTTTGTTTTTAGAAGTTAAAGTAATTCCTTTAATCTTTAGGTAGTTGATGATTTTTCCTTTCTCTTGATTATCCTATTATCTTGACAGCTATGTTAGATATGCAAGTTTCTGACATACTTGCTAGAAGCTCTTCTAATCTCTATATATATTTCAGCGTTCATATTATCAGCAGCAGTGACTAAACTTTATTTATAAAGGATATCTTTATTAGTTTGTTTTAATAACATGGAGATTAGTAATGTTTTCTTCCTGCAGAATGCCAAGTCACTCATTTTTTCTTGTTTTTATTAAAAAAAAATTCAGAAATAATAGCCATAAAGAATGACTCAAACATATAATATGTAATTGTTGGAAACCACTGTAATAAAAATAGTTTCAATTATCTCTGAAGTAGTGAGGCTTAGAAAATGAGAAAATTTAGAAGTTTCAAAGTCATTTTGCTTAAAGCAATTTTTTGACTGACTGCTATAATGCATGATTCAAAATACGCTTTCCAGGAATTATGTTGTGTTCTCTGCTTTCTCTTTCATATTGCTACTACTCTTTACCTTATATTCTAAATAAATCTTTAATCTTTGCCTTGTCTTGTCTTACTTTTTCTGTTCTTTTCTGCTTTAGCCTGTTCTGCAAACTAGCTGCTCTTGTTAGACATAGGATCTCACTTTTTGGTAAGTTGTTAAGAAAGATCTTGATAAAGTTAAAAATATAAAGAATGTATAACCATTGTTTTTATCTTGCCTGAAGCTTTTCAGAAGCTATAGGCAAAATTCTATAAAATTATGCATAAACTTCCAGTAGAATTAATGAGCATACTGAGCTTGGTTCTGAAGCTAACAGTTATTAGAATATGTAAAGTTTTGAAGCAGGAAGAAATAGCAGCTTCTAGGATTTTCAGACTCCTTTTAAAAAACCCTCGTGCCTTTGCAGTTACTTTTAGCTTTTCAAAAGTCATCTTACACTAATTGTTTTGATTTCTGTCATCCAATCTCAATAGATATAGATGTCTCAATAGGAGAGAGGGTGTAGCGAAAAACATGTACCTTTTTTTTCAAAGATATTGCTAAGAAAACTGAAAAAGAAACATAGATACTATAAGATACAAAGTTCAGAATGTTACAGGATCAAGTGATGAAAAGTAGACCCTAGTCATTCTTCTTAGTTCTTCTGTGGAAATGGACTTAAGAAATTGAAAGTTAGTTCTAGAAGTAGATTTAATTTTCCATCCGTTGGCCTATAGTGAGAGGTTTATGTCATGTCTTATTTAACACATGTATCTTCAATAATGGCATTTTTGATCATTAGGATTACCCTACATTTCCCTTACTACTGTGTTCTCATATTATCTCTTTCTAACTAGGTAGCGATTCAGCTACAATGGTGAATTGCCTGCACATCTTAGCTCAGTCTCTTGACACACGGTAAGTTTGAGAAATTTGTACCAGCTACAGACAATGTAGGTATCACAGAGCTTTACAAGAGCAGTTGGATTTCTTCCGTACTTTTTTTTCCTTTTGGGGTTTTTTGTAATTAATGATACTAGCAGTAGCAATAATTCAGGTATTATTCTCTGTATTAGAAGATTATGTCTTGAGGGTTTCATCTACATTTTTCAGTTCAATATGCATCATTAAAACATTGAAATTCTTTGTCTTCATTTCCAAAGGCATTTGAAGACTTTTTTGGGGAGATAGAAGTGACATAAACTTTGGAACTAGAAGTACTGATACCTGAGGATATTTAGACAGTTTAGTGAATAGTGTAAAATTTTGCATTAGAAGTAAGCAGAATGTATTAATATCTAGACATAGTTACACTTGCTAATTTTTACTATTTACCATGTAGACAAAAACTTATGCTAAGATAGTTTTCTCATTTGAGCTGTTTTCTGGCCTGATTTTGTTATACAGCAGCCTGATAACGGACTCATTGGGAATAACAACGCTAAAAGCTTCTTTAGGGGTTGGAGAAAAGTGCAAAAAATCAAGGAATGGAACTGTGATACTGGTATTGCAGTTGTATTTTTTATAGTTAGGTTGCTTTGAAGATAGGTAAGCATGTATCCTGAGTTGCATACCTAGTTACTTTGACTCCCATAAAAAATATAGAGAGTTGTTACTTTTCTTGAGCATATTGTATAGAGGGGCTTTCTTACAACTTATGACTTCTGCCAAGAAGACATTGTCTTATTTGAAAGCAGATTAAAAAAAACCAGAAAGACCAGACTGAGGACGGAAATTCTTTGTTGATATTATGTGTATGAAATACTCCAAGTTAATTGTTGCTTATACTGCTTTATAGAAGTAACTGTCTATTTCAGTTCATAATTTAACGTTCACTAATACATCTGTGCTATCTTCAAAGATATCTTCTTTCCCCTTATTTTTCAGAACTGTTATGAAATCAGGATCTGAGCTTGTTAAAGCTGGATTGCGTGCCTTTTTTGAAAATGCAGCTGAAGACCTGGAAAAAACTTCAGAAAATCTTAAACTTGGAAAATTTACCCATTCGCGAACACAAATTAAGGGTGTTTCACAGAATATCAATTATACTTCAGTAGCATTACTACCGATCTTAACATCAATTTTTGAACATATTTCACAATATCACTTTGGAATTGATTTACTTTGTAAGTATTTTATTTTATTTTTGAAGTTTATTGGATGATACTAGTTATCTATAGAAAATTTTATTATGCTTATTTTTGTTACATATTTTTTACCACATTAGATAAAAGAAGACAAGTCACTGTTAATCTCTTTTGGGTTTTTTTGTTTCTTGCATTTGAAAAACAGTTTAGTTATTTTCATTTATATTTTCCTTGCTGTTCCAAAATTTTCTATATATTTGGGTGATAACAGTTTCAAAGCAGAAGATATTTAAAAGATCAATGTCCATCAAAAGACTTTACTTAAAAAGGTGATGAGCCTTTAGATCATGGTTCTAAAGGTTAGATGCACAGACTGATGTGGTTTAGTTTAAATTTGAACTCTGCAAATGTGATAACCCACAATATCTTAATAATAAGTATGTCCAGGTCTCATGGAATGCCTTATGTTTTGGTAGGTTTTGGAATGAATTCAGATGACTGACCAAGTATCAGAGAAACTTAGTATAAATATAAATAACAAATATAAACAATGGATGTAAACTATTGAAACCCTAGAACGTTCAATGATACATATGCTAAATTTTTTAGACATCTTTTACCATGTTACATAAAATGCATATTTAATATTGAAAATTAGACTTTAGTTGAATAAATACTGATAATCTATTTCTTATTTTCCTCTAGTGGGTGATGTACAAGTTTCATGTTATAGAATTCTTTCTAGCCTCTATTCCCTTGGAACTGGGAAAAACATCTATGTTGAAAGGTATTGAGTAAAAACCTCAGCATTTAAAATTTTCTTTTCCTTAGGAATGTGTTGCTTAGGTAATAAAAAAGTTTGAATGCAAGATGACCCTGAAACAGTGTGAGCATAATTATAATACACTTTAGCTGGCTTGTAGTTGCCTATGTTTTTGAGTTCAATTCCACACAAAAAAAAAAAACCCTACCAAACCCGCACGTCCAAACTACATGAAAGCAAAGACCTCATCCTGCATATGACAGTGTATCTGCAGGGAGTTTATTTTTCCCATAGGGAAAGCTAAGCTTTTCTATGGGTTACGACTAAGTTTACCAAAGTTTGCCTACTGCATGTTGCTGTGCTAAGTAGGATTCATCTGTCTCACGCTTAAGTCTATACGGAGTTCTCAAAATAGTCATTCTGAGCATAACATCCTGAGTATATGCAGAGCATTCTGACAACCTTTAATTCTACAAAGGAAACCACTGTACCTGTTACTTGCATTTTAAAAAGAGTAGGGTCTACAGTTCCTTTAAGCATCAAGTTGCTATGGAGTTTAGATCTTCCATTTTAAAAGGCTCAAATCCATATCTGCTACTTCAGAAAAGAGAATCCTAATTGTTCATCTAACACAAGACAGGAACTGAGGTAATCATAACCCTTCCTTATGCTTCTGAAGGTGTTGGGTTAGGTACTTTTCACAAACTTCCTTTTAATGTGAAGTTTGAGATCCACAGGGCCTGAGAGACTAAATTGTAGGAAATACAATTCTGTAGTCTGGTTAGGAGAGGTTTTGACTAGTATGAGAAATGCTGGTATCTACTTCCTTCCAGAGTTTATTCAGTAATTCTTTCATGCAAGAGCAGTCTGGTGGACAGTATCTTTCTTTCTGCTCTGCATATACATACATGTGTGCACAAGCTCATTCTAGTATAAGTTGGCATTTATATGTCAATCAATAAATTACAAACCTATAATTTCTTCTCTCAAAAATCTTAAATATTTTTTGATGCAACTCTAATAGACAAAATAAGAAGTGCCTTACCACCACTTTAACTACCAGTAAGGGTCTTCTCATAGAAATTAAAAGATGATTGTGTTTGAGTTGCCTTTTGATGAGAAGAGCTCACAGCGCAGGCTTCTACCTGACTGGCAGGAGCTCTAAGCTCTGTACAGTTACACTAGAAGTTGATGTTAGCAGCTTCACCTTTTCCTACTGCAGTTGCCTTCTTAGAAGGGAAGAGTGATCAAATCACATGTATGCAAGGAAATTAATTAGTCTCCTAAGGCTGTGCAAGAGGTTTCTAACTGTGGATTTCATTTAGTTTCATTTTCACTAGATTCACTCAGGTTCTTAAATTAAAATTGTAGGCAGGCATCAGGGTCTAGGTGGGATGTAGGATTACAAACATACCGTTCAGTATTTCAGCAAAACATAGAAATGAGTAATTGAGATGTTAATTATTCAAGTTAAAGAATGCTCAGATTTAGGATCAAAATGTGGTTGTTCTCCTAGTGAATTTTGGCAGGGACCTGAACAGGTGTTACCTGCCATTGCAGAGTCAGTTATAGTTCACTTTTCATATGTAAACATAATTTTTCATGGCTAAAAATTTCAGCTGCTAGGGCTCAGGATTAATACTAAATTGGATTGCTACTGCTGCTTTGTTGTGACAAATTTTCATTGTGAGGGGATTTTTCATTTATACAAAGTGTGTTTGGCTTATTTAGAATGTTGTAGATATTTCTGATTTCTCTGTGGAGCTTTCTTCTTTAAATGTCTCTGTGGTTCATAAATGCAGAGGACTGGATGCCAAATGCAGCAGTCCTTGACTACTCAGAGACCTAATGCTCTACTGGCAAGTGTAGTATTATTGCTCTGGGCATTCTGGCTATGAATTCTGTACCTAGGTAAGCGTTTCTTTTAGTTCTCTGCATCAGAAATTTAGGTCCTAATCTGGGGGTTGAAAACTCTCTTTTTATCCCCAGTACCCAACAGTTGTATATTCCTTTGTGGTGTCTTGGTATTTTCCAAATTATATTATAGAAATACTTTTCCAAAGGATTTTTTTAGCACAAATGAGGAAATAGCTGTATTAGTAACATGAAATACAGACTTCTGAGTAAGTTAAGAATTTATGGCACATTTTTAATGTATGTAGCTAAATATGACAAAATCAATTGCTGTATTCAGTCATACATAGAATATCCAGATTGTTCAGTTTAAGACTTCCATTTGACCTGTTTGAGGCTTTTCAAAATAAAGACTGCCAAAGATGTAAGAAAGTCTGTTATAACAATGGTATAATGGAAACACTTTTTGATCACCATCACTTGGTGATCTTTTCTATTCATTTGACTATGTAAATGTTATAATATGTGAAGCCAGTAAAAAATACATATATATAGAGAGAAAAGAAGTAAAATCTTGAAAAAGGTGTGACTGCCAAAACAAGTTCCCACTAATTCTAGGCATTTGCTCATTTGAGCAAATTGAAGGTGTAATAAAAATATGGAGATACTAATCTATTTTTTGTGAATATTGTGGACATGTTTTCTATAGTTAGCACTGAGGAGCTGTTTACCTTTAATATACAGCATTGGTGGAGGATATTTTCTTTAAAGTGTTTGTTATATCATTGCAATTTCAAGTAATTTTGTTCATGTGAGAAATACAATATTTCAAAATTGTAATGCATGTAAAATCTAGCAAAAGACTTTTTCATTCAGGTAACTTTTAGTGTCTCTCATATACAGGCAGCGTCCTGCACTTGGTGAGTGCTTAGCATCTCTTGCAGCAGCCATTCCAGTAGCATTCCTTGAACCTTCTCTCAACCATTACAACCCATTGTCTGTCTTCAACACAAAAAGTGCAAGAGAAAGAGCAAGTAAGTACTGTTCCTCATTCAAAAAAAACCCCCAGAATTGGTTTCTTCTTTCCAACTAGTAGTACCAGAAAGAAATTGTAATAATGAAAACCCACCAAATGTATAACTCAGTAGAGAATTCATATTGTTGCTCTTTCATTACTTGCTATTTAACCTTGCTCTGCTTTGTTTAAAATTTGTTCACTTTTATCCCTTTCTCTGAGTACATTTGCATCTTCTTTCAAACATGATTTTTGAATTCTTTTCTGAAGCTGCACACTGTAATATCTAAAGCTTTGCCAAAGACCATATCTGCATTACAAAAATTTTTAGCAAATTTTACAGTTGTGTTCTTATTAGCAATGTGAAAGATGTATAAGGTCTTATTTATGTGAACAGGAAAATTATCTGTATTTTTTGTTGTCTTACCAGTACTCCAATATGGTTTGGTATAGGGAACTCCTGACAGAATGTAAGTTTCATTTAATGAAATATTAATCAAAGAAGTATGAATCCTTCTACATAGATCTTTTTCACTTGCTTCTCTCCAACTTTACTCTTGATGGATTCTCATATCTTAAAGTATTTGTCTTTTCCTCACTGATTTATGCAAGAGTCATTACCTATCAAAGTCATTGTCCGTTTAAACAGCAACAAAAATAATTGTAGGTCAATAAATTCCATATGCTTCACAAGTATTTCCATATAAAAGCAGTTATAGAAAAGCTTGTGCTAGGTCATCTTTCCTGTCAGCTCTGCTTTATAAAAGTAGCACTGGTGGAAGAAGAGTTTTGGTAGAATGACTATCATTAGGTCATGGTGGGTTGTTAATTGCTGAATAAGTACCCTTCAGTTTCTAATACAGGCATCTGACAACTGGAGTTCTTTATTGACATTTTTGTTAGGAGATAGATGTGCAGAGTTCATGAGCTAGGCACAGTTTATTTTTAGTGTCACCCATAATTTTGAGATTTTTGTTTCCTTTTCCCTGAAGTATAAATTTTTTGAAAATTGATGTGAAAGTTGTGAAGGATTATGGAAAAAATGGCCAGAGTTTATCCAACATTGATATAAGCTGTCACAGACCATCCCCATAAACAGAAGGGAGATGCAGTTCATTAAAATGCAGTTCTGGGAGTAAAAGAAAGTGAAAATAACACTGTATGATTAATTTGAACTAATTTATTAATTCTAACGAAATTTGTTATTATTAATTGTCTGTTAGAGTAAAATAACACTGTTTGTGGTGAAGACAAAGATATACAAATCGTATAAAGCAATAACATGCCTCTCCAGAAATGGAAAGAAAGAGATCCGGGGAAAAAAGAGGCAGATTTAAAAGAGGAAGCAGAGACTTAGTGGGAAAAAAAATAATTTCACTTTTACAAGGGAGCCTGCAATGAAATATGATACCCCAAATCCTGGAAAAGATGGATCTCTTAGAGTGAGTCCAGAGGAGAGCCTCAAAGATGATCAGGGGGCTGGAGTGCCTCCTCTGTGAGGAAAGGCTGAGAGAGTTGGGATTGTTTAGCCTTGAGAAAAGGCTCTGGGGGGACCTTATATAAGCCTTCCAGTACTTAAAGGGGGCCTACAAGAAAGCTGGGGAGGGGCAGTTCATCAGGGAGTGCAGTCATAGGACAAAAGCTAACAGTTTTAAGCTGAAAGAGGGGAGATTTAGGTTAGATATGAGGAAGAAATGTTTTACTGTAAGGGTGGTGAGACACTGGACGTCCCACCTCTGGAGGTGTTCAAGGCCAGGCTGGATGAGGCTTTGAACTACCCAGCCTGGTGGAAGATGTCCCTGTCCTTGGTGGGGAGGGGGTGGAAGTAGATGATCTTTAAGGCCCCTTCCAAACCAAACTATTCCATGATTCTATGATTCAAAATAGTGAGACTTCTGCCTTGATGCAGTTCATGCCAGATGATCATGCCCATTTTCACCCACTGGGTATTCCTTTAAGAGGAGAACTGTGTTACACAAGCTGTCATGTGGTTGTTCCAGGCGGACATGTGCAGATGGTCTCAGAGGCACTGAATAGCTCGAGTCCCTCCCTAAACTGCAGTAAAGGGTCATTGAGCACTGGAACAGGCTGTCCAGGGAGGTGGTTGAGTCACCATCCGTGGAGATGTTTAAAAGACAGGTAGATGAGGTGCTCAGGGACATGGTTTAGTGGTAGATAGGAGTGGTTGGACTCAGTGATCCAAGAGGTCTTTTGCAGCCTGGGGGTTCTATGATTCTATGACCAATGCTTGAATTCTTTTCACAGACTTGTGTAAAGAGCATTTTATTGGGTGTGAAAACCAGTGACGTTGTTTTGGTCCTTTTGAACTAGTTTCAACAACCTCATCTCACAACATGGCTTGGAAACAGTGTTTAAGACAAAATAAAAGGAACAGAATGCCTGCAGTTTGAAACATAGTCCTCGATATAACTCTCAGTTCTGCACATTTACATAGCTGAGCAGATAACTGCAGGACACTTTATAGTAAAGCTTTATGGTAGATACTGTCTACATCTGTGATATATGCATATTATCAGAAAGACATAATTTATGAGATGAGAAGCCCAAAGCCCAACTAAAGTTATGTCTGCCCAAGAAAGTGACAGAAAATAACCTGAGTGAGAACGTTTTTTGTATTTAGGGTTTAATCATGCATATTTAAAGGTATGTGGCCTTTTTAATTTTACTCTTTCTTTTCTACTCTTACTTGCAGTTTTAGGTATGCCTGATACAGTAGAAGAGATGTGTCCAGAGATCCCTCAGTTGGATGGACTAATAAAGGAAATTAATGATTTAGCAGAGTCTGGAGCAAGGTATACTGAAATGCCTCATGTAATTGAGGTTATCTTACCCATGCTATGCAACTATTTATCCTACTGGTGGGAAAGAGGATCTGAAAGCATTCCCCAAAGTTCCGGGCCTTGTTGTACGATGGTGACATCTGAGCATTTGAGCATCATTCTTGGAAACATTCTGAAAATAATTAACAACAATCTGGGAATAGATGAAGCATCTTGGATGAAAAGAATTGCAGGTACTGGAAATATTTGTAAAGAGTAATTGTACCTAATAATATTTAATTACTTTTCTACACTTTACCTTGTTACTCACTGATAAAATAATAATAAATTTTAATCAAAAACTGCAGTAAGAAAGATAAAGAGTATAGAAGTAACAGTAAGAAAAAGATATTTTATTTTTTTCAAAAACATGTTCTTATTTTTATGTGTGTGTTGTAGCATCACTGTAAGCAGAGTGCTTTCCATACAACATAACAAATTTTGAAAATCTTACTTTCTATATGCACTTTATAAGAGCCTAAGCATTTAATTCAGAGTTGTGAATTCCATTGATTTTTCAAGACACTTAACAACTGAGTACTGCAGTTGAGGGTGTAAGTCCTGTGAATTTTGTACATGAAATATCAGTACAAAAGGGAAGGGAAGTGTGCATGGGGAAATAATCCCCAGCGTACAAATTCAGAATTAGTTACTTTGCCTGAGTAACTGTCCCAGATATTACATGAGCATAAAGATTTCTCAGAATGTCATGTAACACTTAGTAGGTAGCAATCTAAAGAAATTTGCTGTATCCAAATTTTATCATTAAATAGTATCAGAGTTTAATATGCAATAAGGTGGTTAAAGAAATCTATGTAAAGGTAATAATTTCCTGCTAAATTTTAATGCCTCATTGGCACCGGATTTTCAGTATAATTTCAAATACTGGAAGGTCTTCCAAAATAATAATGGTTTCATTAAAATTTAGTAAGACGTTTCCTGTTTAATTCTAGAGACCACTGCTTACACTTTTCTAGTGACTGCTTATCTAGACAACAATGTACATAATCATGTAGTCGTAATAATAATGCACTAGTGTGGTTCTTGCAACAATTTTTTTACTCAGGTGGTCTGCATTTTATTACTAATTCTTGTACAAAATAGAACTGTGTTCTTGAATTAGTTATTCATTCTCAGCATTTTATCTCGACCAAGGCAAGGTAAAAAAAATTCTTCCACAACATCATCTTCTGACTGCTTTCTGACATTGTTATACAAAACCCACACACATGCACACACACAAAAAATCCCAACATTGTTTTTGTGAGGACTTTGTGTCTCAATCCCCGCTTTGTTTAGGTTCTAAATTAGAGACATGTGATTTGCCAGAATGAGGGTAATTTAATTGGCATAATACTTAAATACTTATAATCTGAATTTCCAGTAGCCAGCTCTTAATCTCTCAATACACACAGTCCCTACAAAGCCATATTCAGAGTTTTATTAAAAAATTTATTATGTTTCTGAAGTATGTGAAGCACTATGACCTTTGTGTTTTCTAGAACTGCATAGTTCATATTAGTACCATGAAAAACATCAGTTGTGCATTAGTCATGAGGTTGTCTTTATTTTTATTTACAGTTTATGCTCAACCTATCATCAGCAAAGCCAGGTCTGATCTGCTCAAAAGTCACTTTATTCCAACACTGGAGAAACTGAAGAAGAAAGCTATAAAGATTGTGATGGAAGAGGAGCAACTGAGAACAGATAGTAAAACTGACACCCAAGAAGCTGAGCTACTCATTCTCGATGAGTTTGCAGTTCTTTGCAGAGACCTTTATGCCTTCTATCCAATGTTGATACGTTATGTAGACAACAATAGGTAAATAAAAATAATAATTAATCTCATGTTTATTTGTTAATATACTGGAGTCCATGTTCAGATAATCAGAAAGAACACACTACATTTAACATTATGCTGGGAATCAGATCCTGAGTATTTTGAAATTCTTAACTTATAGAAAAAGGTACCTTGAATTCACACTTTTTTCTCAAATGCATTTGTCTTATTAGGTTGCACTGTTATCATTGAGAACACACGTCCTGACCAAACTCGTTATATATGAGTATGCTACTGCAGCCCAATAACATTACAAAGAAATACGCCTTTCAAAAATTAAAAAATGGCTAAACTCCTTAGATGTTAATGAAGGGGTGAAAAACTGTTTTGCCTCAATTATATTATTCTATTTGTAGATAATATCACAAAGATGTTAACCTTTTGTCTTGTTGGGGTTTTTATTAAGATAGAAATAAAAAGTGTTTGGACAGCATTGTATTGCCTTTCAAATTACCTGATGTTTTTCTCCTCAAACATTTACTGAAGGATTATTCTGAGCCTTCTCTTTCCCTTTCCTTTATTCCAGAACATGACCCCAAGGTGCTCTTCAGAAGAGTATCTGAAGTGTCTAATATATTTCAATATCTACAGTATCTTACTCCTATACTTTATAATATTGGTCATCTTTACACAACTGTTGTCCATTTCTATTTTTTAGATATTAGTACATATTGGTCTAGTTAGGAGCATTTTCACTGTGTGCATGATCATTTATGCTGTGAACCAATTTACACCAAAAATTATCTACTTTTTCTAGATGAACTCAAGGCTGTACTATGTCAAACTTTGTTGGCAAGGAAGTATTTCAAATTTTTTAAAAAGCACAGATTTAACTGAGGGTGGAAAAATTCAGCTAGGAAAATGGAGTTGACAAGCATAAGTTATAACATAATAATTCCTTCCAGGTCTGCTGTCAGATGCCCACTTTATGTATGGCCATATCAATTCCTGTTAATTTAGAGACAAATAAGAGGGCTGCTTCTGCTGGTTCTGGGCATCCATGTGCAGGCAGACCAAGACTGAAGTTGTATTAGTTCCTGGATTACTAAACCAAACCAATTAAAGCAGTCAGTCCTTACAGCTCTGCCCATGCATTCATTTCCCTGGGTTTTTCTTCCTCTCCCCATTATAGCATTCTCTTCTGAATCAATACAAAGTTTTGATAACAAACTGTTGGGGGGGGGGAGGAAAATAAAAGGGGGCGCGGTGGAAGAAATAGAGAAATACTTACAGAAAGACATGTGTTTTTCAACCACATTTCTTTTGTGGCAGAAATAAGTAGCCAAAATTTAGGTGTTTTGTTGGAGTTGAGTTAAACTGCCAGGAAAATTGTCTTTCTAAACATGGTCATGGAAGAGTGAAGTGATTCTCATTTAATTCCAAGATTAACTATATATAACCCGATCTGTTCAATAGAGAATGTTATATTCATTTTGTTTTAAAAAGTCTTATTTTAAATTTCTCTTGTTTTTGCAACTAGAGCAAATTGGCTGAAGAAACCAGATGCAGATTCTGATGAACTGTTTCGAATGGTAGCTGAAGTTTTTATCCTGTGGTGTAAATCACACGTAAGAAAAGATGTGTACTTTTTCTTCCATTACATTCTGTCTTTCAATATACATGTGGTACATGTGGATTAATTAAACTCCTGGTGATTCTTTTTTCATCTTTAGAATTTCAAAAGAGAAGAACAAAATTTTGTGATTCAGAATGAAATCAACAATTTGGCATTTTTAACGGGAGACACCAAGAGCAAGATGTCTAAAGTAAGTTAATAAAAATCTGTGGATTATTTAAGTTGTAAGAAGGCTCTGAAAATCTACTCATATGCAGCTGCTGTTTTGGAAGAAGTAACAAACAATAGTTTTGATTCTTGATGACAGACATGTCAACTACTATGCAAAATATAGGTTATGTACCTTAGAGTTACTTACTAAATGTCTACTAATTAAGCAAAGACACAAGATTAGAATAAAGGTCTTGATTTGAAAGTCACATGTATAAAAGCATCTGAGTTGTAATATATGATATGGGTTCTCAATCTTTCAGAAAAAGAAAGAAAAAGTAAACTATTTTATAAAAGCAACTGAAGAAATATTGGTTGTCTGATCTTTTCCTTGTGAACACCAATCAGTATTTTCCTTGTCAATGCTGATCAGAGGAATACTGTCTTTGATTATATCTCTTTATTCATGTGTTCTGTTTTTCTTGTTATTGACTACATTGATTTCTTTGTGGCTCATTTTCATTATGACAAGATGACGACATGATGGCTGGAAAGTACATTTGTTACCTGTGTAATAGAGAAAATACATGTTGTCAAGGTACAAAATACCATTTTGATATTAGTTGAGGAAGATTGCCTTACTCATCTAAAACCAGTTGAAGTGTAATTCTAAATTAGTAATGCTAAATGTAGCAAAGAACCCTTTTAAAATTCATATTTGTAGTATTATTTTGAACATGTTCCAAAGAAGTAATGGGGTTTGTTGTTTTGTATTTCACTGTGTTTTGATTGTCTGTAACCTAGCTACTCTAAGTCCAGCTTTAGACAACAGAGAATCAGGTAAAATGAGCCATCACATTTATTAATTCTCTTAAAAAACTTCTGCTTTTCTGTTTGTTTTGTTGGGGTTTTTTAAGTTGTGAAACTCAGTTAAAACAAACACTGATGTTGGAAAGTTTACAAGCAAAAATAACATTTTTTGCTCATTATTAGTTCACAACTGGCACTGAACAGCAATTCAAACTATATAAAAAATTCCATACTTGGGGAAAAGGAATTTCTTTAATGTGTTTTCTTGTTTTCAAGATGCATTTCATTGAATTGTGGGGTGAGATTGAAATGTTTGTAATATCCTCATTAACAAGTTGAGTAGTGGGCACAGTCCAGGCTATTTGCACAGTAACGGAGTCTAACAAGTAGATATAGCAATCACTACACATGCATTTCATACCTATACTTCAATAGTTATATGTTAGAATTGGCCTGAGGAACCAAGAATTAGGTGTACTTTTGGTTTTTAGACTAGAATCTGTTGATTCATATTTAATCTAAATTGTGTCTCACTGCAGTATTGATAATAGGATAATACGATGTAAACTATTATTGTATTTTAGTCAGTCAGGAATGGCAGGAATAACAAAGTCTTTACAAAAGAAAAAATATTTATCCTCCGTACTGCTCCATCTTGGATAAAATCATGGGAACTTAAGATCAGAAATCTACATGACTCAAATTTGAAAGAGCATTGGCTTTTAACAGTTGGCCCATGACAGAACAATTTGGGGTCTCTTAGAGGGGTGAGGCTCCATGCTGATCTATAGCCTGCTTTAGACAACTTTTTTATAAAAGACTTAGCATTTTTCCTAAGATACAAGGTACTGTGATAGTGCTAATATGAAAGGTGTGATGTATCGTGTATGAAAGGTTCTATATCTTTATGTGCCAGATGAAGAAAAAGAATATGCAGAAGATAAAGGATTAGGATAACATTATGTATTGGTAGCTAATAGCAGTGATATCAAATAATTCATCATTACAATCAATAAATTGGTTAATTACCCATTGCATTTTGATTATACAATATTAACTTTGTTAGTATTTTCCCAAATAAATGTACTAACAGCTGAGCAAGTTTTTTAATTTTTCTTTTCTAAAAAAATGGCAGCAGATTGCTCGGAGGGGAATGGTAAGTTAGAGAACATTCAGTCTGAGAGAGACTGGTAATTTAGACTGCATTGAAAATAACAGATTTGTGATAGAAGTGTTGAAATGGAGAATTTAAACACATTCAATCCCACTAATCTGTTATTTTTGAACCCTTTGTAGGTTTGTTGATAAAATAACATTTTGATTAAGATGCAATGATCTCCTATTGTGTTTTACAGTTAATTGGTATAAAAGACTAAATGTATACATTCACATGTATGTAATAAATACATAATATATATGTGGGCAATTTTTCTGTGTAAATTTTGTAATCTACATGAATGTGTGCCTGGATATATAACCTTAGTTTCTGAACACTTATGTATCCTACTTAATATTAATTTTTTGCATCTGTTTTAAAGAAGCATTTGGACAGACCTGTAAAAGAAGTGAGACAGTCATAAAATCCAAGGTTGTGTTATGAAACAACGTTTTTGTTTGTGCCCATTTGTAATATGTAGTACATATCCTTGGAAATCTAGGATAATAGAGGATTTCATGTTAGTATTTTCTGCAAGATTTTTATTTCTCTCTTTTAAAAACTATTTAAGTTGCATAGAATCTATTTCCTTTAGATATGGTTGGGTAAATAATGGGTGGCTTACAAGTATGTTCATCTCTAATAAATGAAACATTATTAATGTCTTGTATTTACTTACCTTCAGTGTATATCTGCTAAGCCATGTCTGTACAGCATGTACATGTTTCAAGCAATTCAAATATTCAATTAAAATTTGCTGTTTGTTTGAGTAAGGTATTGAAGAGTCTAAGGTGCTTAACACTTAATCTGATGACTAATCTTGCAGTCTTTCTTGACTTGTAGCTGATTTTTTGTCACTATGTGGTATAAATACCGTAGAATATAAGAAGAGATTTTAATAATAGCTTAGTTTTGACATTTTCAGGATAATTGAAGTATAGCAAGAAAGCAAAGTTATTATTGGAAAAAAGAGATCTTGTTTGTGTTTATGGGTTTTTACCATTTGTCTTTGACCAACAGTTTTGTATACTATTTTCCCATGCCTGGTCAAGGATTCTTTTGAGTAACTGTTGAAATTTTTTTTGCCATTTAACCAAAACTATATGGTCTTGTTACCTTCTTAAGATTGCCTGACACAATGATTATGGAATACATATTTATTTAAGTGTACAGTATTAAGGTAAGAAACAGGAAGAAAAACTGTGTATGTGTGAAAGTTACAGTTGAATTCATAATATTGTTCTTGGATTGGATATTGCTAAGAGATATGAACTTAAGTCGTTTTCTCTCAGGCTTCAAAACAGTAATGAGTTATGCAATGGGAAAATACATCTATAAATGAAATGCTCCATCTTCACACTGATAGTTTGATTTCTATTTCTAAACATATTTGTTCTCAATCCTATTTTGTTGGGGGGAAGAGGTAGAGCTGTTTTTTCTGAAAAAGTAAATATTTTTCATTATTGGACTACCCAGAGTTCCAGACACCTTCATCATTTAACAATATTGGGAAAGATGCAGTATTGATGTGCATACTTACTAGATGTACTTCTTTATGTGCTGAAGCAACAAACGGTAGTGCTGAAGAGCAACAGATAAATTGAGAGGTCCAGTTATTCAATAAGGATTAAGCTGAATAAAAATTATTTCACTAAGGTCTCATTTGATTATACACTTATGGTCTATTTATTTTAGCTATAAACTCTTTTTTATTGTCCTGATAAAGCTGAGTAACTTTATTACTAACTTGTGAAATTTTCATCTTTTTTACTTATGGTTTTTTTTCCCTTTATTTTCCTTTCATACAGGCCATGCAAGTAAAGGTACAGGTCAAAGTGCATGATATGTCTTTGTTTTAGTTCTGGAGATGATCAGGCTCCAAGCATTCTTTCCATTCATCATAGCAGTGGCGTCACAAAATGAAGGCACAAGTTCCTCCTGCTATAAACATTCTGATTTAAAGTGGTAGTATTTGACCAGAGCAGATGAAATTCCCTCTGGTGCTTCCACATGTTGCTAATAGGAAAGTGTAGTAAACTTACCTTTTGTTACTACTTTAGATGTACGTTCTGCCTTTGATGTCTTTCTGCATCCTGTTTTTTGGGTTTTGTTGGGTTTTTTTGCTAATATATTGAAGTAGACATTGTAGAAGCTGTGTTTAAGTGGAGTCATCAGAAATATGTATTTGGCTCGTGATATTCAAGAAGAACAAATGGAAGAAATGTGCTATAAACTATAACCTGTCTGTAGATGAATAGAATAATGTACTAGAATCAGTAAGTTTAAATAAGATATAGAGTTCAAATCCTACCCTTTTCCAAAGGTAAAATGATCTGTACTGAAGATATCAGAATGACAAACCTCTTGAATACTCTTTGTTTCTTTAATGTATTTAATATATTTGAAGCTTTCTTTTTGTCCAGTGAACCATGGTTCACCTTCCTTTACATCTTACATGTCATAATTTTTAATATGAATTTCTAATACAAACGAGTACTTTTTGATCTATGGTGTGTTCTGCATTACTGAATCAGAATCAACAGTAAAATGATGCATAAAAGTCTCATTTTTCCCTTCACCCTGTGTGCTGAGAAACACATGATGCTGTGAAGAGTTTTTAATCAATTAAATTCAAGGTATGACTTAAAAGTTACCTGATCTCATACTTTGCTATTGTCAAACCTCCCCAGGTATATAGAGTAGTATTTAATGAATGCTTTCATGATAATATCTGAGAATTAATGGAGGATTAGAAATACTAAAAATATTAATTCCATAATCTAAAACAGTTTTAGTTGATTTCTTTTTTAGGAAAAGTGTAATTTCTTTTTGATTGTAATTCTGGAGAATCTATATTTTTTTCTGTATATGTTTCCTGAAGAACTGGAAATTGCTATGTTTAAATCCTCAGATAAGTAAGATTATAATGTTCTCTTAGGCAACTAGAAATGAGGTACTTTTAACATAGTTAATTATTTAGCCTAAATATATCCAATGTAATGCTCTTTACATATGAAATTAAGGTATTATGTTTACTCATATAGGTTCATATTAGAATTGAAAGAGATAATTTTATTGTCATTTAGGTTTCTGTCTGTGACTCTACTTATACATTTATCAGCAGTAGTTGTGACTTCACAGACAGCAGAATTTGATGACAAAGGCAGAATGGATCTTCTTTTCATGTTTTAAAAATGTTCAAGTTTTAAGATTCACCTATCTTGTTCATATCAAGTAAAGGAAAATAAAGAACTTATTTTCAAAGGAAAATAAAGAAAATTTATGTGTAAAATGTCCTCAGGCATAAAGATGCAGAAAAGTAAACCAATATCTCTCCTTCTTTTATTTTAATTTTTGAAAAGTATGTATTTATGATATATATTTTGTAATTTCTTATTTAAGACACATAGTGACGCCACTGGAATACAGTGATACATTGTAAGATTTGTTTGTCTGGTGTCAATGTAGAGTACAAATAATGTCACTATTATAGCCATTACATCACTGCTATTTCTAAGGCACTTCCAAAAGCAAAGCTTTAAGGCAAAGTATGCTCTTGCAATTGTTAGTTCCTTAAGAAAAGAAGCCACATCCATTGTGTTTTCCCTCTGACCTGTAAAATGCTCAGTACAAAGGTTCACCATCTAGAAGACAGAATTTGTCAAAATTTACCACTGTGTAGAATATGTACAGCTGCTTTTTTTTCTCCCCTTCCAGAGATTACTGTGATAATAATTGGTAAATAATGAATTGCAATGGATTATGTTTATATGGAACTACACAATGTGTTATAGAAACAGCAGTCAGTAAAACTTTGACAGAGGGAGAAGGATGTGGAGTGTTAAATGCAAACATTTGCTATTTTGTAGTGTTGTGTAAGACTGGAGGCCTAGTCCTGAAGTCTTATCTTAGGCAAAACTCCCCTTGAGTGTATTAGGAGTTTAATCTAGGTACAGAATTCAGAACTGGGCTAATTTTATGTTGTTGTTGTTTACCACATGTTTATTAAATATATGGATCTGTTCTAAAGATTTTGGTTTGTTGTCTCATAAATGATAAGTTTTGTGTGAAATATTTTTGTACTGTTTGTTACAAGAAGAAAGGGCAGATGTCAATCTGTTGTGCAGTTTACTTCTCTGTCTCTTTTGTTTTCCTTTTCCTGTTACAATGATTTCCAAAGATGTAAAAGAATCTTTCATCACCGAGTTACTTTTACTAGCCAAAGACACAGGACAGTTCTTTTCCCCAAGACACTGGTTCATTGGCTTTTTATTGCATTGAATCAAAGACTTTTAGATACTGGTATTTTTCAGTTGAGACAAATCAGACAATATTAATTCATTCAGACCCTGGATAGCTATATTTATGTGAGTTTCTAACAAAAATGTAAACATCCTGAATTTATCTCTGTAACTTCAGGAACTTATAGTGTCTACTGAGACTGTCTCAGCTTTTAATTTTAGGCTTGTTTCTGATTTGAGAGTTAAGATCCAGAAAATATAGTTCATTTCATATGTATGAATGTACACAAAGTTGATCACTGCTATTAAGCTATTAATGTTATTTCAGTTTCTAATCGGCACACACCAAAAATATTCCTTTACATTTCCCACTCAAGACTGTAGACCCTTCTTCTAATGAATCAGTTTTAATTAATTATATTACATCGGGAATATAGTTTCCTTGGACCATTAGGGGAAGAGCGTGTTGGGTAATTGTGTGATCAGAGAACTACAGTAATTGAATTTTCTGGTTTTTTATTATAGTCTGGAGGACAAGATCAAGAGAGAAAAAAGTCAAAGCGTAGGGGTGATTTGTACTCCATACAAACATCCTTGATTGTAGCTGCACTTAAAAAGATGCTTCCTATTGGTCTGAATATGTGTACTCCTGGAGATCAAGAGCTCATCTCTTTGGCTAAGACTAGATACAGCCATGTAAGTGCGTACTTTGTAATAGTTTTCAATGCAAAATGACCAGAACTTCATAAACTGAACTTCAAGGTGCAGATATGTAAGTAGTCAATATAATTAAATTTATCAATGTACCATAAGCAACTATAGTTGCTAATTGTGCTTTCACAAGAAAAAAGTGGCCTGTATAGGCAGTTGCCATCATTTCTATGTCATTTTGTACTTGTATACAATATGGTTTTTTACATATGTCGATTCATTTGAACCAAATATGGAAATACTATACATAGCTTTAATTCTCTTCAGAGCTTAATCCTTGTTTCATCGTCAGAAGTAAAGAAAACCTTTGATGCCTTTCCGGTAACTCATATACTTTCAAAACAAAAGAGGCTAAGTTTCAATATTAAAATAGTAGCTGTTCTATGTTGTACATGTTCTTATGAGATGAATCATAATCTGAAGTGGACAATACTCTGCCTTTCTACAGAAGGACACCGATGATGAAGTCAAAGAACATTTGCGCAACAACTTACATTTGCAGGAAAAGGTAATATGGAATAATCTGTCATAGAGATGTTGTGCACTTTTAAAACATAGAAGGCACAGTTGTTTTTTATATTGGGGAAAATAATAAATAGAATTTGAAAAGCTATTAGAAAAATTACTGGTTTAATATTTTTGTTTATAACTTTTTCATGGAAATAATTAGTTTATTTGTAGGTTTGGCTTGTATTTTCAGGTTTCAGGAAGTCCTATTGAATGGAACAAGTGTAAAGAGTAATGCATTGGTAGCTATAACTATAAAACTATAATTGCTTAGAATCAATTCAATCCAAGAAGAAAATAAAATTGAAAGTAGAGTATTTCAGTTTCTCTTCTTGAAATTAACTTGCACTAATGATTAAATAGTATTTCTAAGAAGATATGTATTTTAAAGTAACTACTGTAAAATAAGAAAAGCTTGTGTCTTTTAATTCTTAAGAGTTCTACAAGCACATTTATGTTCTGACTATTTATACATTGAATCTATTGTCAAAACTGAGACCAAACTGGAGTCCTAATCATTCTGTAAATACTAAATTATTTAGATAATTGCATATAGTCTTTTAATATGAGAGACTCATTTATTTGTCATGGGAGATGACTATCTGATTCCTATAAATTTATTCTTACATAAATTTAAATTGGAGTCACTAAGTAATCTTAATGGGGTTTTTCCTATTTCTGTCCTGTGAAAAACCGAAAGCCTTCTGCTGTAACTCTTCACCTACTGAAATTCCATCTGTCTTTTAAAGATTCTGTAAAGCAGCTTTCTGCTGTTGGTACTGGAAGGGCTTAAGCTCAGTCTTAGTACTAAATGTCCTTCCTTATTTTTAATGCAGGTAAATGAGATACAGAAGTCCCAGGATGCTTTATTTAATGGAATAAAAATACAGAACCTTGCTTAAGAATTGAGTTCAGTTAACCAACATAATACAGGATGTTCATTTTCACTAAAAGGTGACAGATGAAGTGAGAGTATCTGTAACATTCTTTAGTATGCTATGAGACTGATACTTGACTTCAGCGTCTTTATTCAGTAGCTTATGTACAAACTATGTTGGTTTTTAGTCTGATGATCCAGCTGTGAAATGGCAGTTAAACCTGTACAAAGATATTTTGAAAAGTGATGAACCTGCTGACCCTGAGAGAAATGTGGAACGTGTGCAGAGGATATCAGCTGCTCTGTACCATCTGGAACAGGTAAAAGTGTCTATACTGTGTTTGTTTTAAAGTAGCATAAGTTTTTTTGTAGAGATTGTCTTGACTTCAATGAGTGTCATTATTAAAGTTTCCTTATAAAAATTATTTTTGTGCATGTACACATACACATACAGAAGTTCATAATGTAATCTGTTGCACCTTCAGAGAAAACTCAGGATGTATTTGCCTCTGCAAAGCTTTGTAAACAGTTGCAAAAGTATGGTATACAAATCATTACCATTCAGTATATGAAAACTAAGGAAGATGTTGGCGCACACAGTTATTTTTAACATACCAGTTTTATCCTATCTCCTATTTCAGCACCAGAGGATGCAGTAGTAACTTTTGAATCAATTACCTGCCTGCTCATTCAAATCATACAATTTAAATACAAAAAGCATTTGTACACTTTCTACATAAAGTTAATCCATTTCAGTCACAAGTGATATAGCACAGAAATTAATTCACATAAACAATTAAATATGCATAGTTAGAAAGAGATAAAATAGCCATTTTGGAATTTAACAAGGAGAATCACACATGAAATTCTCTGGCATCTTGATCTTTTCTGTAGAAAACTAGAGGTATTATATACAAGACCCTGAGTGTCTTTTCTTACTAATTTGAAAACAAAACAAAACAAAAAAATAAGACTCCCAAAGAACATTTTTTTCAGATGATGAGGAACATTTGTAACATTTTCTAATTTGCTAACTACATTAAGCCCTAACTAAAAAGAGAATTTTAAATTGAAGAGTTTCCACTGTATGTAATTGAAGGTATATTCCCATAGGTTGAACAACCACTGAGATCAAAGAAAGCTGTGTGGCACAAACTCCTATCAAAACAACGCAAAAGGGCTGTTGTTGCATGTTTCAGAATGGCACCGTTATACAACCTGCCAAGGTAAATGACTTAAAGATTTTTTTTGTAACTTTTGTTTACATTTATGAGTGCAAGTATATATCTTCAAATTTCTTGATTGTCAGGCCTATGTAATCTTGTTTATGAGAAAAAAAACCAGTTGTATAGTTATCAGCTAATTCCTCACAGTAGTAAAATACTTGTCTCACAACAAATAACTAGAGGAGGAAAAGACCATAGTGCTTCAGAACAAAAATACTTAACTTTTGTCAGCTGTTACTCTTTATAGTTCCTCAAGTTATCTGTGAAAATTGTTAAGGTGTTGCTGTTTCTGTCCCTTTTTTGCCTGTGATTGGTTGCTTTTTTTACTCTTTATTCTCCTGTGTTTTTATACTGGCATGAATACTTCACACACTGTAGCTTGCATGAGCCAATCTTTAGCTACTACATCAGAATGTTATATGCATTAAAGCAGCTGTTGGAGTAGAGCAGTGCAGAATGATATTTTAGACTTCTGTGTTTCTCTGCTTTTACTCCAGTTGGATGTACATACCACAAGGTCTGAGATAGGTCCAGGCACAGGGTGCACTTTATCTACTGCTTTAAAGAGAATATTAAGGTCATGCAGAATTGGGGTAATTTACCCTCTTTCTTTTCAACAAATCTGCTTTTTATTCAGATACGGCCTAAGCACATTTTAAATTATGTTTGCTTCTCACCTTCTTCTGCTCTTTTTCACCTTTTATGTTTAATATTTTTGTTCAAAGATTTTTTGCAAAGCATTTAATGGAGGAGTTACATGGCATTTTAAAATGCTTTTATTAAAGCAAATGCACACACTTGATATTGGCTAAAGGTCTGTAGTTGTGCCACTAACATATTGGAAGAATATTAGATTTGCAGAAGACAAATAAAAAGTTATACTGTAAAAAGCACACATCCTTCCATTACAAAAAGTAGAAGTTCTAGACCATCATAACTTCTCAAAGTTGCCACACTACTACTAGGCAATCCTTAAAGAACCAGAGACATGAAAAGGTTTAAGTACAATAGGAAAACAAACTAGCCAGTATCAACCATTTCATTTTCAAGAAGTATATTTGGAAAAACAAGAGGGGATATGAATAGCATCTTTTTCAGTATAATATTTTTGTGAGCATTTTTTTTAACAGCTATATTATGGATTATATTCTTAAAAAGCTTGGAATATATATGAGCACCCAGATGATTAAAATGGTTTGTCTAATTTTTGCTTTAAAAAACCCCCACTTTTATATTAGTATTTTTGAACCTGAGGGAATTAGCCAAGGGCAAAAATGGCGTTATAAATCTGTATTATTATTTTAAGTTTCAATAAAATATGGAGTAATACTTACTGAAGGAGAACTTTTACATTATTAGTAATTTTCATTAAATTTTTTCTGTGTAAAAAAGACTGAAGTTCATTCTTTTCAAACTTCATTTTAGATTTTGTAGTGGAGTTGATTCCTATTTTAAATATGAATGTGAGGCAGATCTGTCCAGTTATGTAATCTTAGAGGTTCTAAAAATGAACTCTCATACAAATTAATTGGCTATAATAGTTTTATACACTTCAAAACAGGCAAGACTGAAAAGTCTTTGGACTTAGAATCATAGAATGGATTAAGTTGGAAGAGACCTTTAAAGGTCATCTAGTCCAACAATAATAATCCCTTTTCTTCCCTGTTGATTGCAATCAACAGGAACTTCTAGGTATATTACTCAATTGATAGGTGCAGAACAAAGTTTTAAAATTCATTAGTTGATAGCCACATTTTTTTCTGGATAAATCATAGGATTCTGACAGGAAAATAAGGTTATCAGACTGTTATGCACCTATAACTAACTCCATCACTTAAATTGATTGTGTTGTTAAGACATCTCTGAACCCTCGGGAGATTATTTCAAATGGAATATGATTAATTCTAGGAGGTATGTAAATCCCTTTGAACCAGAGTTTCAAATACAGCTCTCCTTTTCCTTATTTTAGTTGTAGATTTATCTTGGGAGTGTTAATTCTACATTTCATACTAGGATCAATTAACGTAAAGGGTAGTAAGCAAACATTATGGTGGTATCCTTTAATTTATCCTTGAAAACAATATCTTCAGTGAAATATGAGCTCTTTCTTCTGAGAATTTTCAGGAGATTTAGATGGCTTTCAATATAATTTAATGTTAATATCATATTTAATGTAGTTTTCTTCAATATACATTTTTATGTGTATCAGTTTTCAGGAATTCCAGTAAGATATTTCAGATATTGAAATGGCTATTGACGTGCAATTGCTTGTTAACTTTAACTTCTATGGTACATATTCCAAATACTCCCTTTTCTGAGAAGAGCCTAGAGATACAAGAGAAATAGTTTTATTTTAAAATATTTTTCTTTTTCAAGGAAAATAAACTTCAATTATGTTAGGAAATACTAATTCTTCATGTCTAAATGTTCTGTGATAGAGTCTCTTATGTGACATGTGTTTTCTCTGAGATGTATATATTTATGTTTGATGTTTTAAGAAAATTAACTTGTAAAAAAGAATTGTCTTATTGTTTGTCATCTGTATTTTCACATGAATACAGCGAAGTTGTACATGGCAATTTTTCATACACAGTTTACAATACATTCTTTCTGACTATTGAATTTAACTTGTGCCTTTCTTCAATGAAAACCTGTATGCTTTTCTTCAGACACAAAATTAGCAATTTCTTCCTGAGCACCTTTCAACGTGTTTGGCTGGAAATAGTACATGAAAAAACTCAGTATGACAGGCTTATACTCAAGTTAACGGTAATGTAACTTGTGGAGAGCCTCTTCCTTATGTGCAATCTTACTCCTTCCCAGCCATAATTTGATGTTATCATAAAACATGAATTTGTACAATTTTCAGAGGGGATTCTGATTGGTCAGTTTTTGAAATTTGATAATGAAATGGCACCTGTGCCAGCAGGAGAACATAGAAGGATGGCTCAAGAGCTATTCCATTATAAAATAATAATTAATGTGCCCAGTATATTTAAACAATGCATAGTATATATAGCCAATTTGAATAACTTTTGTTAGTCATGCAGTATAAAAATAAATGAAAAGGTTGTGTAGAACAACTTTTGTAATCTCATATACTGCACCTCAAAACAAAATTTCCCTCAAAAAGCAATGGTTTGTCTGTTGTTATGTAAAGTTATTTTGCCATAAGCGGTATTTTCTGCAGAAAGTTATTAATGAATACCATATGGCAGTAATTAGTACGGCTCAGAGTTTTCTGAAATCAGTCATTTTCTAGAGCAGATTTTGTGTATTACCAGTCCAGTTTTTTTGAGGACCCATTAATACTGCCTTGATTTGGAGCGGAAAGAAAGCAAGCAGAGGTTAACCCTCTGTATGTGAAGAAGGCAATGATAGTCTGTAGATAATATGCTGGAAAGAACTTGATAATTATTTTGGTGTTGGTGGCCAACTTCTGCTGTCTCAATGTCCTAAACCTAGTAAACTAGATTTACATCTCATAGGTGTAAATCCTACCCACTCATTCTCAGTCTGTTCAAGTCTGTGTTTTTCCCATGCTTGCATTTAGATTCCAGTCCCGTAGTTTCACACATAATGTATATTAGCACTCCAAAAGCCTTCTAAACAAAAAGTAATGTGTATGTGTATTAAAAAATTAGTAAGAATGCTCAAAAGTACATGCAGATTTGTCACTGTGAATTATGTTTTGCATTTTGTTTCACTGACCAATCAGAGGATCAGAATTGTACAAATATGTATCCTTACTAATCATTAACCACCTGAGCTGTTTTAATATGTTCCTTTACCCCTCTTGATCTCACTTTCACAACCCCCCCAGGCACCGTTCTATTAACCTCTTCCTCCATGGCTATCAGAACTATTGGATAGAAACAGAGGAATATTCATTTGAGGAGAAACTAGTTCAGGATTTGGCTGTAAGTACTGACATAATGGGGCATATGTTTCAGTGCCCACTTCAGTTTGTATTTTATGTAGCTATTATAATCTCTATTTAATTTCTGTAATGTATGCATATGCATAAACTTATAAAATATTAATCCTTATGCTTCGGGGCATAAGGTAATTTTCTGCTGTGGTCAAAAAGGCATTAATCCTGTGATGTACACTAAGGTGCACTAAGATTATTCATGCCTTCAGACAAACTATATGATACTCATTCTTGGGAAGAGAAGTGGATAAGATGAACTGTCAGACTGTTTTTGTCATTATGGTAATTCCTATGTTCCTATGTTTTATTTACTGATTTTTTGAAGCTTGACACAATTGATCCCTTTCCCCTTTTTCAAATTTTTGTTGGTGCATAATATTTAATTTTAACATTTTCAGCTTTGATACAAATTAATTTTGCTGTTTTCTCGTTGCTACGTCATAAGGAGTAGTAAATATATGCAGCCATATACAGCAAAACTTTGGTTTACTTGTGTACTTGATAAAAGTAGTCGGTAAACATTTTGTTACTGAATGTAGATCTGGAAAGCCTCCTGCTTTTTCTCTTCCCTCTCTATATTTTGTTTGACTAAAATACTTCAAATGGCCTATCTTCATAGCTTCATGGACACATGAAGCTATATCAGATGATGCTTCATGTCAGCAAAAGCAGCCATGTTGAGTTTATTAAAGGCCCACATAGAAGGTATAGAAGGTTGTATGATTTTTCACAATAACAGCTAATATATTCTTCTCATACTCTGGACAATGATACAGTCTCAGTCTTTTTTTGACTTTGTTGCTTTTTTTTCTAAATAAAAGAATGAGGCCATTAATCAGAATAGTGATTACAATTCTTACAGAATTGCTGGAGAAGTAAATTGAACTTCTGTAATTACAATTATTACTATACTTATGATACTTCTACAATAATTACAAACCATATATAAAGGGATGATAACACAAAGTAAAAGAAATACACTGTTCTTTTGCAAGTTCTGACTGTTATCTTTCAAGCTGACCAGAAGTGTTTGAAGTTGACTGTAACAGCAGTCCTTACATTTGTTGAATCAAGGTTACCTAGAAAATATATAAGACAGAATTGTCGCAAATAGTAGTCTGAAAGGCATGTATCTGAGGGTAGTATTAAAAATACTTCAATTTGCCAATGATTCTCCTGATAAATGAGAGAGGTAGGATTTTCTTTCAATTCTTGTCCACTGGAAACACATAATTTCTGCTGAATAAGGCTTTCCTAGGGTTTTCAGTCTCATTGTCAGTACCTTGTAAAATGAGGACGTTCTAATGTTACTATCAAATACAGATAACAATCAGATATTCTAATGCCTGAGTGATACAGGGACATAACATTGCAGGTTATGCTGTAACATGTTGAGAAAGATGAATTCTGGAAATTAATACAACAGAATACAATTTCTGAAATCCTGTACTAAGCTTAGTTACTCAGTTTTTACTTACTCTTGAAGCTTAATTTGTATATTCTGATATAAATCTTGAGACAGACACCTCCAAAAAAAGATGAAGAGGAAGACGAAGAGACTGAGAAAAAACAGCCTGATCCACTTCATCAGATTATTCTCTATTTCAGTCGCAGTGCTCTCACAGAGAAAAGGTAAAAAGATCTATGTTTAAAAGCACATTGAGTAGAAATATGTAGTAATTGACTTTCTGACAACATTACACTGATTTAGCACAATTGCAGTTTGTTATTGTGTATAGTGAATACTTTTTTGCCTCTCCTTTTACATTAGAGATTCTATGCATTTAAACTCAGTACAAACGTAATGTGTTGAGACAATATTGACTATTTTTGCCATCTTAAAAGCTTGGTAAATACCCAATACAGAAATAACCCAACATGAATTCTAAGTTGGATGTCTAAATAAACTTCTAAATTTAAACTTCTTTTTTAATTAAAAACTTATAGAGGTGTGTTTGGAGATAAGAAAATACATTTGTAGTATGATTTTCAAGTGCAATACCATTTCAAGCAGACATATGTATCCACTTAAATAAAATGCCCTTTAAGAAAAAATTGTATTTACATATTAGTAGAAATATGACTTCTTTTTATTACCACATCATAAAATAATTTAAAATATTTTTTACTCTTTGTAGCAAACTAGAAGATGATCCTTTATATATTGCTTATTCTGCCATGATGGCAAAGGTAAATATATCATTTCAAGCTCCATGTCTCACTCCATTCAGGTACTTCCCATTAATTTTAGGCACTTTTTAAACATTTTTCTTCTGTTTCTTACATGGACTGCTTGATAGTAGTGATTTCTACATTTTTAATAAAGCACATGCTGATTAGATTTCTATATATAATGAGAAATTTCCTACGTTGAAATAATACCATATAACTCCAGTAGGTGCAATCCTGTTGATATCAGTTGACCCTTTGTTTTGTTCAGGATTAACTCATGAGCAGTCCTAACAGTGTTAGTTATCTTTATTCTTTGGGTAATTGTTTTGGAGTTAATATTGGCTGAGAGAGCTGGGGTTGTTTAGCCTGGAGAAGAGGAGGCTGAGAGGAGACCTCANCTGTCAAAAATAAGTTGACGATTAGTTTTTTACAACATATTAATTACAGATGACATGTATGAGGAGAATTTGACTATGAAGATAAATATGAATCTAAATATAAATGTGACACAAGAACATGGCCTGCAGTTACAGGGTGTATCTTTAGCTGGATGAATATCCTGAAGTACCTATAAATTAGGCAATATCAGCTCCTTAGTGTGGATGAGCACAAATATTTATGATTACAGGGGTTTAAAATTTTCTTAACGCCTTTTGCATGAAAAAAACCTGCAATTTCTTGAAATAAATTCTTTGGTCATTTTTGCAGAAATTCTATACTAAAAAATAACATTATATTTCATAATAAACACAATCTTGTGGTTTTCTCTTTCTAACATAAAAAGAGTTGCCAGGAAGAAGAAGAGGAAGAAGAAGAAAAAGAAAAGACATTTGAGGTGAGAGTTTAATAAAATATCTTTCTCATCATCTAATGCATAAGTATTTTAAATATCTCTGGTAGAATGTATAACAGAGTGTGTATTGAGTTGGTTTATTAGGTTATTCATATGAAAGAAAGGTGGTGTCTTCTGAAGATTTTTAATACATCAGTCTATGGATTATGAAGGCAGGCGGCCTTCAATGACTTCAGATTTCTCATCTTCCTATTTTCCTGAATCAGTTCCAGTTCTGTTTTCACTTTTATTCCCAAACCCAGGAGAAAGAAATGGAAAAACAGAGAACTCTGTATCAGCAAGCTCGCTTACATGATCGCGGAACTGCTGAGATGGTCCTTCAGATGATTAGTGCAAGCAAAGGTAATGCCCTGTAAAATATTAAAAGCATACATCATATATATGCTAGGCATATATATAGTGCATTATATTGTTACACCTATGATGTGTACATCTTATACAATGTGTATACACTATATAATGAAGCAAAATAAATGTCAATTACAACTATGCTAAGTAAAATTTCCAGATTGCTTTTCTAATTGGATAGCTCATAATTGGAAGTATTAATGACTATAGCCTTGTTTTGACAGGTCATCCGGGACCCATGGTTGTTGAAACACTAAAGCTTGGTATTGCTATTTTAAATGGTGGGAATACCATAGTTCAACAGGTAATGCTTTTCTAACACTGTGAGTCTGGTTTGTATAAAGGAGGCAAGTATTTTTGACAATTTTAGTTCTTTGTCATGTTTTTATTTTAGTGCATTTGATTGTAAACTAAATAAGTAAAGAAATATCAGGGTATTTTTTGTACAATAATGATATTATAGCTTGACACTGATTTGCATTTCCAATGGTAATTCAGGAAGCTGTAAATTCATATAGTTTTAATACAGATTTTTTCTTTCCCCAAAACATATACCCTATAGAAAATGCTAGACTACCTGAAGGAGAAAAAGGATGCTGGATTTTTTCAAAGCCTCTCTGGCTTGATGCAGTCCTGCAGGTAAAAGCATAAATCACATTATGACAGTTTTATTCACTTATTGGTGCTTTATTTCTCAGTGCAAGTGGATTTGTTAGATTTGAATTACAGGAGTCAGATTGTAGAACTCTTGTGTGAATTCTGTGTGAAGTGTCAATCAGAGCAATAGTATGTATATCTTTTAGAGCATTCTTTCAAAGGAGAAAAAAACCCAAAGACTGTGTATGCCTTTGAAGGCTTAGTTTGGAGATGCAAAAAAGTAAAATGTAATGCATCCTTTACTTGTGAAATTTGCTATCTGAGTGGACAATATAAAGAGTGATGTGGCACATTCCTTTTGCACTTTTCATTTATACATACTACCATGAATGATGTTACTGGTAGCAAAATTAGCTGAGTCATAAAACATGACCTAAGACTCATTTCATTTTCAGAAATGGACACTGGACGCTTACTTTCATCCCATGTTCTTTTATTTAATAGTCATATAAAAATAAATATGAGGCAGTGCATGTCATAGTGGATCAAGACTAGTTGTCAAACACCTCTAGAGATTTTCTAGAAGAGAATAACTTTCCTTTATATGTTACAGTAATACCTCCTGGTTTCTGTTTGTTTGTTTGTTTTTTGCAATATAAGTGTTCTTGACTTGAATGCGTTTGAGAGACAAAATAAAGCCGAAGGTCTGGGAATGGTTACTGAAGAAGGAACTCGTAAGTAGAATGCAATTAATTCCAGTCATGCATAAAAGTTTATTTGCATTTTCTTCTTTAACTAGACTTATTTACAGTGGTTTGAGATTTATGTTGATAAACTTACTGTAAGTAGTTCTAGACTTTGAATTCTGAATATGCTTTATATTTACAAAATATTTAGTAATGATTTTTAAGGAAACATTATGATTTCCAGTATTCTTATCTTGTATTCTGTTATTTTTCTTTGATCCACAGTCATCGTTCGTGAGCGTGGTATGTTTGGGTTTACAGTTTTGATACTATTGTTGCAAAAATGTGTTGCAAATACAGATAAACCTTTAAATGCATCTTGCCAAATACCTTCAGGTTTAGATTTATGGTCTGCATCAGGTTGTGTGTACACCTTAAATAAACAGTTTGAAGCTTATTAAAGAATTGCCCTTCATATTTAAGGCATGATTTTAGTTATGACTAACCATTTACTTATTAGATACATATCCTCTTGCTTTCTTTGTATTTTCTTTTAACTATGGATGCATTGGAGTGCTAAATATTTCAGCTTTGCTTTTTCTGTCTCAGTGTTTCTTTTCATTATTATAAGTTTGTTTCTTAAATTGCTTTAATGCTTTTATAGTACTGTTTTTTATTTAGAATCCCAGTTTTAAAGGCTGTTGTATGATTATGTGTTCTGCATATTTAATCATAACTGTTGTCACATAATCATTGTATTTATATATTTTAAAGGTGAAAAAGTGTTGCAGCATGATGAATTTACTCGCGATCTCTTTAGATTTTTACAGCTGCTCTGTGAAGGGCATAACAATGGTAGGTGAATTAATTTGGGAGAAAATGTGTGATGAGTCTGTTCTTAAATAAAGCTAAATAGAACTGAGTCTAATGTTGATTTTCCCCTAATTAATTTAGTTCTCTGAGGGAAATCAGCACACCAACAATTTGAATCATAACATTCAATTTGAATTTTTAAGTAATTTCAGTTTTTATGCCAATTGTTAACAGTAAAGCCTACTGCAGATCATGTAGATAACAATACTTCATTTGCGTTTACATTGTGATCTACCATAGCTCAGTTTCCACCACATAAGCATCTGTACCCAACAAAGTATTTTAAAAGTGTATATTCTCCATATCTCCATGAAAATATCCCTGTATTTTTTTTATTCCTATGTATAATAACCAAGCACAACTCACTTCTTATTTCAGATTTTCAAAATTACCTACGGACTCAGATGGGCAACACCACAACAGTGAATATTATCATTAGTACAGTTGACTATCTTTTGCGTCTTCAGGTGAGGAAAAAAGAAAAGAAAATTGAGTACAATTGAGTTCCTTCATTTTTATAAATCCACATTGTAGTGTAATCAAATCCGAAAATCCTCTCTTCCGGGATATCTAAAATAAATACTTCTGATTCAATTTATTTAATCTCTTCTTTTTTTTTTTTTCAAAATAGGATGACAAACCTTTCAGAATTCTGTTTCAAACTAAATGTTTGCTATTTTATTTCATTGTTCACTTCTGCAGGGAGCATAGTTAGATAAAAAGGGGAAAAGTTATTATCACCAGAAACAGATTAACACAGGAAAAACTAAATCTCATCTGCTCCTCATTCAGTCTTTGATGATACAAATGCAGGCATTACATACCGCATACAGAATCCAAAAGTAGAAAATATAACACTGTTTTTCTTTCCTTAGGAATCAATCAGTGACTTCTATTGGTACTATTCAGGAAAGGACGTCATTGATGAATCAGGACAACGTAACTTCTCTAAAGCTTTAGCTGTCACCAAACAAATATTCAATTCCCTTACAGAGTATATCCAGGTAAATAAAATATTTTTCTCAAGGTACTAACAGTGAAGTTCTATTATTACATGGTCTGTTCATGTCCTATCATAAACTCATAAATAATTTGGCTTTATTTTTAAACATTATAGGGAATCTCTGGCCCAGTGTAAAGTTAATACTAAAACAAGTGAATGGTTATATATTTGACATGATACTATCTAGTATTCTAGTATTTATGCTCTAGCTACCGAATAAACCTTCAGTAGCTTTCTCATGTAGCTGCACAGAAGTCTCATGTTTCTTTTTTTGTTTTTTTCACAGAAAAATCTTAGGAAAGCAAATTGTTTTTCTTTGTTTAATTTAATTTTATTATATATAAATTAAAAAGATTTTTTTCTCAATTTTTTTTAGGGCCCTTGCATAGGTAATCAACAGAGTCTGGCTCACAGTAGGCTGTGGGATGCAGTTGTTGGTTTTCTTCATGTCTTTGCCAATATGCAGATGAAACTTTCACAGGTATTTTCAGTAGTTAAGTAATCATTCTTGCATATATTCATAAATATATTTATATGTTTGTAAATTAAAGTCAAGTAAATATTGAAAAATTTAAAGCAATTAATGTGCCAATACTCATTGCTTGTGCGTGGGCCTATGTAGAGGTTCAAGACTAAATCCCAGAACTCCACATCACTCCTCTTAGCACTACCTTTTTCTAATATCAAATTCACTCTTTCCCACTCAGTCATAACTTCCTGATCTTTAAGGTGGAAATTTGATCCCTTTCTCCCTCTTGTCAAAAGCTGATGATCTGTCAGAGCAGAAGCACCATGCTACAGCTAAGCAATCAAGAGAGAAGCTGTGAAAGATTCAAAGAGGGAAGGAATGTGTTGTCCAGTTAATTCACCATAGTCATTGAGCAGAAGGACAAGAGGCAATGTCAATTTAATTGTACAGCTCATTGTGGAGTCACACCCCTCTTCCACGTTTGAGACTTCTGCTTAATGTACCCATACACTCGAGCCACTAGACACTGAATGTAACAGTATGACTTACTCGTAAGATTTCTTTCCACCCTACAGAACTATTACATATCAGAATTTTGAAGATACCTAACAGTATTTAGGTCCTGTAGCAAATCCATGTTAGACTTATCATGACCTGTAGTTAAACTAAACAGTTCTAGTTCTGTTGAGTGGTAATGTATTATGCCATTAAACATTTCCTATGACGTGAGAAAGGATGGGTTATTTCTGAGATGAATACTGCCAGATCAGTGAAGTAACCAATTTTATGATTTTCTGCTGTGCCTTAACTGCCCTTCAATACTACATTATACTATATTAAAGCTTGTCTTTATGGTATTAATGCTTTTGCAATAGTAAGTTACCCTCGTATCATGTAAAGCTTATGATAGTAATGATAATAAAATGACAATGAAATCTTTCTAAAGAATGTGAACATTTAGATGACTATCCTGCATGCTGTTTTTTTCCAAATGTACTTAGCTTTCCAGATAAATACAACAAAATCCCCTTATAACGTTTTTTTTTAACAGGATTCTGCTCAGATTGAATTGCTTAAAGAACTGCTAGATCTGCTAAAGGATATGGTAGTGATGCTCTTATCGCTGCTTGAAGGTTGGACCTGTTTTTCTTTATGGCCAAATATGATAATATCAGCTTCATAATGTAAAGTGCAGTAATTATGTTAGTATTTCTAAAATGTTTTTTAATTGCTTTACGTAGTGCCAGGAAAAAAAAACCAACCCTATTTTGTATTTATTTAAAAATTATTCTGGAATATAAATAGTCATGAAAAAGAGGACTGCTACAGAAAGGCATGTTGAAAGAAAAATTATGAAGATTCAAAAACTTTGTTTCTGTTCTCAGTACAAAAATGAAATTTGTTTAAAATGCAGTGATGCCAACTAACTTCCAGTTTTAACACACCACTTAGGTAATGTCGTAAATGGAACTATTGGAAAGCAAATGGTAGACACGCTTGTGGAGTCATCTAGCAATGTAGAAATGATTTTGAAGTTCTTTGACATGTTCCTCAAGTTAAAGGATCTGACTAACTCGGATGCTTTCAAAGAGCATGACCCAGATGGTAAAGGCATCATTTCAAAGAAGGAATTCCAGAAATCAATGGAGGCTCAAAAACAATACACACAGTCAGAGATTGAATTTCTGCTGTCCTGTGCAGAAGCTGATGAGAATGATATGTTTAACTATGTTGATTTTGTGGAAAGATTCCATGAACCAGCAAAAGACATTGGATTTAATGTAGCAGTATTGCTAACAAACCTTTCAGAACACATGCCTAATGATTCACGCCTCCAGAGCTTACTTGAACCAGCAGAAAGTGTTCTTAATTACTTTGAACCATACCTTGGCCGCATTGAAATAATGGGTGGAGCCAAGAAAATAGAAAGAGTTTATTTTGAAATCAGTGAATCCAGTAGAATGCAGTGGGAGAAGCCACAGGTGAAGGAATCCAAAAGGCAGTTCATATTTGATGTAGTAAATGAAGGAGGAGAGCAAGAAAAAATGGAACTTTTTGTGAATTTCTGTGAAGACACGATCTTTGAAATGCAGTTAGCATCTCAGATCTCTGAAACAGATTCATCTGAGAGGCCTGAAGAAGAGGAAGAGGAAGAGCCATGTCATGTAGTGGATATTGGAGGTGATAAGGAAGAAGAAAAGTCCCTGGAATCTGCTTCAGCATTTGCTATGGCCTGTTCTGCAGTGAAGAAGAATGTTGCCAACTTTTTTAAAATGGTCACTGTGAAGAGTGTGAGGAAACAATACAGGAAAGTTAGAAAGATGACAGTAAAAGAGATGGTGAAAGTGTTTTTCTCCTTTTTCTGGATTCTATTTGTAGGGGTGTTCCAACTGTTCTTTACTATAGTGTGGGGAATTTTCCAGCTTCTTTGGAGCACTGTATTTGGGGGTGGCCTGGTTGAAGGAGCCAAAAACATTAAAGTTACTAAAATATTAGGGGACATGCCTGACCCAACACAGTTTGGAATACATGATGATGTTGTGGAAGCAGAAAAAGCTGAAAGTGCCGAGCACAGCATAAGAGCTGAACTCGTGCAGTTTGTGAAGGGTGAAAAGGGAGAAGCTGATATCATTGCAGACATTTTTGGCATTCAAACAAAGAAAGAAGGTGGCTCAAAACATGGTCATGATGCTGGACTTGGAGATATTGCAGAAATCCTTGGTACAGATATCCAGTCATCTTTGGAAAACACAGTTCATAAAAAGAAAGGATTACAGGTATGTTAGAGATTTTTTAAATTATTTCTATGTATAAAAATATTACCTTTTCTCAAATATTTTTGCCTGAATTTATTCTTACTTTAATGTCTATCATATAAAAATTGTTTGCTTTTATTCCGTTTTATGAACAACACATTTTGTTCCACTCAGCTGAGCTGAATATAATTTATCATTCTCTTTAAAAATGCCTTGAACTAAATGTCAAATGTATTTTTCTTATTTGGAAGGCATTAAATTTCACTCTATAGTTTAGATCTGTTTCTACTTGTCATTCAAATATACCTTTCCCCTCATCATTAAGCCACCTCTTTATGGCGTGCTTTCTAGATATTTTTTGAAAATAAACCTCTATTGCACAACTTCTTAGTTCATTATTTCCTCTGCATTTGTATATTTTTCCTCCAAAATTTGCTTCTTCCCTAGATCAAAATATATTTTTCTATTTATTTTTCTTATTTATTTAGTAACTCATTTTTATGGTTATACTTAAAAATGACAGGCTTTTAAAATCCTACCTCATTTAGCATAAACGTAATGTAAATTTACAATAAATGTAAATGCTATTTTAACTCAAGATCTGAGACGAGTATATACATTAGAATTTTCTTCAACAATAATTGAGGTAAATATTTTACTTCAGCTTTGAGTAATTATTTTAGAATTTTCTTTGATTTATGCATTTCTCTCAGATTTGTTTTTAACTTTTAATAAAAATAGTAATTTATGCAGATACTTTGAGTCATTAATGTGAAGTCAGTTATTGAGTTTATCAATTTTTTACCTTTAATATGTTATCTAGTGAAGCTTATCAAAATAATGTTTACAATAATTATATTGTACAGAAATTGCTGTTCATATTTGTGTATATGAATAACTCAACTAATCCAGTTACAGCACTGGAGGTGTGACATAACTTTTAAGCATTGCTGGAAGAAGAAACAACAATGAAAGTATCAAAAATTCCCCTTAGGAATTCACTGTGTCTTTCATAAGTATTTACAATAACAAAGCAAAAAAAGATAGAAACAGAAATTCACCTCTATATAACTGGAAAAGCAATTGTGTAGTGATGTCAATGATGTATAGCCAGAGAAAATGAAAAATGGCCTATGGAATTGTGTGATAAAGATTGTTAGGATTTGGATTTATCAATAAACTCTGTTAGCTCCCTCCTTGCTTCTTATTTAATTTGCATAGTTCTCAGCACAGAAGTGCGGAACCTCACAGTGCAAACTAAGTTTTTTGTAGCAAAAAAATCAAAATATAACTGGAAAGTTGCAGAAGAGCCTAAAAATAGATGAAAATCAGTGAAGTGATGTTAATGGGAAGGAAATTTATAATTTTGCATCTAAAATGTTGTATTTGGAGTTCATTTTTACTGTTTGGTTATGAAATCTTAGGAATGATAGAGTTTTACAGAATTAAAAGTTGTAAAAAGATATCAGTTCAATGAAAATGTCAATCAACACAAATCAAAAAGCATGGTGAAATCTTGAATTGTTGAGAAAGGAATAGAGAGAGGAAAACTCCAGAATATTAGTATAGTCCATGAACCCAAATTATATCTGTCTCCTGAAGATCAGGTTCCCCCATTACAAAAATAATGTGAAAAAAAGTTCAGCAAAGGTCAAAAAGTTATCAAAACCTGATATCAAACAAACCTTTTATATGGAGTTATGCAAGTTAAGGCTCTTCAGCCTGGAAAGGAGACAAGTTAGAGAACACATGATAGAGGGATGGAGAGGATGGATAAGAACTTATTCATTCTTCCCCCACACTACCCCTTTGAAGTACTAAGCATCATCAAATAATGTCTAAATTACTCTCCACCAGCTTCAGATCTTAGGGGAAACTCTGTGGAATAGTTATGCTTCTTCAATCATGGATACTAGATGAGGTTCCTTCCATCATATGTACTAGATTAAGTTCCATGGATAAGAGGTGAAATAAGCAAGATAAGATCTATTTAGTAAATAGTTTCATAAATTCTTTCACTATTAATTTGTGAGAGATGGACTTCCAGGTGAGTAGTGGGGGAAAATTTTATATAACGGTATTTATGCATTAACCAGAAATGTAGAAGAATATACCAATAGCCTATTGGTGCCTAAGCACTTTGAGAGAATGCAGAAGATGGTAAAGAAGTAAAGTGGGTTGTTGCAGACATGAATGGTAACAAATTTAGGCACTTTATATTTGTTTGTGAATCTACGACTTTGGAGCCTGCATCTGTCTTATTTCCAGTGAAGCTTAGATACTCAGACTGTATTTGAAATTAATTTACTTTGGCCTTGCAACACTGAGTTTAAAGGTGTTTGAAATACAGGCCTCAGCTTCTTTACTGCAGTTAACCACCTGGAAAATTGTATATTGCTTTTTTCCTTATCTCAAGGGAATGTTATAAACACATACTTAGACGGTTGTGAGGTGTGGCAGTAAAAGTTTAATGAACCGTAGACCTCTGTAAGAAAATTAATTCAAAGAAAATATTTCATAAGTAAAAGTTGTTTAAATATTTGTCTGGTTTTAATCCCATCAATTGATCTTGATAAATTAATTTGGTTTAATAATATCTGATAATTACACAGATCTTTTTCATATTTTTGATGCTATCATTGATAAATTATTCCTCTTTTGATATTTGGAATGAGGCAAACTGATATTCACTTCCCACATAATCAGTAACTGCACTGAGATTTTGTAAGTGACTTTTATATTATTGTATGATCTGCATGTAGTTATCTTCATCTTCAGTTGGTCCTATAGTCTGTCTGATAACCATGCATAATTACTTTAAGTTGTTCAGTAAACTGGACTAGTCGCAATATTGATAACACTATACTGAAAAAGGCTATCAGAAGAATTGTTGCAGTTTTCACTCTTAAGATCTAGTCTGAGCTGTCCATTTAAAAAAATCTAACTTGTTAAATGTGCAAAGTGATATAAATAACTAGTGTGGTAATTATTTTATTTGTTTTTTAAAAAAAACAGCAACTAAAATTGCCAATATTTTATTTGATTGGATGCATTTTGACAGTTAAAATACTTTTTGCAGATATGTGAAATTGCAAAAGAAGCTGAAACAGAAAGAAAAGCAGAAGCTGAGAAGGCTGAGTATGTTATTTTTACACAATTCCTGTTTAATATCTTGTAGCTATCCAATGATAAATCATTTGGCCAGAAAGAATACAGGCAATGCTTAGTATTCAAAGCACTTTATGTACACTTTGTCTCAGTATTTTTGAAAGCAACACAGTCCATAAGAGGTGCCAGATCATATTAGTGGTCAACGAGATGGCAATCTGATTTCTGTGGCCCTTGATAATTCTGCATAAATAAATCTGTGGCCTTTGTCTTTCAAAAATTCCCATAGTTACCTTTAAAAGAGAGAATCAGCATTAAAAAAAAAACCCTCTGTGATTTGTCATTACTACTATTTATATTTTTATATTTTCCTACTACCCATTATAATTTTCAGGCAACAATAGTTGAAACATAAGATTTGTCTAATGCATCAATTTTTATTATTGCTTTTTATCTGTTCTCAAGTTGTGAACTTGACATCAGATACATACCCTTGTCCAATCTTGTACATATGACTGCCTTATAAACAACTTTAAAAATGTTTACCTTACTTTAGAAGCATCCTACTTTTAAAAAATATACTAACTTCTTAAATCTGAAGCCACACCATAGGCTTGCAGTCTGAATGCCCTTAAAATATTTGTAGACACTGGTAATAGATTTCCTGGACATTCTTACAAATTCTTACATCATTTTTATCTTTGTTTTCTATTTTGCTTCATCTATAAAATATTTACTGCAGCCTCATTTATCTTTTTTCTCTTATCTGTCAGAGTTAATTTTTTAAGCATGCCTTTTGGATGGATATTTTAGGATTGGATACACCCTTTATAGCTTGTCTGAAAATATTTTTTTTCCTCTGTCTATCTATGTTTATACATGGGTATGTGTGTATACATGTATATACATACTTATGTATATCTTAAATGGACAAGAATATGTAATCATATAACTATGTTCACAAATGCGTGCATTTAAATGGAGCTTGGGGTTTTTTTTAATGTTAACCTCATTAAAGTATGACATTGAGACTATCTGTGATAGTTCAGTATATTTTCATTTCCTACCTATTACCTTTCAGGCTGTGTCTAAAATAATTCTTCAATTAAAAAGTCCCCTTCTTGCATTTTATTGTCACAGAATTGTTTTGATATTATTTGGCTCTCTCTTCAGTCCCTGCACGGATGTTAAGCATATTATTTTCATTATATAGAGCACTTTTGGTAATTAAAAAGTGCTTTTAAGCACATCTGGTTTTTTGGTACCATGTATGCACAGAACCTGATGATGAGTATAGCTTAGTGTGAAGACAGTAACTTCAAAATAAGCAGTTTCAGAAACTGTTGTTTTATCTAGACCATGTTAAACTGTACTATTAACTTGGTTATTGTTTAGTTTGGCCAATTGACCCCTATTAAAAGTTTTGTTAAATCTTATCATTGCTGGGCTTTTTTTCCTTGCTGACTGATTTTGGTCTCCTGATTTGGACACTAGTAGCACATTCACCAGTGCTTTAGTGAAGCAGTTTATAAATATCTGAGAATTCACCCAAAATCTCCTGTGCCATTCATTTCCTTGTTTTAGGCTTTTTCACCTTTTTTTTTTCCATAAGCATGATCTCTTTCTACCTTTCTGATTTTACTGGACTTCTTTTCCCTATTCCCTGTTTTCTTCTCTTGTCTGCTAATTCTCCTCTCAAGTACTTCTGCAATGTATTCAAATTGCCTTCAGCTTTAAAATGTTAGTGCAAATGACCTACATTTCTGAGGTTGCAACTGGGACTTTTTGAATTTGAAATGCAATAGTAGTGTGATAAAGTAATCTAGATAATGCATTTCTATATCCTTATGCCTCTACATTCTTTTACATATGTGCAAATTTAGCTTTTTTCTCGGTTTAGTAACTTAAGTTCCCCTGTTACTACATACAGTCTTGATGCTTAATTTTCATCATGGTAGTTCAATGGTGCAGGAGAAATGTCATCTCCAAACTCCTGGTAAAGTCTGACCCTCTGAAGCAAACTTCCTTGTTATTACTCATTTATCTCTCTAACAACAGTGATTGCCTTGAGTGAAACAAATAAATTTTATGATACCATGTTTCAATTACTATACTGCATACCAAACCCCAAAGCTTTATTTCTCTTTTTCAGACCCAGGCTCAAGAAAGTACACATGAACTCTTAAAATTTTTATGTTGCTTGTATTAGGTATATATGTACATCACTGGTTTTGCCAAACATTATCTACTTTGACACAGTAACTTCTACTTGATTTTCATTTTCTAATCCTTTGAACTCCCCTCAACTATTCTGGTTTTGCATATAACTTGAAACTAAGATTACTTTTCATTACTACCTACCTCATGGCTTTTACTTACAATATTTTGTCTCCCAGCATCAAAACTAACCTTCAAAGGCAAACCTTCTGAATTCCAATTCCTTTTAAATGAATGCATTTATAGTAGATAAGTTTGGTTAGTTTTTTTGTTTATATAACCTTTCTTTTAGCATGGAAGATGGTGAGAAACAAGATAAAGCAAAGGAAGTGCAATCTGAGCAGCTAGAAGAGGGAAAAATGAAGAAAAAAAAGCGAAGGCATGGACAAAAAATTGAGAAACCAGAGGCAGTTATGGCTAACTTCTTAAAATCTTTGGAAATTTACCAAACAAAAGTGCTTGTAAGTTTTACTTAAATACTTTTACTATTTTTTTTCTAATACAGAAAAAGAGTTTGATATTCAGGGCAGAAATCATGAAAGGAACAGTGGCATAAGTTTTCAAATGACTGGCTGTATTGAGTCTTTTGTGATTTTTGTACCTTCATAGAGTAATATAAATAAAGTGTTTATGTGGATAATTTCCTCTGTCTTGATCTAACAGGACAGATTAATATCTTTTGCTCGTTGGTAGGAACTCCTGATTTTCCAGAATCTAACTTCTAGAATCTATAATTCTACTTTCTGCAAGATTGTTCTTTATTCTCAAAAACAACAAATTGTGAACGCTGAAACCTTCTCAAGAAGTTTATTCTGATATTCTAGCATTTATTTTCCAGATTTCCTTCTAGAAACTTTTTCTTATTTTTCTATTTCAGTATACCCTGTTGCAATTTTAAATCCAAATCTTACTGCCTATACTTTTCTTATCTTGACATTAGCTACAAACCACCTCTAATTTTTGTGTTTTTTTCACTTTCAGCACTACTTGGCAAGAAATTTTTATAACTTAAGATTTCTTGCTCTATTTGTTGCATTTGCCATCAACTTTATTCTTCTATTTTACAAGGTAAGATTAGACACTGTCCTTTGAATGGTTTTGATTACTTCCAGAGGAATATTCTATGATGATTTCAAGACTTGTCTAAGGCTGTAATTACAAGCCCTTCAAACACAAACTAAAGCATAAAGATATGAAGTGTAAATAATATTTTATAAATAAAATTATTGATATTAAACCTATTCTAGTTTTATTTTACTCAGGATAAATGAAAACAGATTTATTTCATTCATCCTTTTTGCTGAGCTTGTGTTTCTAGGTAGTTTTTCATTTAGTCACATAAGTCTGCTATCGTTTGGATTGTTGATTTTGTCACAGGAAACTGGTAATCCAGTGGTAACTCACATATCATAACTGTTGCATTCTTTTTCTCTCATTTGTTTTAAAGATACTGAAATATTTTGGTTCACCTGACTTTTCTCAATGATTATATTTCTAATTTTCTAAAGAACCATACTGTCTACATTCATTTTTGACTGTATGTAATTTCAGAATCAATTGAATGTCTCAGATTAACTAGATGATCTCACATGTTTTAGTTATGTTTAATTTGTTAATAATTTTTTTGTGTCTTTCAGACCTGGGGTTTGGTACTTTGGGGGTGTGCTTGCTTTATTTAAGTTTTTTTTTCATATTTTTCATTAAATTAGTAATCGATGAACATCAAGCATATATTTTTTTTCCTAGTCTTTGTTTCCATGGGCTAGTATGATTCAGTTTTTATACTTACTCACTCCATTTTCTTTCTTGTCATTGCCAATATGGTTGTTAGTGACTGTTGTGATTAGGTATTACTTCTAATATACTAGCTTTTGGATTTGAATTTATTAGTATGAGTAGATGGAAGACAAGCCATTTCATTGTAAGCTGCAGGGGTTTTAAATATCACTAATGAAGAAGGTTATACATCCATACCTTAAACTTAATCTTAGGATTTTACTTGAATTTATTGAGTTATTTAAGGTTCTGGTGTTTAACCCAATGATACAAAGTCGAACATCTTCAGCTGCCTTCACTAATTTTATTCCTGAATCTTTAAATCCTCTATCCATGAAAAGGATTCACTAAAGAGACTTCCCGTACCTAAAAGACTCATTTTTCTCCCTTTCCTGGCAGGTTGGAAGTCCATAGAAAAAATCCTCATTTATATTTATCCTTGAATACAGCCCTTTTGATTTTTCTTCTTTGATATAGGGTGTAAGTTGCAATAAGCTGTGAATATTGTACTTTCAATGTTAGATTTTTCTGGTTCTCTTGTCTACAACCAAAAATTTCAGAGATAAATAAGTATATACACATAAACACACAGAGTAGCACTGCAACTGGGAAAAATATGGGGAGATACTTTTAATAAATACCTTTCATAAAGGAAGAATATCTAGATCAGTAACAGAACACAAATTTATCCAAATAATAAACTGGTAAAATGTTAACTTCATTTGTGTTCTTTTCATTTTTCTTTACTGGGGTTTCAATCCGTGGAAGCATATATATGCTTATTTAGGTGCTAAGGCAGGGACATGGTTTAGTGTTTGATAGGAATGGTTGGACTCAATGATCCCGTGGGTTTCTTCCAACCTGGTGAATCTATGATTCTATGACAAAAGCAGCTGGCTGAACATACAGTCTAGAAGTAACTGAATACTTATCTCAAAATCTTGAAAAGTAACTCCTACAACACAGAGTCTTGGAGACAGGACAGGTATAGGTGTAAAAAGGTCTTGAAAACTGCACAGAAGTTTTTTGCACCATTCTAAGAGAAAGACCGTTAGGGCTATTTAAGGCTTCCTTCTTGCCTCTCTCTTTCCATCCCATATGGTTAGAGAACATTTACTTCAAAGGTATATGCAGAAGGCTGCTTCTGCCTACGCCAGCCTTTTTCTCCCCACTCTTTTCTGCTTTTCACTGGGTCTTGTGGGTCAGCCAACAACCTGTTCTGTTGCAAAGAGAGGATGCAAATTTGTGATTATTAGTAGAAGTCCATCAGTCAGAGGTAGGAAAAGGTCACTGAGAGCCAAACAAGATGGAATAGTTCTTGAGCTGTCGCATAAAGCTGTCAAAAGAAGAGCACTTGACACTTTTATTTTAAAAGCTGGGGTTTTAAATTTCTGGAAGAATTTAGGGTAGTATGTCTCCTTAATGGCTTTGGAATATTTACAAAATACTGACTAAGGTTCTGTATAAATTTCAGTGCTCTAAACTAAGTAATGAAATAAAAATTCATTAACAGTGTACAAGTTGATAACATGAGAACTTTGTTTCTTTCTAGACTATTAATCATGAACAACATAGATTACAAAACTAACTCTAAATTCAGTCATGTTAGATAACCCTGTCATTGTTTCATTCTTCCAAGAAAGCATTTTTGCATGACTTTTTAATTGTTTGGTTTGGTTTTGCTGCAGCAGTGCTAAAGCAAAGATTTGTAAACTGTCATATGCCTACCCTGCTTTTCCTGGATTCTCTTTTTCAGTGACATTGGATGATGTCAAGACATCTGCTGTGAAAATGAAAGGCATTACTTTTCAAAACTAATGCTTTCTCTCCTTCCCATGAGTAGGCTTTGCAAACATAATGTGTAATTATAATAATGACAAAATCAAGCTTTTACATTTATTGTGTGTTTTCAATGTGCTTGAATTTCTCTCAGGTGACAGAAGAGCCACTTGATGAAATAGAGGAAGACTCTAACCTCTGGAACTCTTTTGACGAAGAGGAAGAGGATGAGGGCATGGTATTTTTTGTTTTACAAGAAAGTACAGGTTACATGGCACCTGCTCTCAGAGCACTGGCAGTTATTCATACTATCGTCTCCTTTGTCTGTGTGATTGGCTACTACTGCTTAAAGGCAAGTTTTGAAGCCTTTTACTAATCTATTATTTGTTAAAGAACATCAGTTGTGTCTCAAAGTGATTTTTGGAGCTAATACTGGAATACCTATTTTTACCTAATTGTTTACAAATTCTCACTATCAATATATAGGTATTTTTCTTGTGTATTCAGTTTGACAGAGATGTAGTTAGATTTCCTTATAGCAGTGTTTTGGATTTATGGTTAAAAAAAGTGTTGGTAACACACCCACTTTCTTTTAATTATTGTTGAACAGTGTGAAGGCTTTCTCTTTGCTTTACCCACTCTGTGCATCCACAAACAAGTAGGTTTAGAGGGGGCAAAAAGTTCGGAGGGGACACAGCTAGGACAGCTGACTTGGGGATATTCCACACTATGTAATTTCATGTTCAGCAATAAATCATGGGAGAGGGACTTTATCTTCCAAGGTGGCCATTGCTCAGAAACTGGCTAGCCTTTGATCTGCTTGTGGGACATGTTAATGCGATGTTTGGTCTTACACAGTATCATAAGGAGTAATTAACACTGTAGGTAAATATCATGGCTTCTAAAAATATATAAAACTTGACAAAGATATCCACTGTCATTTTCATAGGTCCCTCTTGTTGTTTTCAAGAGAGAAAAGGAGGTAGCTAGAAAGCTGGAATTTGATGGACTATATATAACTGAACAGCCATCTGAAGATGATATTAAAGGACAATGGGATCGCCTGGTTATAAATACTCCGTATGTAAAATTAAATGCTTAAACATAAACCACTTATAAAATATCATAGCTCATTGAGTCACTGATCTAGAACCTTCCCTTTCCCCCTGTCATCTAGTTAATCTGAAAGAAAGGCATTTTTCACCTTATATTGGATGCTGCAGGAGTAGAATTTAATGTGGAATGCTGCATCATCATTTCTCTATGGTTTTCAAGGATTGTGCATCTTGCCTTACAAGCTCTCTCCAAGACATTTCACCTATTAGTCACAATTGAGACAGTTTTCAGATGATAAATTCTACCCTTGTCAGTGACTGAATTTCACATTCATATTGTATTCTCCTGCCTTTCTTTCCCACTTCTGGCTAACAAAATTTGTGTATCACAAGAGAAGTATATCTAGTGTTAAACAGCAATCCCAGAATTTAAGTAGTTCTGACAGGTATTACTGTCATTATTGTATGCATTAGCAAATATTGTAGTAGTCATACACTGATTCTCAGAGATTCATGTGCTGTTCTGTGAGTGAATAATACAATAGAGGCAAGAAAAAGAAAAATATCAAAAAGCTCCTGCAGTAAGTCTGTGATAAAAACAAGCTAGGAAAAAAAAAATCAGCTAAAAGCATCTGAGTGAAAATATGCTGCCAATCTATCTTATCAGTCATATTCAATTTTTCTGCATTATAAATAGACCCTTCAGTACTTCCATTAAAATTAGAATGTCTAAAATATTGGAAATTCTTGAATGCTTTTTTACCTAGATTTGATTTTAAGAATTTTTCCTTAATTTCAGTTAGAAATACAGACCAACACCTATTATTAAAGTTGTGACAGAAAGTAAACGGGAAACTGGAGAACCTGTTTAACTTCCAACCCATTTCATCTATTGATTACAAGCTATCTAGACATCCAGTAGTTTTTTTTTTTCCCAGCAAGAACAAGCATGAATTAATGAGATATATTGTCATTTTATCCCAACTGATATGCTGTACAGCTTGTTCTCAGCATGTAGTGCTGTCTACTGAAGTTGAATAAAAGATCGAGGCTAATTTAAGTACTAATCCTTCCTTCTGATGTGAATTGACTGTCAAGGTTTAGTGCAGGTGTTGTAGCATCAGGATAAACACTGCTGGAGGGTACCCAGTGTTATGTACATACTTAAATGTGCTGCTATAAGTGAAAAAAAGTAATTAAGAAGGCAAAAGAGATACCCTGATAAATGCAGCACCATTTGTCAAATGCTTGTAGGTAAGATAGATGCAGGCTGTCTCCATTAGAGACATACTTTACTTAAAATTCTGAGAAATCAAGGAAAAAAAATAATATGGAGCATTGGACCAGAATATACCATCTGAGCCACTGGAACCATTTGCCTTATCTGGAATAATTTCATTCAGGAAAATAAAAAAATAGCACTTAATAATACTTTGAAGTTTGCCTCACATCCCAGCAGAAGTATTCTGGAATCTCAATCTTCCATTGCTAACACTTGCTTTATTTTACCAATACTGTCCTTTGGTTTAAGCACTTATTTTTTTTTTGACCTTCCTGCATATTTTCTCACCTCGGTGTTACATCCAGGAGATGGGGAGAGAAAAACCTTCAATTTTGTATTGTTTCCTGCTAATTGGCATTCTCCAAAACTGACATATTATACACTGATACCATCAGAATAAAGAATTCCTGGGCACTGCTATTCATAAGATGGTCCAAGATCAATATTTTTATGATTGAGATGAAGACTGGGGAAACTTCACTGATAAGAGAACACCATCTTTTCTCTTGCAGGTCAAAGCTGATGTATTTCCTAGTAGCTGTTGTAAGACCTTTCCTGAATAAAACTGGTTAATTATTAAAACAACATGGTTGCTCACTACTCTGATAAAAAAGCAGGGAATTCTCAATAAAAGATACCCTGACTCCTCTTCAATATTCTTTTGTACGCGGCAATAGATATTCTTTTAATTACTAGTGTGGGTATGGGTGTTTGGAGGCAGGTGGTGCAAAATGCTCTTTAGCTGAACTGTCTTGCAGCTCTAGAATTATAAATGTTTTTTACCTTATCTTTTTCCAGGATGTCATGTCCAATAACAACAATATGATACACCTGAGAACAATCTTGCCACTAACCTTCATTTTTGCAAACTGATCTTTGCAATTTTGTGGGTTTTTTTAAAAATACTTTTATAATTTTATGTTGCTGAACTGTCCACTGGTTCCCAAGCATTCCTTCTCTATTTGAAATGTAATGCAGTGAATTTTAAAACTATGTGTGCTACAAGACTCTCTTATTCTCCTCTGAAAATCATTGCCTGTATTGACACAATGTCTAGGAGCAATAAGGTATTTATTTAGGCAATTAAATATGTTACAGTGACTACAGCATTTTCTGGGGTTTATGGAGTACAGGGTTTTTTTTTACTTTACTACTAACAGATAAAATAACTTGAAATATCTTCGCCTTATTTATCTAGGTCCTTTCCTAACAATTACTGGGACAAGTTTGTAAAACGGAAGGTAAGCTTTTAATATTCCTCTTATGTTAGTCATAGCAATATTCTACTACTCAGTTAATATGAATATCTATTTGTAATGTTCTTCTATACACATAAATATGCCAATAATTGAGAACAGAAATTTGCTTCATGGAAGTCATTGTTTTGGTAAATGTCTCAGTGAACAGACAGCTGCAGCGTAGGTGGAAGGAAGACAGAAGGCTGTGGTTTCCTTCCCAGATTCAGGAATTTGAAATAACTTTGTGCTGTCAATCAGCCACAGAGGTCTAATTTACAGTCACTGCCATCTTTAACATACAAAGCCCCCTCTTTCCCCTAAAAAAAAAAAAAAAAAGCCAGCTTAAATGACAGCAAATTATGCACAAGCTTTCAGATAATAGCCTTTAATGCTTCTGTTTTTCTTTTTATTCTCCCCCCACCTGGCTTCCTGGGATTTATGACTCTTCTAGTAGTGTTAATTTTGAAAGATTTTTTATTTTTATTTTTTTTTAAAGTTTCTGAAAATAGGGTGAATGTCACCAAGGTCATTTTTCTCAACAAAATGTATCTTCCTCCATTTTTAGGTTATTAATAAGTATGGAGACTTATATGGAGCAGAGCGCATAGCAGAACTTTTGGGTTTGGACAAAAGTGCCCTTGATTTTAGCCCACTGGAAGAGAGTGAATCAGAAGAGGCATCTCTTGTATCATGGTATGACTTCCAGACTTCACAGACAAATTATATTTTGGCATAACTTCACTGCCAAAAATAAAAATGGATTTTTTTTCTTTAAGCTGTAGTGATGTTTCCCTCAGCATTAAAAGATCAAATGGAGAAGTCTTCCTAGTGTGGAAGTAAATTAAAAAAAAAACCTTTTTGTTTTAATTCTAAAAGGTATTTGTAACTGTGTTATAAAAGTAAAAAAACCACAACCACATGAGTTGCTGCTGACTGATAAAGTTTGACACTTTTATTTTAAACAAAATTCAATGCAGTATTTAAAAGTTTTTATGTAATACAACAGAGTAAGTTTGTAAACCAAAGGACAGAAAAAGTATTGGTAACAAATATCCCAAATGATTTATGCTCCTACAAGGGTTTGTTTTCCCCAGTGCTTAAGGAACACAAGGATTTCCATTTGCACGTTATCTAATGGCTAACAAGCTGTTTAGAAATTTGCAGAAGATACCTTTTCTCTTGGTAATTTTGGCAACATTTTACACTAGACAGAACACTTATCTTTTGAATTCTAGCAATTTGGGTTTCACTACTTTTAACACATATCTTAATTTTTTTAAGTTGGGAATGTGGTACTATAACTCCTACTGAAATGGTTCCACCAGTTTAGAAACTGTGTATGAGTGCTCAGAGTTAATGAATGCTCCCTGAAAAATGAAGCACCCACATCATTCAAATAACAAACAGCTAACGTGCACCATCACCTTCAGCAAACAAAGGTGAAGTGCCAAACCTAGACTTGTTTATTTGACATTGATGAATTTAAAGAATTTTTTATTTCCTAGGTTAAGCTCTATTGATACAAAATACCACATTTGGAAGCTTGGAGTTGTTTTCACTGATAATGTGAGTATATTAGCTTAGAAGAATATGCTTTGATTTACCCTAACCTTGATTGTACATCTCTCACCATTTGCTTTTATTTTAAACAAACATACACACATAATACTGTATTACAGAGCCACTTTAAAATATTTTTTCAGCCTTGTGTTGTAGTAAATTGCTTTAATTTATGTTAGAAATTTCTTTTTTGGTTCCAAAGGGCAAAATGCGCTTCATCACCATTCATATGACGCCAGAATTTTGGAAGTTAATGTTACATTCATTTAATTCTGTAGAAATTGATCTAGCAACAAAAGATGTATTTGAGCACATTCTACAGAAAGCTGTAGTTTTTAATTCTTGAATCATCTGTTTGACATGGTTGGTTAATTCTTTACTTTCATACTTTCTCCTTTGGGAGGAGTGAACTTAAATTAAAATTCCTGAGTTTGTGAATCCTCTTTCCACATCCTCTTGAGTACTCACAAACAAACAAGAAGGCCAAGGTGAATCAAGTGAAGATGTATGCGTTCATTGTACTGGAAAAGCACAGAGTTGATGCTCTTTGATAAGAGCTTTCACATCAAAGAGGGGGCTCCAGTTTCACCATTTGTTAAAAGAATAAGTGGTATTATGTGCCTTATTTTTCTGGCTGTCTTGGTTGATGTGGTCTGAGACTCAGACTCAAGTATCTCAAGGATAATACAACACATTTTTTCTCCTCTAGAATCAGCATTAAAATTTTATGTACTGTCAAGCTCCCCAACAAGCTCCCCAAACAAATTTCAAGATATGGGAGGGATAGTGAAGACTGTATTTATATATGTAAAGATAGAGCATAACTATACAATAAACACTCCTTAAATGAATAGTGGTGATGCTAAGAGTAACAAAGGTAGTCTTTTTGAATACATACAGATAGAAGTACTACATTCAGACTGTGATTCAAATCAGAAATAACATTTTATTTCACATGCTGAGTGACTAAAATATAGCTATATAAAAAAAGACAATAAGCTATATTCTGGATCCAATAATGTGCATTAGCAACTGCTAACATTCTGCCACTTTTCACTTTCTCTGCAGTCATTTTTATACTTAGCTTGGTACACAACTATGTCTATCCTTGGCCACTACAACAACTTCTTCTTTGCTGCTCATCTGCTGGATATTGCTATGGGTTTCAAGACATTGCGAACCATTTTGTCTTCAGTCACTCACAATGGCAAACAGGTTAGTGTTACATACAAGGGCTTGAAAAGGCATGCGAACAAAATTTAAACCACATAACACTTTGAAAGTGGCATAAAAATACCCTTTAGCTTAACTATGATATGTCCTTTGTGTTTCCTTAATCCTTTCTTTCAGCAGCAGTTCACCAATGGAAGTTTCTTCACTCAGAAGGAAAGCAAGTTTCTAAAACAGTACATACGAGAATGTTTTCATTATCATCACACAAACAAATGAAATCGCTGGTTTTATCTCCTGCTTTTTCCTCCGTGATGACAGTCATGTTGCTCTTAATTTAATGATTGATATATTTTCTTCATGAGATTTTTCTAAATCTAATTAAAATGCAAAACTGAGCATAACTGAAAAAACTATTGCAACTCAAGACCACAGCTTTTAGTATATATTCTTAAGAAACAAAGATTAGGTTTTCTAATCCTCTTGCTTTTTTTGATAGTAGATATGAACACAGGAATACAGCTTTAGGTTTTTCAGTTTGAGTGTTCACTTTGAGAACGTTCTTACAGATCTGCAGAAAGTGATAAATGGATGATCAGTTCATTGTTCAATACTCTTAAATTTCTTTTAAAAGACTAATACCAACTGTCGTACTTTAAAAAATATGTAGCTTTCAGTAACTCCTCTCCAGAGGTGCATCTTGCAATGACACCTCCAATTAACAATACAATCTAGTCTAATTAACTGCTAAACTTTATGACCTAAGGATTTTATTTGCTTGAAAGTGGGACCCGGAATTCAGTGACACATTGTTTATGTACATCTACTTCTACAGTGATCTACTTCTACAACAGGGAGACCACAAAGCTACCACAATTAATATCTTTAATTACTTTTTTTTGGAAAAGGTACAATATGATATGTTTCCAGTACTTAAGGCAGAACACTGACTTAGCATACCTCTTCCAAGAGAATAAAATTGAAACCTGCTTTCATGTCATGTCTCCCTACACAGCTTGTGCTTACTGTAGGACTCCTTGCTGTAGTAGTGTATCTCTACACTGTTGTGGCATTCAACTTCTTCCGCAAATTCTACAACAAAAGTGAAGATGAAGATGAACCAGACATGAAATGCGATGACATGATGACGGTAAATAAACATCATTAGCATGCTTCAAATCTCATACTAAATTTTCAAATGGATGCTTAAGATAAAAGAAGAAGCTAAGCAATAAGTGATTTCTTTTGTTGTTAAATCCATGGGTGCCATCTTCTTGCTATATGTAATTTAAAAATGTGAATGGCCTTAAAATTCCCTCTGCATTCTCCAGTGGTCTAAACTCAACAGTAGATAGAGGACACTCACCAGTATTGGAAGTTATTATCAATTTTTCTCCTAAATACTGTAGTTTGTGATTTGCTGCAGCTCTTCCGTGTGTGAAGATGGCAAACCTTTTTATATGAGCAAACTGATCAGCCCCCACAGAAAGCAGCTGTGTTGTTGCAGCACAAATTAACCTGATTTGTTATCAATGTTTGCAAGTGTGCAAACTCTTCTTGTCCTTATTTAGGTTATATGAAGTACATGATGTTATCAGTACTAGTTATTAAAACTTGCTTAAATTGCTTTCAATTAGTAATTTAGCCATGAAACAAGTCATCAAGGGAGAGTTGAGAAGAGGGAAATTAGAACTCATTACTAGTGACACTACTGATTTTCTGATTTCCACCAGTTGCACAGAATGTTATATCTGTCACATTAAAAGATACTCTACATATACATATTATGGTATGAAGAGGATTTGATTTTCTTACTTTATAAAGAAAATAGCACAAATTCAGGTACTGAAAATGTAACATTCTGCACTGGTGGCCAGCTCATATCTTCCATGGAATAGTCACTCTCTGTGCTGTGTTGTATGCCAAAGACAGAATAAAGTACCTCAAACAGAGATGTATCATAGACTTCACAAAATTATCTTCCCTGTTGTTGAACTTTCTTTTAGTCACTGCAAGTCAGATATACAAATGACAGGAATGTGCCCAAGCAGTATTATTTAACTGGTCCCTCTGCAAGCTGCATATACAATGGTCTGGTCATAAAACAGATGTAGTAATAATTGAAATAATGAAACTGTATTACAATTTAAATCACTCTACCCATCGAGGTAAATCAATTCCCAGTTAGATTTCAGATATGATTAAACTAGTACTAGCAGGTCAACAGTAAAGTTGCATTATAAAAATCTGTTTAGTTCTTGCTTATGAAAGACCAGATATGTCAGGTTTTATAATGATTATTTAACACCAGCATTGCTGTCTAATGTGACTTCAGAATGCTGGCTGGGTTTAAGACATTTCCATTGTTTTTAACCCACATCTTGTTACTGCAGGTGGTTTACAAAATTCTGTAGCTGATTCATACAGGAACATCAGTAGTACATCGCTCCAGCACAAGATTCTGTTCTAATGTTTTTACATAGCTTAAATATCCAGATTTTCTCATGAATACTTTTACTCTCATCCTATCACTTGTTACCTGGGAGAAGAGACCAACACCTACCTCACTACAACCTACTTTCAGGTAGCTTTAGAGGGTGATAAGGTCTCCTCTCAGCCTTCTCTTCTCCAGACTGAACAGCTTCAGTTCCTTCAGCCAGTCCTCGTAAGGCTTGTGCTCCAGACTCTTCACCAGCTTCACTACGCTTCTTTGCACACACTACAGCAACTCAGTGTCTTTCTTCTGGTGAGGGGCCCAAAACTGAGCACACTATTTGAAGTGTGTACTCACCAGTGCTAAGTACGGGGCTACAATTACTTCCCTACTCCTGCTGTCCACATAATTTCTGACACAATATACTAAACCAGACATTTACTTTGCACAACGAAATTACCCAGAAACCACCTGAACACAGACAGATCTACTTGTGTATATGTTGCTATTTATCTTATGGCAAAATTTGTCAACATTTGTAAATTCTATTACCAGACTTCAAAAGATGTCCTCTGCTTACTCAGACCAACCTAGAACCTCAGGAGTTACTATAAAGGGCAGAATATAGTTGAATACAGTAATGAATACAAGAAAAATGCCCCTCAAAATGGTATTGGTTTGTATGCAAGATCTAGGGAGAAAAAGGCAACAGCTGATGCTAACTCCTCCACCTCATAAGTGTACTTGAAGATGTAACTGCATTGGTTAAGGCAATAACAGATTTTTGATGCAGTGTGTGTAACATAAGGAATGATATTATGTGTTCTTTGCAACTATAATTTTAAAAAGAATTAGCAGAGCAGAATCATTTAAAAAAAATCACAAAAACCCGCAAGTGATCATTCATGGTAAATATATCCGTGGTTTTCCTCTCAATTTTAGTGTTACCTGTTCCACATGTATGTGGGAGTAAGAGCTGGTGGTGGCATTGGAGATGAAATTGAAGATCCTGCTGGAGACCCTTATGAAATGTATCGAATTGTTTTTGACATCACATTTTTCTTCTTTGTCATTGTTATCCTACTGGCCATTATTCAAGGTACCATCACTTATCTTAGAAAAGACTGTTGGTTTACTTAAGTTCTGTAATGTATTTAAATCATATTTCTGTTTGAGATAAATTTTATAGCAGTATTGTTATAAAGACTTATTTCAGAGCTGATGAAATCATTAATTCTGAAAGTAATAAGTTCATACTCAATTCATAAATAATACATTGTCCCAAGTACTATACAAAGTGCAAGAAGCATAACGTGTTGCTACTTTTCCATTTGAAATAGGTCTAATTATTGATGCTTTTGGTGAATTAAGAGACCAGCAAGAACAAGTGAGAGAAGATATGGAGGTATGAATAAAATCTGAATAAGGTCATTACGTCTTCCATTGCTCTTACTCATCTAGATTGCTACAAGTTAAAATAGTGTCTTTGAGTTAAAATTAATTTTTAACCACAACTTTTGTTTCCAGACCAAATGTTTTATTTGTGGAATTGGCAACGACTATTTTGACACAACCCCACATGGCTTTGAAACACATACTTTGCAAGAACACAACTTGGCAAACTACTTGTAAGTATATTTTACTACTGGAATTATGATAGAACTTTTAACTGCAGAGTAATTTAGGTGCACACACTGCTGACAATCCTGTGACAGAATTCCGTAGAACTGAGGAGTATCTCCATTCCTTTCTGGTCTCCCCTCCTCTAATCCACACTGCTGGTCATCTTTGAAGTGTTCATCTTACGTATGAGTTACCTTAGTGTAATGAGAGCTGAATGCACATCAACTCTTTATTCCTCTGGAAGGAAACCCAGACAAGGGGAGTAATAGGGAACAACACAATGGCTTAATAAATTGCTGTAATCTGGAAGTTTTGATTGTGTCTTTGGGGGGGGCCTTAGTAGCATTGATGAAGTCCTTGAAAATTCACCTCAGTTAGACAAGAATAAAACCCAAATCAAAACACCAAATTAAAAAAAAAAATGGGGGAGGGAGTAGGCATTTCTGGAAGATTCCTGGAAGGTAAGCTACAAAACATTAAGTACAAGTCAAGTCTGATCCTATAGTCCTTTAGTGATAGTGCAGCTTTCCAAAACATTGAAGTAATCAGTTGTATGTGTCTAGACCATTGCCCAGACTCCCAAGACAGCGATCTTCTAGTTCTGTTATTACATACAGAGCAGATTAAAGATGATATTTGATAATAGCACAGATAACACTATAAGCATTGTGCCAGCAGAACCAAAGGAGCTGAAGTGGTGGTATCTTATTGAAGTCTGGCTTTGGAATACTGCATTTGAACTTTTTAAATTAAAAAAAAAAAAAAACCAACCAAAACCATGTGCTCCTCCGGGAGTGGAGGCTGTATCATTCCTTGTAGAGCAACTGACTCTGCAAAATAAATGCACATTCCTTTGGGAAGGCAAATTTCCTTTAACATCCATAGTTTTACCAGTCTACAATTTCCTTTCTTACTATATTGAAATGCTTAATTTGCATATTGGAACATGTAATTCACAGTAAATTAAAAATGGCCATTTTCTCAGTACTAGAATATGTAGTGTGCAATCTTTCTAACCAAGTTGCCCTTTAATTAGACAAACGTTAAAGTCAATCTATGTTTCTTGCATTAGCAATGAAAGCACATACCAAGTTTAATTCCAAATACAGTGCGTGAAAAGAGCTGTGTTACGTATGAACAGACCACCATGAGTACTCTACAGCCTTCCTAGTCAGTTCAAGCTCTCTGCATTGGAGTGAGCACAGGTTATCTGAGAGAGGCTCAGTTTATGAGCTGTATGGCATGAATCTTTGGAAATCTTGACGCAGCAGAGTATTTGCCACACTTTCAACTTCTTGCATATTACCCACAGAACTTCTTCAAAGGTGAGATGTTGGAACATACGTGTAGAGGAGTTGGCAGATGCCTAATTCAGGTATTGCACCTAGCACTGAAATGAAGAAAATACTAAACTACATTTTTCCACTTCTACAGATCTTACATCTGTTGTTAGCAGTTCCGCAGAAGAAACACTGGAGGACAGAATATTCTCCTTTAGCAACACCAATACTTTGGTGGTTGACATAATCTCCCTTACATGCTCTAGTCTAGGAAGTTAGCCAGAGATACATTTTCTGCATTAACACCTGCTTCATGTGCTTGTTTCAGGTTCTTTCTAATGTATCTCATTAACAAGGATGAAACTGAACATACTGGCCAGGTGAGTAAAAATAAAACCTTTTTTTTTTGAGATTGTTTTTCAATATTTTGATCTTCTTCATTCTTGTAGCTGTGTACCACCAGGTGGAAGTGATGTACCACCACAGAGTGGAGATACCACCCTCCCTAAGAGACTTGTGCAAGTAAAAGAAAAGGAAGGATTAAAAAAAAAGGGAGGGGGTGGAATGCAGCAGTGTTCTACCCAGGACTGAACTCTGTCAGAAGTAATTTATTAGCAAGATTACTGTCATCTTACCTCTGAAATGAAATCTTGAACCATAGCAGTTGCAGTTTATGCCCAAGAGATTAAGTAGTTAAGAGACTATACTTATAGTCTAAATAAATATATGTGTATATAGACAGGAAAATGGATGTCTGTGTGTATGTTTAGTGTTGTTAGGCCCTAAAGGTAAATAAACAAGAAAATAAATAGGATTTAGTTACATCTTAAGAAACTGTTACGCAAACCCTACAGAAGTACCTTTTATGTTTTCCAAGCAAACTAAACCACATTTTATATATATAGATCATGCACAGGTTTGCTTTGATATAACTAGACTGGTTAATTTACACATACTCAGCTTTTCTAAGAGGACGTAAATTTCAGTAGTACTGAATCAAGAAAAGTGCAGAGCAATACTTTTACAAATGTTCTTGAGTACCAGTCTTTGAGTTTTGATGTCTTCACAGTTCTATTTCATGGTAATAGGCACATGGTTATTCTTAAAAGTTTATATAGAGTACAAGCTGCAAGGTGTCTGTTAAAATAAATATTTTTTATCATTTTCAGGAGTCATTTGTGTGGAAGATGTACCAAGAAAGATGCTGGGATTTTTTCCCAGCAGGGGACTGCTTCCGGAAACAGTATGAGGATCAACTTGGCTAATATGACAAAAGAAAGTATTCATGAACTGTTAAGATCCAGTATACAAAAACCTTTCTTTTCTTTTCATGGTGTAATTTCACAGCTTGTATTTGCTCTAAATGTCTTTAAACTTCAAGACATATATAAAAATTGACACTACTTCATAAGCTTTTTGTACCTAACACATGCAAAACAAGTCTTTTGTTGGAATTTTAATTAGAAAAGAGAAAACTATGCCACATTAACTTAAGCCTTCCAGTTCAAACATGATATGAAATTATAACAACTTTTAAACCACATCATTAATCTAGTGTTTGGCAGTACAGTTGAAAGGGCTAAAAGGTGTCTTAATTGCACATTTGACTTTTAAGAACTTGAACATCAGAGACATGCCTCAGAAAAAATATTTTAACTGCTGTCCAATTTGCCCCCCAGTATTTGCTAGTGAATGTACTAAGATACAGCTTGAAAAGCTTTAAGCAGTTAAAAACACTTTCAAACACTTTGTCAACCTTGAAACATTAAGTGCCTTAAAACCTCTGTAGACATAGCTATGCAAACTTTTTATTTATGTTAGTGTTCTAGATGAACCGATCCATTAAATGTATTGCTTTTCTGTCTTTTTGTATGAAATTGCACTTGAAGCGTGTCTATGTACTCCCTTCAACAACAGCTTATTAGATGCTGCTCTTAAAAGAGACCGTATCAAAATGAAAACAATTTATATCTTAGGCCAAATTAAAATAATGTTATATGGTCACCTGCAAGTAGAAGCTGCTAGGATTATGCTTTTTTTTTCTTCTAATAAAACGTGCCCACTGCAATAAAGTACTATAAACCAAATATTCCCTTGCTGTCTTTTTCTCTCATTATTCTACAATACGGAGATGTGGTGTCAGGATGGTGACTAAAAACACATGTTCATCGTTCAAGCATAGCTTTATTTTTAGGACTACATATAGCAAGTACAAGCTGAAACAACTGTTCTCTGTGTGCTGTAGTCTGTATCTTTAGCAAAGAAAATCCTCATTTCATCATAAATTTTAGACCTTTCTAAGAATATTAGTCTTAGTCAATTTTCAATTGCACCTAAATGAATATTGGTTGTACAGAGTTTAAGGTGCCACCAAAAAAACCAGGTATTTGGCAGACTGAACAAAGAGAAACAGATAAAGGAAATAATAAGGAGATAAAGGAGATTTAACTTTCTACTTAATGTTTGATATATCAATTATTCACATATGGAAATCTGAGCATCAGGAAATCATGCTGTCCAGCCAGTCTTCAAGCTCTTCCTCAGTAACATTTTTGGATGTATTTTGTTGTTGCTGTGTTGCTGTCCTCTTCTCTTCAGGCACGTCTAATTTTAAAGTGTCTAGAAAAGCAAGAACAACAGACATGAAAATCTGGAAACAATTCCATACCAGCTCTTTGTCCTGGTCCATTTTGCTTTTTAATGCATAACTCACTCTATTAAAATCTCTTTCTTGAAGAATAGTGAGTCATATTCCAAAAATAGTAGCAACAAAAAAATGAGACAGTTTAATAAGCTCAACCAGACCATCTGATTCAGGGCAGGCAGGGTGTGGTCTGCAGCAGACAGGTTATCAGTAATTCCACTGCTGTGATCTATTTGCAATCCTGTCTGATGCAAGGTTTACTTTAAAGTAGGAGATGAGCAGGAGGTTGCAACAGGAGATCATCTGGTGCTGTTATTACAGCATAATATGATTCCACATTCTGATGACTCTGTTTTCTGAAGGGATTTACACTGTGCTTTGGAGTGGAAAGCCTGACCTACCACTGAAGTGAACATGCATTTCAGGACTGTCTTGAGTAATAAGGTTTGCTGTATTGCTTGTGGTGACATCTTACATATTCATCAATCTTGGACTTAATTTTTAAGATAGTAAGAAAATCATACATATAAAATCAGAGATGCTAAAAATTCTTTTGAAGTATTGTGGACTGGGGAGGAATAGAAACCATCTCCATCCAAACTAGCAAACAGTAGTACAACTTCCAGGAGTGCAAACAAAATAAAGAGTTTCTCAATTTTTCTAAAATATGAAAATGTATGTTTTATTTCCATACTAATGTTAATATTGTAAAATCAATGCTAGTAAAGTTTCAAAGTAGCATTTAAAGCAAGCCATCAGAAATACCTGCCAATCCTCTCTGTACTCTTTGCACAGTGAACTGAAGGTTGATAATGCTACATAAAAACTTTATCTTCCTCTCACTAAAATTTTTCAGCGATACATTTTAAATTTTTTTCTGAATCATAAGACCAATGCTGTTTGCAGATGGATTTCTCTTAGTGCTTAGAATGAACTAAAGTTTCACCATTGTCAGTTAAGTGAGGAGTAGTTATAAAACTGGAAATGGACAAATGGGTCAGAACATAGCCCCAGATAAATGAAATGCAGTACAACAGGGATAATGACAGCAGCACTGTTGACTGACTAATCAAGAGTTCAAAAACATCACCAAAACAGAGAGCAACAGAAATTCAAGAAGGACATTCTGGGGAGAAAAGAAACCTTACCATTTTCCTTACAATCTGTTTTCGGATCTTTCTCACTTGGTTTGTTGTTAGACAATGCGCTTGACACAGGTCTGTTTTCTGTATCAATGGGAGTAGCCAGATTTAGGAGGAGATCTAGTTCTTCATCCAAATGGTCAGTCTCTTGCTGTGAAAGTGGGCAGGTTCTCTGAAATGGTTCAGCCGCACTTGCCATAGGATCATTTTTACTTACAGGCTCTGATGGAGCAACAGAAACACCAACAGGATGGGAGACCAACACCTTTTCACCTTGAACCAGAGACTGTCGGAACAGAAGCACTCTCCTTTTGCTGTCTTCAGCAATTTTAGATTTCACCTGTGGAAGCTCCACAGGTGTTGATGCCTAAGAATACAAGAAAGGACTTAAGTTCTTATGATGAACTCTATTTTTACTATTCTGTCTAACTTGGATTGTAATTCATGCTTCCAACTTTGATCATTGTAACTTAAGAAGTTACAATGAATTTCAGCAGAATGGAATTCAGAAGTAAACTAAAGTTCTACTGATACACAGAAACAATTACAAAATACAACATCCTTTTATCCCTTATTACAGAATATTAAATTGTATGCTAAAACAGAAAGTTCCATTGTTTCACAAATACTTCCTGGAGATTTACTTTCTTTAGTTCTTCTGTAATGAAATGCCATCAATGACCTGGATTTTGGAATGACTGAAGTCAGAATTTGGCTAGAAACTTCATCTCATGTTAGGTTTTCCCTCCAAAATTCCAGTCTTGAAAGCAAATCATACTGTAAGTCACTGAATATCACTTAGCAGAAGTTATAGTGTATAGCTGTACATATTAAATAAATGAAACCAAATCATAAAATTATCAAGTAGTGAAATGAGAAATGGCAATTCATTATTCAACTGCGGAATACAGATTCTACTTATATCAGGATGCTCTGATATTAATAATACTTACGTGCATCTGATGACTCACCACCGGTCAGAATGAGAAGACAAAGATTAAATGTCAGAACACACACTTTATAAACCTGATAAGAGTTCTAGTCATAGTCTTTAACTTTTAAGAAGGAAATCGCATTTGAAAGTAACATACATTTGCAGATTCCCTCAGTCACCACATCTGCAGACATATTTGATCTCCCTTAAGAAAAAGCATAGTTATGTCAGTACATGCAACTCCAAAAGAATTAAAATATCTTCTGTTAGAGTCACGTTTCTTTTTCTTTGCTTAAGCAGATGGATTTTTAAAAGAATTTGCTTCTATGTTTGTCTCATTGGTTCTTTTGCCCATACATGAGTATTTTCTTTTTCACAGCTTGAAGAAACACTTTTTCCTAATATTATCTTGCTCCCCCACTTTTTTTTCACCAAAGCATAAATTACATTTTCTTCACCTGTCCGGTTTACAGCTCTACCTATTCTAACACAGATGTAAGTCTGATCCATGGAATAAGCATGTATGTTGATATTAGCTATACAGAAGAGTAAATCACTATTAAAATAGTTAACAAGAAAGAACGGGAAAGCACTTTCAAAATTTTGTTGCAAGCTTTTCACAGCTGCTAAGAAGAGAAGCAAATACAAAAACAGTGCAATCATTCCAAGTCAAACACTCTGATACCCGATTTCAAATCGAATGTCCTGCACAAGGAAGGATTTTGTTTGAAGCTAACCAAACATAAAAACTGCTGATACAGGGGTATACTGCACTGCATGCCATTTGACATGCCAGTCTTGATAAATTTATTTACTTATTAAATACATTCAAGTTATGTTTGAAAACCAAGTTTAAATTCATGATTCTTGCATAGATTATGTCCTTAGAATATTTGCATTTTCATGTGAAAATTCACAGCATTACCTGCACAAGTTCAGCAGCTACATTCAGCCTCAGATGCAGAGGCAGTTCCTGAAGAGCTTGGACCAAAGACTGGCAGTCAACAGAAAGCGCAGATAACTGAAATATAGTTCAACACAATACAATTGTATTAAAATAAAATGGACTAGTAATTACTTTAATCTAAAAGATATTGTCAATAATTGCAGGAATTTATAGTTTTATGTTACGCATGTACAAAGTAGTTTGGCTAAAATACATATAAAGGCCTACAATACAAACATGGGTTTGATAATTACAAAAGCAACAAACTATAGTTACATATACTTCTAAGAAAATACACATGAACAATGCTCTGCTGCTGCCTAGTTGCTCAAAAGATGAAACTGTCACTTAATGCAACAGTTACTAAAGTTTCCTCTTTTTCTTGCTCCCTTTTAGTTTGGGGGGTGGGGAGGGAGAGGTGGGGAGGCTGTAAATTAATAAAACCAAATAAATACAAAATGGATCAGCAATTCACACTGCTTCCCTTTGGGAGTCAACAGGGTGGCTTTTGACATCTGCACACCCACAGCAAGAATGATCATCAAAGTAACAGTGTGTTCTCAGAGCATATTTACAAAAATCAAAACCAAAAAATAGAACTAATGAAATTGCTTCAACTGTTTCTTGCATCTAAATTCTTGTTCTTGTATCCAATAATGAAAGTAAAAGGACAAAACAATTTAAATACTTGGTGGCTCAATTTTTTCTTCTTTAGTAGAAACTATATTTACAATGGATCAAAGATGATTCATTGGTACAAATAACCTCAAAAAGTCTTCACAAGCTATTGTTATTGCCCAGCAATGAACTAGAACTTCAGAAAATCCTGTTCTTTTGACAGATATTGAAGAACAAATATGGCTTCTGCAAAGAAATTGTATGAATCTGGCAACATTAAAAACTGTGAAAAATCAAGTATCAGTGAACAATATTAGGAAGAGCTAAGTACACTTGCAAAAATACTAATGTGAATGAACATTGCAAATGAAGGTGAAATTAGAGATGTGGAAGATGAGGAAAGGCTGTGGATGAAGGAAAAGAGGATTTTTGAGAAATAATATAATGGAAGAAGGAATTCAGTATCTAAGTAGTGATTTCACTAAAAGTAGTGCCTGAATAAAGACAAACAAAGATACCAGGACAGTATTTAATAAATTATAAACACTTCATGGTAGATGTAGCCACTTGTTCAAGAAAATAAGCAGAGGCATACTTTTATCCTGGAATTGCCATTTTTTAATGAAAAAATCAAATGACAATTACCTCTTTGATTACCTCTGTGCTCTGAAACATTTTTTATTGTATTTTATCAATACAAAATAAAGTGAATCCAGATCTATTTTTTATAACAATGAATGATAATATTCTTAATAACCTGAAAGTTTTTTATTATTCATGTCACATTTCCATTTCATATTTGACACTGATACTTTGCCACTGCTTTCTTTAATACAAATAGTATGGAATAAGAAATACCTAGTAATTCTGCAACTATTTTTAAGCCTTTTCTTTTAATTTTGTTCCATCATTATCACTTCAATTAAGATTGCAATAACTCTTTCTACATAACGTGTGTACAGGCAAAGAACTGCAAACAGATGAGGCTAAGAGGCAAAAGCATAGAATCTGGCAAAGTGGATTTGGAATGAAAATCAGACTTGGATCCAGCTTCCAGGGAAAACAAAGATGGGCAAGAAAAAAAATCGAGATACCTGGCTTAGGACCAGAGACAATGTGCTAGATTAGATAGGCTATGAAAACATCTCAGCCAGGCTTCCTGACTAAAGTAAGAAATCAAAGGAAAGAAATAGTGGCTAGTAAACTATTTGAAATTGACATAACATCAGCAAGAAAGTCACAGCAACAAATTGGGATGGGTCGAGAGAAATGACTACAGTTTGGTAGGGACAGAGGCAGAAGAGCATGCACACCCCAACACACTTCACAATGAATGAGTGTGTTGGACCAGTTCCATAACTGTGCACTCTCATCACTGGCAGCCAGAAGAATATTTGTGAAATCACTGGCAAAATGCAACTTCATTCTGCTCACAATGACTTCTAGCCATTCAGAAATGAATTAATGAGTACAAACCACTTAAATGTTATAATGAAAAGCCTATGAGGAAATTATGAAGAAGTTAATATTCTGCATACTGATCTTGCACACTAGGAATGGAAGAAACTGACAAGAAAAGAACCAGTTTCCCTTATTCTCCCTTCACTGGATGGATTTGCTTGTTTTTTTCCTTCAACATTACTTAAAAACCTAGCCTGCTGTTTTGATTATTTTTCATTAAGCAAAAGACCCAAAAGCCTCCAGCATCAGAGACCAAGTAATAAAGATATACAGAATAACGAGCACTGCCTACATATTCTTTGCCAGGCAAGCATTTATACAAACTCATTTGAAAGATAATTCTGTTACCTGCTTATGGCATATGCTTTCTCTATCCCACTCCTTCTCATCTGCAAATTGGAACTGTGCAAAGAAATCACCTAAAGAAAAGAAATAAAAAATAGTTTAATTTTTTAAAAAAACAAGCTCTCTCTCTGAAATTCCCAATCCCAAAGAAGTAAATTCAATCCATAAACACTACATCTTTAACAAATGTGCAGTTAATGCTTCTTGTATTCACAAAGTACCGTAGAAAGATCTTTTAATCTCTTATTCACAAAACAGTATTGAAAAAGGCATGAAAGATTCAAAATGGAACAAGAAGGTGCTAGATGCCATGTCAACAAGCAAGATTTTCATAGAAAAGTCTGATTTTGACAACATAATATGTACAGTATTCACAAAGTGCATTTTTATGAGCAGCTTTGAATGTGCTGTAGACAGATCTTCTGTCTACAAGTAAATCTCTCTTAAAATGGATTATGAATGTCCTAAAAATTGGTTTGTACAGGACAAGTAAAGACTTCTGGTCTGGTAGCTAAACTTCCCAGACTCTATTCCTTGAACTAGAGCCTATTCCACCATGTCATAAAAAAAAGAGGCACTGAATCTCAAACTCCAATTCATATTCATAAGGGACTGAATGAAAAGAAAATTTAAAACTATTTAAGCTACATACATAACCTTTGTCATAAGATCTTCTAACCTCCTACCATATTCCTCCAATACAGAAAGAACTTCCTCTTACTATCAGAGGGATGTGGATTATTATTTTGGTTTAGATTCTATTGCAGCACCATGCCAGGTTGCAAAAGACAGTCTTGTAAGTATATTCAATGAAAAAACACAGAAGAATTCCAGGAACACAAAACAAATAGTAAGGTTCATGACAGAGGAACAATGAAAGATTAGGTTTGCAAGATGACAAAGGTCCACATTAACAGAAAGCAAAGATGTTGTTGATGTATGAGACATACACCTCCTTAGACTACACAGTTTGAGAACAAATAGCTACTTCAGTTTTTTTTTTAAAAAAAACACTGTTGATTTATTATGTTAAGGAGATGAAATTTGATCCTGAGAATTAACCATTGCCTGCAAGTCACTAGAGTTTGGTCCAGCAGATAGCTGAGAAGCAACAGCCCATTCTTTCCCAATGTGCTCAAGGAAGTTTACAATGGCATTACCAACAACTGAGCATCTAAATTCCATCTGGTTCTCAATACCCTAAACTGCCATTTATACCTTTGACAATGCCCAAGTCAGGCCCTTAATTCTGCAATACAAAATCCCAACATATAATGTACAGTCCCCAAAACTTTCTTTTCCATTGTCCGTCTGTCCCCAAGATTTGGAGAGTTCACCCTTTCAGCAGTTTTAACCGTGTTACCGCCAGCCAGCTTCTGTTTTGCAAACAGAATGAATAAGCAGCAAAATAGCATAGTAACTGGCATAATTCTTTGCCAAACAATTAAAAAAAAAGTCCTAACCATCTCCCAGCTCGCTTGTAAAATTTCTTTGCCATGACTTAAAAAAAAATATTTAAAGTGTGTTTCTAATTGAATTCATTTCATGTATGCTTACTGGGTAGGTGTCCCTGATGCAGCTGCACATACTAATCACACTGTTTACCTGGCAAATCCATCATCATTATCTTCAGAAGCATTCCAGCAAGAAAATTTATTTATATAGATATTTATGACCATTGTGTATATACCAGTGTGTAGTTCATATAATTTATGAACATTAGTTAGGTATGCTAAGCAGTAAGGAAAAATAAGATCCTGTCTTTGTGTACCTATTGACAGATGCAAATACTTAGCTTGAGCACTCAAAATTGATCCACTGATGACAAATGAGCTGCCTTCTTCACTGAGCAAGGCACAACAGTAAAAAGATCCCTCTATTTCAAAAACTTCTAGAATACTTTTATTACGTAATAACTAAAGATGAAAATTAAAGAAATCCAAATTCATTCTTCAGTTTCATGATTTTAAAATGCACATTAAAATGTGCAAACTTGTTTTAACAGCTCATGTTTTAAAGACTCAATTTAGTAACATATTAGCTATCATGGAATCATAGAAGTTTTATTGAAAAATAATTAAGTGATACTCAAAGTCTTCATACTATTAGAATGAAGGCATAAGTATTTTCTTCCAATATCCACAAGTTTCCTTCAGTTATTTCTCATGCTGTGTCACAGAGGAAATGGGATTTTCTTCTGCTCCTATAAGGGAGTAAAATTAAACTAAAGGATTAGTCAAAAGCTTTTTGGTATCTGAGAATGACCAGATGTAAGGCAGCTAATCAAACCTTTATCAGGAAAATCCACTGAAATCAAGAACTGGTTTATGATTCTCCAGTCTCACAAAGTTGGTAATAACAGATCTTTCATTTGATATTGTATTGCTGAAGTAAAGGCTATGACTTAAACTGTAGTTTAACTAGGTTCTTTAAATAAGTTAACAAAGCATGCCTTTTAAGTGGAGAAGCAATAACTAAAATTCACAGCAGCACATTTAATGCAAATTAGGTTAATGAGAATGTTAGTCTAACCAATTATCTTTTCACAAATTCCTTTACCCTGAAAATAATTTCCTTTTATGCCATGAATACTATTCAAATGTCTTGCAATGACTCTAAGTTCCTTCCAACATAAAAACTATTCATATTTTTGATGTTACTTACAGCTACTACATGGTCTTCAAATACAGAGTAGCTAAGAATAATGCGTTCAAGTAAACTTCACGTATCATCTTTTGTAACGTTCATAATAAGCCTTAATATTCTTCATTGCATAAAATGTAACTTTATTGTGAAAGGATAGCAAATCTAAATCACTATTCTTCCCTTGCACTTCAATATATTTAAAGCTAAATAAATTTATTTAAATAGAACATTTTTCACAGTCTCATTTGCCCAATTAGCTCTTATACAAATATTCTTTGAACTGCAGCATCAAATAAATCCTACCTGTAATCTGTAATAAATATTTCCAATCTGTGAAATTATATGAGACTAAAAGTTGAAAAAATTGGGGGGAAAATGGCTTTAAGTAGGAAACCCAACATCTGAGTGGAATGATTTTGTTAATTTTAACCCTAATTAAAAACAAAAGAGACAAACCAGTACTGAAGACAGAGGAAAAAAGTGTTCTGTAGTCTTAGAGATTTTCAAATTGGAGGGGGGGAACAAACAACATAACAGGATCCTACTAAGACTGACATAATTGAAAGGAGCACAAGTGCAAATACAGGAGTCTAAACACATCTTTTTGATCAGAATTTACTTTCTCCTAAATAAGCACCAATGGTTTTGATAAACTTCTTTGGAGTTTCCAATCTTTGCTCATCTCCCATTTATTTTATTTTAGGAATTCAAGCTTCTGTCTGCAAGTCTTTTGCATCAGCTAAAGAATATGCAATAAATTTATGATGTCAATATCGATCTGAACCAAAAAAAAACATGCAAGGAAACTGCAGCTTACCTACATTGGGAAATTAACAATGAGACCTAAAATATCTCAAAAAGCACCCTCTATCTACAACACTTGCTAAAGTTCTTTCTGAGTTACTAAATTGAGACAATTCACTCCAAAGAAAGTCCATCTTCAAAATACATACATTTCAAACAATTCTACAAGTCTAACTTGTAAAAGAAGCCTTTCTCTCTGTATTAATCTCCAGTTCACTGTTTATGAAGGATATAATATCAAAACCAGTGTGCCTATTCCACCAGTCTTCTTCAGAGTTGCAACAATACAGGAGGATACATTTTTAAGGTGAAAAAGCCAACCAGTTTAACACTTTTCTGCAGAGAAAAACAATCTGAATCACAGAGTTTAGGCATAAATGATGCATGAAATCCTACCCAGTCCCAATGGTTCACATAAGACTGACTCTCCTGAGAAGCAGGGGGAGCATCAGCAACATATTCTTTCACTTATGATAATGCAATACTTCATGTAGAAGATCCAAGAGAAGACAGAGATCTATAGATCAATGCAAACGTGAGCAACTACCAAGTCATTAATTTTGAGCTAACTTACAAGAAAAAAGAAGAAACTAAAGCTTATCAGTCTTTTGGGATTAATTGAGTGTGAATGAATCTTTCTCAAACTGGAAGAAAAAGCATGAGGAAGAACATCCAACCATCCACGGCTTTCTTATGACGATCTGGAAAACAGCGTGGAAATGGCAAGAAACACAGACTCTATGCTTTGGAACATCATCAGAATGTGCCATCAATAATATTTTTTATATTAGTTATCTATCTAAAATCTATTTTATATAAAAATCTCTTTGGATAAATACTACTGAAGATTTCTTTTTGTAGTACACCTGATGGGTTTTTTTCTCTTACAAAGGGAGACTCACAAATGTATGTACAAATTCATAACAAATGTTCTTCCAACACTAGGAAATGTATGTTCTGCAAAGGTTTTATATGAATAATTTTAAACACATCATAAAGAAATAATGATCTAGATATGATAGTTTTCCCACAATGAAATATTATATAATACTGAGAAACAGACTTCTGGAAGACACAAGGCTTCTAAAGATTCTTGAAAGCAGTTCTAATAACATCACCAATTTCTATTTCTCCTTTTTTTAGTTTCTCTAGTTTGATAGAGTACACACTGTAACTAAGACTAAGGCTGCAATGTTCTACTTATGCAATTTGCCACAAGCATAGACTGAGTAATAGCAATTTTCAGAATGTGAGAATACAAAACCAACAGATAAAGGCCATGTAAGAACTGAACAGATATTAATTTTCTTCAAATATTATTAACATTGATAGATTGCAAGTCACTGCAAAGGCTGTCCTTTATCAAGAACATGGCAGGTATTTCTAAACAACATGCCTTCACCACAAATATTTTAGCACAACCCATACTTTTTTCCTCATTCTACTACTCACCAGTAGGCTGCACAGCCATCTATTTCAAATTCCAGAAAGTTTATGCAACAACTTCACAGAATCACAGAATCACAGAATCACAGAATCACCAGGTTGGAAGAGACCCATCGGATCATCGAGTCCAACCATTCCTACCAAACACTAAAACCTGTCCCTCAGCACCTCATCTACTTGTGCCTTAAACACCCCCAGGGAAGGCGAATCAACCACCTCCCTGGGCAGCATATTCCAATGCCTAATGACCCTTTCCATAAAAAACTTCCTCCTAATCTCTAGCCTAAATCTCCCCTGGCAGAGCTTGAGGCCATTCCCCCTCGTCCTGTCTCCTGTCACTTGGGAGAAGAGACCAGCTCCCTCCTCTCTACAACCTCCCTTCAGGTAGTTGTAGAGAACAATGAGGTCTCCTCTCAGCCTCCTCTTCTCCAGGCTANCTCTCCTCCTGGTAGCTCTCCAGACAGACTTGTCCCAGTCTGTAGCTCTGCACAGGGTTGTTGTGCCCCAAGTGCAGGACCCGGCATTTGGCTGTGTTAAACCTCATGCCGTTAGACTCAGCCCAGCTGTCCAGTCTGTTCAGATCCCTTTGCAGAGCCTCCCTACCTTCCAGCAGATCGACACTTCCACCCAGCTTAGTGTCATCTGTAAACTTGCTAAGGGTGGACTTAGCACAAAGTTTCTAATTAGTAGCAGAATTCATGTCTCAAAATATTTTAAATAACTTTCTTTGACTGATACCAGCAGAAGTTCTTGAGCTCTGTACAAACACACTGACATCAAGGATACTTGTAGCCATCAATGCAAACTATAAGGTGTATTTATAACTGGGTTTAAGAACAACAATATTCTAAATTAATTCCCTAGCACCATTATACTTGTACTATTAAACACAATTTGAAAACTAAATATGTGGATATGACCAAGGAATGGGATCATCTGATCAAGGCAAAATGATGTCCTCAACATTCAAAATGCATTTCAGATAAATGAATAAGAAGGAAGGATCTTCAGCAACTAGTGCTACATCTGGAATAAGGAGTGTCTATTCAGGAAGAACAGAAGTAATCTAACATATAAAGGAACTGCAGCCTATTGAAATCAAGATCTGGTGCCAGTTTTTCAAATGAGGAGCAGGATGAGGCCAACAACTGCCAAAGAACACAATGGTTATAAGAAAGAATATAGGTTTTTTTTAAAAGGTAAAGGTTAACAAGAGTCAGAACAGGAAAACAGAACAAATAAAATTATATCTGGAGAGGTTCAGAAAAACAAACAGTAGTACACATGCTTCTGCACAAACACTAGGTGACTAAGAGAAGAAACTGTAATGCCTTTAAGCCTTTAAAGCTTAAAAAAAATTATGACACTGGGATACTGGGAGCAATGGAAAGAAGACTGAGGAGAGTGGTGCAATATCAGCTCGATATGATTGATGGAAAAAAAATTTAGAAACTATAAGAAATGTAATGGATATGTAGATAAACATAATACTTGGGGGAAGAGAAAGCAGAGCATCTGAAAAGGAAAACTCTGCTGCATGGTCTAAGGCATTTTTTTAGCAAAAAAATCATGCAAATAAGCAAGATGTAACACCCATCGTTTACATGTTTCCAAAAGCATTCACTGACATCCCACTCTCTTTCCCACCTAAGACTTCAGAGCAGCAAAAAGAGGAGGTTTTGTATGAATAAATAATTGCCTAAAAGTAGGAAGAAAAGGAGTAAATTTTCACATTAAAACAAACTATCAGTACAGTTCTCTGGGATCATATCTGTTTAACCTCTTCACTCAGTTAAAACAGAAAAGAAAAAAAAGAAGAGAAAAATGAAGTAACAAAGTTTGCTGATGATACTAAGTTTCTCATGGTAGCGAAGATGAAAGAGATCTGTGGATAATGACATAAAAACTTCACAAGATTGAGAAAGCAGATTGTGAAATGTCAGATGAAACTCAATATTGAAAATTCAAAATGCTGCAGTTCTAACTTCACATACTAAGTAAGTTCAGAGCTGACCAACACCACCTAGAATCAGAGTCCCACAGTGCTCAAAGAAACAAATTCTTTGGAATTGTTCAAAAAGCAACAGTAAACAACACAGAGAACATCATTACACGCCCGTCAGGCACTATTATCTCAAGCACTGTGCACACCCGTGGTTATCCAAGTCCAATCTGAAAAAAATTGAATAGCATTAGAAAAGGTGTTGAACAGTTTCTGTATGAGAAACAAATTAGTAACTTAAGCCAAGGGAGAGGAACCAAGTGAACGTGACAGAGATCTAAAAAACATGAAAGGCATAAAAAGGGCAGAAAAGGGCTAACTGCTCATTGTCTCTTCTCACAGAAGACCTAGAGTCATTCCAGCAGGGAACACATTCAAAACAAATAAATAGCATCAAATCTTTATAAGCTGAAGCTAGGTTGTGTCACTCCATGCCATCAGATGGTGCAGATGACCCAAGTTTCCATAGATGCAAGGAGGGATACAACACAGATCTTTTTAAATACAGAGATTACATATTTGGCTCAGGAAGACCCTGGGACATAAACTGTTGCAGGTCTACAAAGTTTTTACAAAAGTAGCATATCACATAGCATGCTCAGGTGCCTGACCTTGTGTATCTCCAGATGGTCCGTGGGGCATTTTTGAGGGTTTTTTTTTGAGGATTTGTATGTTTGTTTGTTTTATTTGTAAAGCTCTACCTTTCACTTTAATTACCTTTCTGCAGAAAACATACATAAGAAAAGTAGTAAGTAAAGGAAGAAAAATTTATTTTAAATCTGTAGCTAACAGTTCTTTCAAGTCAATACACTTTTTACATCTGCAGGGTGTACAAGGAGACAACACTGCCATATGGCAAACTATATAGGCAGCATCAAGCAGACTCTCTTTGTTTTCTAATTAACTTTTCCACATTTTGCTAAATGCATCTCTATTTTTCACATGTAGTTTTTATTAAATACCTAATGATTCTACCACTTAGAATGTAGAAAAAAATTGTAAAATATAAGAACAAAATGCACTGAATGAAAAAGCATATTTAAAATTTCACCCAAATAGAGTAGTTTGATATGGTTATTTGTAAGTACCTACCCTGTCTTCTCCATTATTCACTTTTTTACGGATAAACAATAAAATTATATTTAAATGTGAGGTTATTGTTCTCCCCATAGGTTAAATTTAAAATAGTCATTAAGTATCAGCTAGCCACTTTAAATATTTACATTTTTTCTGATGCTTTATGACATTTTATAGTGCCATTTTTTCAGGTCATGAACTTATAACACATTTAGTAGTTATTAATGTCACTCCAACCAGCTTACTAGATTAGACAAAGTATAAAAAATCCATAGGTAATATTGATTTTTGAGCAATATTACTCAAGAGAAATGCTGAAAAAAGGCAAAAATCACCTCATAAATTAATGCATAAATACTCATGACCAAAGACTTTTTTTCACAGCAACCACATGACATAGTGGGAAGTGAAATTTGTGATTTTCCCAAGGCATGGGGACAGACAACTCTCCTTTGGGTAGAAGGGAAGGAACTCATGCACTTTCCCAAGACTGGACCCAACGGGGAAAGAGTAGCGTAATAGCAGAGTTTTTGATCTCCACTGAATAATAGGTGAAGGAACCGAATGATCTGGCCCTTCATGAAGATCCACTTTTCTACAGGGCTAAATAGACATCTAACATCAGTACAGCCTGTGCCCACAGCAGAAAGCACAGCTGTAATTCAGCACTGGAAGAAACAAAGAAATGGCAAGGTTCCCACCCACAAAGGGAGATTTACATAATGTCAAACTGCAGAACTCTGAAGAGGAATCCACTTGCATGTGCTGGCACAAGGTACTTTTGAAAGATTCTGACTTGCAAGTGAGGAAAGAAGAGAGAGAATGACAAGATGATCTGAAACAAGAGGAACACGTTTCAAAGAGAACAGAAACTGGTCACATCTGAAAAGAACCCTGATTTGCCTTGCCTATGGACAGGAACTGTTGAGTGGTAGCCACAGTGACTGGGCATCAGAGGATGAAGGAGAGAGAGAAGGATGCATTCCTATGGATTCTATCAAACAAAAATTCTGCCTTGAGACCTCAGGGCAGATGGCCCCTCTAAGCTGACAAAACCACTTTGAAGAGGAAATAAGAGCTGTGGTGAACTGCTTATCTTTAAACAGATAAGAAACAAATAATTCTGAGGTTAGGGCTGAGGTAGTTCCCTTGATTCATACCTTAGGCAATAAAACCTTTTAGCAATTCAACATCCTATACTTCCGAGCTCTGATATTGTCAGGAGTTAAAAATAAATATTCCATAATGGATGACAAAATGTCTGTAATTTATTCAAGAAGTTTTCATTCTTTCAGAATTATACAAGATCACCAACTTTTACAATGTTTCTAAATCCAAATATAATTAATATCCTACTGTATAAAACCAAACATGGTTTCAAATTTTGCCATATGCTAGCTAGATAACTCATCAGGAAGCTCAGATTCAAAGCACAGTTCCTGGTCTGAACTTGGAAGAGTGCTCTACCCACTAAACTACCACTTTTTCTTGTAGATGGCTTTTTCTCAATTCTGTTTAGGAGCAAGAATATTCTCTCCAATTAAAGTTTAAGTAAAACATATGTATTCCAAAAAGGCAATAAACCTTCTACTGCTGCTTAGATACTTCATGTCATGCTAGCTACAAGAAGGAACAACATCAGAAATGGCACAATAATGTATTTTGATGAATCGTGGAATGGCACCCTAATTGTGGCCTACTGCATATTTACCTGGTCCTATTTAAGCAAAGTTCCTCCTAATTATTCTTTATTTGGATTATTGTTAATTCTGCCTTCTGAGTAAACAGTGCATGCAAGTACACTGTTGTATACAGGAGTTGAGAAAGTCACACAATTCAGTATATCACACTTTGTCTTGCACCTTTCCACCTAAAAGAACCTTATATCTAATTGGCATGCTTAACTAAGAGCAGTTGCATTGCAAAAATTCACACTAGAAAACCTCTGTTTTCACTAAGTGGATTGTCAGAATATTTTGTCTGAAAACTTTAAAATTCCTCAAATGTCTTCCTTATCTGCAAACAGCAGGAGTATACAAAATAAGCCTCCTTTACTCCACATTTTATCTCCTTCCTAAAAATGTCTATCTTTCTAAAAAAAGACAGTAATTTTAGATCAAACAAATGAAAAAAATTAAAATACTTTCTTTTAAGCACCTTGATATTTTTAGCCCAATAATAGCCACTAATTTGACACAATTTGAGAATAAATTCTGCTATCTTTAGTTCTTATGTGCCACAAAAACACTGGAAAACTTACCTTTTTCTCTCCTGATTCCCTCCAATTTTTATAGCAGACAAGACATGAAAGTTTACAATAGTTTTGACACTTGATTATACAAGCTTCCATTTTAAGCATGTAAAGGCAGTATTATTTTTTTGATGTTACATACAGTATTTGACAGCCCTCACATTATTAGAATTTGATAACTCCAAAACTGTATTTTTTTTTTTTTTTTTTAGTGCTACAGTTTCATTCCTTATTCTGTACTGGATGCAGCACTTACAGCAAAGTAATCAATTATATAAAGAAATAATGAATAAGTATTCTATATGCTACTGTGGTGGGTATTTTCAATATCACCACTTCCAAATTAGAAACATTCTTCCCTAAAAAAGAATTAGCGATTCATGCAAGCAGTACAGTATGCCATGCCTATGACTCTATCTTCCAGAAGTATTCATAAATTATACGTAAAGGTTGAAGCCTAAAAATATTCAAGTGGTTTGATATAGTCAGTACTAGGTTTGGCTTTCTTGCATTTATGAAGGTTTCCGCAAGATATGACAACTTATAGTACTAACACAAGTTTGCAAGATTTTCTTTTGTTTGTTGTAATGAAACAAGAAAAAAGAAGTATCTTCAGAAAACACAATAGGAGGCTTTCCTTCGGATATGTTAACAAAATGAAAAGGATTACAACTAGCAAAAAGTTAAACTAGTAAAGGATGCAAAAAGCTTGTGAAGTACTTCTTTGCATATGCAAGTTAATCCTAATTCTCTAAATATAGTCCAGTAATGGCTCACCAGAGAGTTCTGAACATCAACTTAGAATTAAGAGCATATTGGTAAGCATTTGCTTCAGATCATAAATACAAGCAAGCAGCATACTGGTTTTTTTTTTTTAAGAAAGGCTTAGAAAGCCACTACATTCTCTGACATAATGCAAGAAAAGCAATCCACAAGCAAACTTCATAGCAATACATCCCTTAACGTTCCTACACAAGTTCTCCTTGTACAGTAGTGACAAGAACTACAGCTCTCCCAAAAATAAAAACACATGAAGAGATGATACAGAACGGAGAATTACAGTTTTTGCATAACAAACACCATCTGGGCTATGTATTTTACTGGTGATACAGTGTTTCACCTTTCTGAATAATGCTAAAGTACTGATTTTTATTTAATTGTCTTCTGTGATCAAACAACATAGAACTGAAATGTGCAATCTAGTGTTCTTTTTTAAATACTCATTTGGAGAATTTATTTTCCATCACAATATTGGCATACTATTAAGTAGCAACATAGCAATATCAAAATTCATGTTTTAAGATACTGAAAACAGTAACTTATCTGGTAATAGTAATAAGCCTAAAATGAAATATTAACTTCATTGTAGCTATTTACTAGACATATTTACTTTCTGTGGCTGTTCACTTGTAGATTTTTCTAAGATCTCATTCTATACAGGCAGAAAAAAAAAGGCTCACTCAAGTTCAACCCCCCAAGGACATTATTTAATGATGTATTTTAATGTTGCGTTAGTCTTCTCTGCCTATTCATTCATCCATCACTGTGATTGTTGCAGCCCAGTTTAATAGGTTTATTTTAGCTTTTTACCTTGTTTAAATCAATTCTTTCAGATTTCTGACCATGATTATGGTACTTTAAGTCCCTCTAGCCTACTTGGAACATAATAAGCAGGTGCTAATCAATAAATCCTTTACTTTAGCAGGAAATGACCAGTGAATCACATAGAAAGTAATATGTACTCTCTCTGCTCTGCCTTTTCAAATAACACTGCTTTGTGGTAAACATTTCACTGTGCCCATAAATATGCAAGGCACCTATCAAACATTATTCCAATTGTTTTCATTCGGACTGCATTGAGAAAGTAGGATCTCAAACAAAAAAAATCACAGAATCATAGAATCACAGAATCACCGGGTTGGAAGAGACCCATCGGATCATCGAGTCCAACCATTCCCATCAAACACTAAACCACGTCCCTCAGGACCTCGTCTACTCGTGCCTTAAACACCCCCAGGGAAGGCGAATCAACCACCTCCCTGGGCAGCATATTCCAATGCCTAATGACCCTTTCCATAAAAAACTTCCTCCTAATCTCTAGCCTAAATCTC
>WAAB01000084.1:120599-132015 GCA_013389865.1 Piaya cayana
CACTTGTCACCGGCCTCCAGCTGGAGTAAACTCCATTTACCACCACTCTCTGGGCCCGGCCATCCTACCAGTTTTCCACCCTTGAGATTGTGCGCTTGTCCAGGCCAGAGGCTGACAGTTTCCGAAGCAAAATGCTGTGAGAAACTGTGTCAAAGGCTTTACTGAAGTCCAGGAAGACCACATCCACAGTCTCCCTCATCCAGTAGTCGAGTCACTATCATAGAAGGCGATCAGTTTAGTTTGGCAAGACCTGCCTTTTGTGAATCCGTGTTGACTGGGCCTCTAAACACACATACAGGGTATTTTTAATACTTCTGGTTTTGGTTACCACATTCATTTAAAAAAACCTAATATTTATTAATCTATTTTTTTATTTTTGTTTTTAGGTTTCAGAGACTAAAAAAGAATCAGAAGTTTTAGGATGAGAAAAAGATCACTCGGGATTCCACTGATAGCCTAATATACCACCTCAGTGATATGATCTCTTTTTCTCAGCCAAAGGATTTTTTTCTACAGGCTTCAGTTAGCAAGCAGTTTTGTTGCAAATCTGAAGGTCAACAAAGTATGGGAACAATATGAGGTCTAACACAAANAGGTTTCAGAGACTAAAAAAGAATCAGAAGTTTTAGGATGAGAAAAAGATCACTCGGGATTCCACTGATAGCCTAATATACCACCTCAGTGATATGATCTCTTTTTCTCAGCCAAAGGATTTTTTTCTACAGGCTTCAGTTAGCAAGCAGTTTTGTTGCAAATCTGAAGGTCAACAAAGTATGGGAACAATATGAGGTCTAACACAAAAAAAAACAACCCAAAAACCCAAACAACAGTAACCCTATAGCTCAGGAACCACGAGTGAGAGGGGAGAGACAAAGAGATGGTTATAGAACATGTTCTAACCTCTCACAGTGAGACAAGGCTCAACTTCATTGCTTCTCCCAGTATGAATGGATTGATACGTGTTCAAATACAGATGTTCTCTCACCCTCAGTCAGAAAATGTCAGTGTGCAAGAGTCAAGAGTGAGTTGATATCGAGTTTCTTGTGAAATTGAAGAAATCCACAATGGAAGCTTTTCAGTTATGGACTGAGACTTAGGGGGAAAAGATCTCAAAGATCAAGTTGGTTCCCAAGAGAACCAGGTTTTTTGTTCATAGAAGATGTGAAAGCAACAATGATGGAGATCCTATACAGCCTTTTGGAAAATGATCTGTGGAATCGCTTTGAACATTGGCAGCATCGTGTGCAGCTTTGCCTCAATTTAGAAGGGAACTATTTTGAAAGTGATCATAGCTTATTTTCTTAGTTTGTTAAATAACGGAGTTACAGGCATCATCTCATTTTTTTTTGTGTCACATCTCGTATTTCTGGTCAAATAAACATTTCACACTAAACATATCTATCCCTTTAATCTCAAAGGTGATGGTGAGGAATCTATCATAGATAATGCCAGAAGGACATAAGGTACATGGGTTATCTGTGCTATTGTACTTAGTGATCAAAACACAGATTGTTATGCTTTTAGAAATGTTTTCTATTATATAGTACAGTAGCACAACATCCACAATCAGTGCTGCACCTAAAAAAAAAAAGGTAAATAAATGCAAATGTAACAGTTAAATATTGGAAAGTCATGCATCTCTGGTTCTTCAAAAACTTCTTTCAGCAATAGCTGAAAATTACATTTGACATACCCTTATGAAAAACACTGACAGCCTCAATTGAATCTATTAACTTCAGAAGAACAAAAAACAGTTTAGCAATTGATTATCTTAGAAACAAGCTCTCTTTCTATGACTGTCAAAATGCACACAAGGAAATTCTGGAAAATGCCATATACTAACTTAATGAGCAATCTTTCTGTTTACCATGTCTGCATTTCACTGTGAGACTTCCTAAGCAGGGTTGTACAAAAGAGATAGAAGTCATTGGCCTAGTGTAAGGGCAGACTTACCCTCACTATTGCTTGCTCAAGCAAATGGGAAAGCAGTTGCCACATCCATCGGCCTGAGCTAGAGACCCCAGGGCCTTTGAACTGAGCAGAAGGAATCTCCAGAAGCTGCTGGAGATGGTGGCTGCTTAAAATGCCTCTTAATAAAAAAAAAAATCAAGGGACTTGCTCTGAAATTTTTGTTCTAAATAAAGATGGCAAACTTCTTCGTAAACATCACAGAAATTACAGAAGAAAACTAAAGCTATATCACAATAATTTATTTTAACATGTCTTTCCATGGATGAGTTCATCACGGTTGAGAAAGACTTCTTTTTCCTCATAGTTATAAGGAGAGTATCCTTCATGAAAAGGTTTAGAAGTCAATTTGGCTACCAGAAAAATGAGAGAAGAGCCAGATTTGTGACTTACATCAATTTGGCATAATGAGAAGTGCTATATCCTCTGTAAATGATGCTACAAGTGAATATGAAAACATCAAGAGATTGTCAACACATGCTAGATACAAACAAGTGGTGGAAGAGGTTCACTGACTACATGGAGAAAGCACAGTCCAGTATATATGATAATGTTAAGTACAAAGACAAATAAGACACTGATTACATTATAATTTAAATATTTTCATTTGAAAATGTTTCTTGTATGATTTTTTCTACAAGTAGCAAAGATGAGTTTAAAAGGTAAAATAAAATCTTTCTAATTCAGACAATCATTACCATCTTGCTGGGTACAGTAAAACAAATTACTTCATCCACCTTTTGTCATCAGATGTGTCTTGGGAGTCAAACAGATAGATTGTACACATTTTAAATAATTAGGGAAGACAAAAGTGCTGGGCCTACTTTGAGTTATAAATAATTCCAGGATATCTGACAGCAATAGTTTAAAAGAGAAAAACATCTATCAGTTGATTCAAACATAAAACCATGACTATAGTAAGTCTATCTTCCAAAATTCCAGGAAGTTTGCATTCGCAAAAAAACTATAGTGTCTCCACAATGCATTTATCTGGACTGTAAATTCGCTTTTTCCATGCCTATAAATAAATAATGAAAACACTATTGCATGAGGTGCTACACGTGTGTAAGTAGTCACATGACTGAAAAAGTAACTAAGTTCATGCTGCAAGCTTGATTTCACCACACAGTCTGGCATCCATTAACAGCGCATTTATTCATGCTTCTGTGAGTGCAGAACTGCAGCCATAAATTTTACAGGACAGGTATAGTAAAAAGGTTTACTCTGCACTTTCAGAGGTACCCTTCACAAAAGGCTGCTCAAAAGAAACAAAACAAACCCTCTTCTTCAGTTATGCAGTGCTTACAGGCTTTCTTTGATACCTTTTATATTCTTGTACTAGATCAATGACTGCATTTGGTAGTCCCTGAATTTGTTCATAGGAAATGTCTTTCGTAAGCCAGACATCCTCATATATGAACAACTGCATAGCCTGTCAGCATACATTGTTCATTATCACTGCAGTGTTTTTCTACTGCTACAGTGTTCTCACTGCTATTGAAAGGTCAAAGCAGCACCCTGTACAGGTGCTTAATACAGGAATATAATGTATTCCAAGTAAAGATCTTAGAAGCTTTATGTTGGCTGGATGGATACTTCTGAAAGTAGGTACTTTTGGTATTGTTTTTAATCTGTTAACAGAAATAAAAAGGTCACCTACGTGAATAAACACAGCAGCTGAAAGCATTAAATTCCCTGAACTGGATTCACTGCCTTTCTTCTTTAGAAGCAGGAGGTAATCAGGTCTCCTCCTCTGTGACAAGAAGACAGAAATCCCCATGTTTCCAGCAATTATAAGTGCTTACTTTCTCTTTGAATAGTTTTTCAGTAAGACACATTCCTGAAAGTATAAAAAGAACAGGAAATGGACAGCATGTGCATTTTGCAGATTACTTAGCTCTTTGATCTTCATCAGTGTTCTCTATGGTATGAATAATTAATAGAGGCACTTTTCTTATGAGCAGAGGATTATGAAGAATAGATACAGTCAAGATCAAACATGATATCACAAAGTGCACTTACTTGGTGAACATTATGTCAGCTGACCTACTATGTTCTCCCTGGGGTTTTTTGTAGGTTTTAAACCCTGACAGAGCATAGTCCCAAAAATCTGATAATGAATATCCCTGTAGTAAAGCTTCATCAGATAGTTTAATACTGACACATTTGAAATTTGTTTCTCAGGACAGTACTATTAAATTTTGGAGTTACGTGAGAGCAAGAAGTAGTATTGTTTTATAGAAGTTATAATAGCTCTTATAAATTTTGTTTTAGACTTAAAAATAGCCAGTGTTACTTAGCAGCCCAAATAAGACTGTTGTATGTATAGATGCTATAGTTACCCAGAAACAGAAAGAACAGTAAAAATTCCCAATGCATTTTTCATTCTATCAGTCGCTGGTTGCAATATTAGTGGCTTCTGTTTTACTGAAAAAAACCAGTAGTGGCTCTGCTTAACTAAAAAAATATTTCTGGTTTTGAATAGATCCTGGTAGAATCAAAAGGTTTAATAGCTTCTATTTCTATTTCTGAAGCATATGACATTTAAGTGTAAACTCTAATTTTCCTCTAAAATCTAGCCCTAACAAAGAGAACTAGTATATCTGGTAAAACAGGAGTTCTGATCTCAGGGTACTATGTCCTCAGAAAGAAATATGAAAAATGAATGAAGGATCAGAGCATTTAGTTCACATGCTGTTGTCACTGAAGTGGCAGCCAAAGAGAAGAGAGAAATCCGAACATCATGGTCTGAAAACATGACAACTAACCTTATGGTGACACTTGATTTCCTCTCCCTGTAGGCCAGTAGTTCTTCGTTCCTATAGTTTGACCTTCTGAGCAGCTTTAAAGGCTTTTTTATGTACAGAAAATGTTGTATGATATTCTAGTTCTTTCTTATAAGACTTTTCAAAACAAACTAAGACATAATGGAAATACAATTTTCTTACAGTCTGAAGAAAAATTGCTGTATTACTGCATTCTTTTAAAAAAATATCTTTTACATATATATACCTTCAATAAGTATGCATTACCCTACTTGGCAATACGTTTATTCTTTGCACTTTTCTGCTGTAATGTACAACTCTCCTCAGCAGACACATTTAAAAAACCCAAAAAGTTATTCTTTAATTTATAGATAGACTAATGATGAAAGACTACATTAACTAGTAGGGAAACTTGAAGATCCCGAAACAAGTTGTTGTGCTGCCCAACCTCTACCCCTCAGCTCCACTATTTTTAGATAACATTCTTAGGCACATAAAACGGAACTAACTTTTTGTTTGGAAAAAATCTGAAGAAAGTAATCAAGCAATCAAAAACATTTACACAATTATGTCTTCAAGCTAACAGCAAAAAATCAGGCTACTTCATTCAAGAAAGTACACTTATATCTATTATCCTATTTTAATTCTAAAAAATATTGGGAAACTTCCCATATCACAAACATTACTGTGCAATGTTTATGGTAGAGGGGTTTTATGCTCATCTATGTTGTCGCTTGGCATAAGTAATATAAATTGCAACATTTCATGGCTAAGATACAAGTACTTGTAAGCACCAGGCTCCTGGCACAGAATCTACTGCTCAGTCACATCAGAAAGATGAGCGTCCCACTTGCCCCTGCTTCCACTCACACACTCCCTATATAATCATATACCTTCTCCTTTTCACTGGCTCTGGGGGCTTTTCTACTCACACCTCCTGTTGCTCAGGCCCTAGCTGTGTAGTTGCACATCCTCCCTTATGCCAGTTCCTTACTGAGCTGGCTCACCTTGCTAAACCATCAGACAAGTATTGCTTTTTTTTTTTGCCTGTCAATTAAGCTTTCTGCCATTTTAGCAAGTAGACTCCAAGAAGCAACCCAGCTGGCACAGCAGAATAAAATGGATACGCACCATCAGAAGCAAAGAGGAAAAATGATAAAATAAGGTAAAACAGGACTCTCTGGCTGCATTCAAGATCAGAGCATTACATGAGTCCCCACATTTGTCTGTCTGAACAGGAAGAAACAAAATTGGAACAAGCTCAATTACTTAGAAAGGAACATCTGACAATAACATTAACTGGTAATATTAAAGAATCCATTTGCTTTGAAACTGAGCATACTATTCAGAATTAAAACATTTCCCCAAGAAGGTATGTACAATGCTTTCAAAACTAAAGATGTAATAAAAATAAAGTCAGAAATGATCTTGCTTGTATCCTTCATGTGATTAAGTCAGCATTACAAACCAGCAGAACTACTGGCAATCACTTCTCTTTTACTACCACTTTTTTCTCAGCCTTAGAGAAAAGCATTAATTGGTGAATCCTCAGTCAGAGAGACATAAATATTTCAGGACATGTTTTTCAAACAAAACTGGGGCAGAGCAGCCATGGATTGGAATTTCTACCATTAAATAAAATTTCTTTATGTTACTTCAGGGATGGAAGTGAAGAAAAAGGGAACAAAAGGAGAGCACAGAAACTGTTAGAAAGAACTTTAACAAAAATAGCTACTAAGCTTAAAGAAAATGCACCATTTTGATCAGCAAAGCATTATACAAACAATTTTTATTACATTCAAACTATAAATAAATATTTTCTTTTTCTTCTGTAATCAGAATAAAATATCAGATGCATGACCACATTATTTTTAAAGATAATAAAATCAAATTTAAAAAAAACTAGTCCAGTAATTTTAACAGAAACAATTTATCTTGCTTAGTTAAAGGAAAGTTAAGTGATGTCAAGTTTTCAGATGACACACATGTTGTTTAACGGACATATTTTAGCATGGAAATGTAACATGTCTTTACTAACAGAACCCTCAGGAAACGACCTCTTGTGTAAAGCTATTTAATTTCCTTGCAATCTAGGATTATATAGTCACAGTATTTAAAATTACATACATAAGTATTTGTGGCATTGGTTTGCTCCTAGAGAGGTTTATCGTGTAGAAATTTAAAAAAAATTCTGTCTTGGTCCCACCAATGCTAACTTTCAACTGAAAGAATAGAACATTCTAATATGCACAAACTTTGCATGTAAGTGCTGTCCGGGAAAATTTTTCATAAATGCACATAAAACACTTGTTTTTAGCACCTGCATAACTGATATGTAATTAAGTTAATTTCTGGAATGCTATGTAACCTGTTTTGCTTGTTTCCTTGTAACCTCTCCATTCTGCAAAAACTGGTTTTCCCTTGTTTCTCAATAGATTTCTGTCCACACAACTAACTGAAGAAGCTCCATTGTTGGCATGCTGAAGGATTTTCTCTGGGAAAATGGCCATGTGAACAATCCAGCCTATGAGCTAATGCACTGAGGAGCAGCAGTCACCAAGGACAGCTAAGAAGCAAGGCCTCTGAGAAGTTTTAGGGAGTATCAGCCTGGATACCTCCCTGATGTGATAAGAGAGACTCTGTGTTCGTGTATGCATGGTGTATGTGTGAAACTGTACTAACAAACAATCATTCTTGTTAAAGATATTAACCAATCAGAGAATTGGTGTATTCGCGTGGACACATGATATTAGCCAATACTAAAGTAAAGATTTACATACCAGTCGCGTGTACTACTGCCTTTTCTATAAAAGCTTCTGATGCTCTGTAATAAACGACTCATCCGCTGACTACATTAGTCTCTGCGTTTGACTCGATCTCCCGCCATGACTTCACCAAACAATGAATTATTAAAAAATTACTATCTCATTCTTTTCCTAAATTAAAACTTAGATAATCCTCATTTTATTATTCGTATCATCCCATTAAAAATCTACATCGTTGCAGTATTCCTTATCTTTTCACTTCAAAACAGAGTAGAAAAGTTCCATAAAAATGACTGGAACTTGCACAGAAACTCAAAGTCACCAGTACACAGTTTAGAATTGAAATGCAAGAGAAAATAACATAAAAACACCATTTACCAAGAAGCTTGAAATCTTATGATAGATAGCAAGTAAAAGTAATTTCAAATATCTTCCATCAATCAGTCAATATTTTTTCAGTTATCTTTATGGTGACTCATAAATTTCTGTGATACCAAACTGCTGAATTTTTATTTCCATCATCATCCTGAAATTTTAAAAAAGATATAACTATACAGGCAGGCATCCTCTTATAGTCAAGAGAGTCTTATTTTTCAAGATAATGAGCTTTTTCAAAAAGACAGCTTGAGATGTCAACTAAGGTGTAAGTCTAGTCCTAGAAAAAGAATAGATTTAAGCCAACTGTCTAGGTGCGGAATAGACAACAAGCTTTGGTTTAAAAACAATGTAGTTGAAGAAAGTAAACATCCTATTTTTTGATAAGACACAACTACATAAGAAAAGTAGCATTATTGTATCGCTAAGTCTCATATAAAACCAAAACAAAGCATAAACTTCCTGAGATATGTAAACAAATGCATGAAATTAGTACAACCCAAAACCTAAAAGCACGTACAACAGATTTGGGAACAGCATGCCTACACGAATTTTTCTCACAAAAAGTTTCTATCTGTTAAACCGAATACACTGGAAATAAAAGTTTGATAACTTTCAAAACAACTTTACTAAGGTTTTTTTCAGACATCTATAGTGAAGAGATCTCTATGACTATGGGAATATTTCTCAAAGGAAAAAATTCTGTATTCATATGTGGTATGAACAAAACCAAAATAAGGTGTGATTACTGTGATTTACTTCAAACTCCAAGCTAGAAGACAAGCATAGATGCATTCAGAACATGCAAATAAGGCAGCTCAGAGACCTTTTCCATATATGTATTTGCAGTAAGTGCAGTGTGATCATATGAACCCTGCCCACATAACAGAAAAGCACACTTATCCTGTATGCTGAAACCACTGAAGCAAAACTCATAGCCAAACATTCTTTTAATGTGGTTTTGTTTACTGTTAAGTGCTTTTTATTTCTCCAATATTCCCATGATTTAAACCTCATATGAAAATAAACAGTTAGATTCATGTTAATCAGAGTAAAAATTCAGATGAAAGAGATTACAGAAAAGTTGACAACAAAGTAATAACAACACTCACACTAATCATGGGGTCAACATATTTGATCTGCTCATATGTCATCTAGAGTGCAGCTGGTTTGCAGCTGGACCCCTTGCAACCTGTTGATGGGCAACTACATAGATGTTAAGCATCTCCTACATCTGCCTTTTGTTCTTGTTCCTCTAATGAGATGCCTACAGTTTACATTTTTCCTACTTTATATAAATAAGAAAGTAGACTGCACTTCTACTCCACAAGAAGTTTTGCTTGTGATGGTACAATGCATGGACTCATGAAGCATTCACAGTAAAAGTAATTTTCAAGGCTTATGGGTCAAATTTAAGATTTAAATTGACATCCAACAATAAGACGAAAGCTTAGATAGTTTGAGAAATATAAGGTGAATATTTTTTCTATCAAGAAAAAACATGGCATTCCGTACAATTTATTGAAGAGCAGAGTCTTTCTAGTCCATTCAATCATGTTAGGCTTTTAGTAATTGAACATCTTTCTAAATAGCATGAAGTTGAATGATTAAAAAGAGGTCTGTCATTTCAGTAAGAAATTAATCTATTTGTTTTAATGAGGGTGAACCATGCTGCTTCTTATTTCAGCACCAAGGAGCCTCATGGGAGAAAGCAATTATTAAACAGCTCTAAGTGTCTGTGAGTAGGCTGACACACATAGTTGTTCTAAAAGGAAGACTTATTCTAAAAACACTTTACCCTGAAGTCTTCCACTTCCATAGTACAAATACTCTGCACCTGGAAAATCAAAGGCCTTATTAAAATATTATGTTCTTTAGTAGGTAAATTAAATTTCATAACAACAGCTATGGTGTTGCACAAGTTACATGGTTATGCATGGAGAAAACTATTTCTATCTGAAAGTAGAATAGAGGGCTTGTGCTGTCACCCAGTAGTCTTGCCCTCATAATGCCTACCTAATAAACTGTATATTACAAGGTCTACCAACTCTTAAAGTATCAGAAACTATAAAATACTTGTTAAGAATCTTTCTGTAACTGTGGCAGACTTTCTTAAAAGTAACTTTATCCTAAACTTCTGCTATTTTGTGGTCTCCATTCTCCAGTCTGTAATCTTTCTCCTCAAAATACACAAGATGTGTACAAATATATGCACAGCTTTAAGACAGTCATATGGAATTGTATCCTTTTTCTAGCTTGTTCCATGTCTAAAGGTCCAGTTGCCGAAAGACTATAGTCAGGACTTCAAAGACATTATTTCATTAACTAAACAGATGTTCACTGATGCCAGTGTCCAAAACAAAACCTCTAGAGAGATTATCTCTCTTTAGCTTCACTTCAGTGGCCAGGGAGTTGGTATAACCAGCTACACAGCATCGGATTATTTTTAAGCTCTAATCCATAAAAACAAAGGTTGGAGGTGAGTAAACACCTCTAAAGTCAAGTTTGTCAAAAAAATCCAATTACAGATAGATGTCACCATCCTGTTTCATCACTAGAAAAGAGTGAAAGATGTGCTTTCCACTTCTAAATAAACCTCTTATTTCAGCCTTTAAAATTTCTCCCTCTTTAAAAATCCTAGACAGCACATCTCACGTTTGCTACAACAACATGAATTTCTTGTGCAATTCATTTACTGCTCTCTGTTCTTCTAACTGCATTCTCAAACAAAAATTGTCAAGACTCTGCTCCCTCTGGAATAGCTCTTTATTTTCAAGCACAGGAACATTTTGTATCTTCCTCTGCACTAATGTAGGAATTAGCCGGGTCTCCTAAAGAAAGGAAGCTTGCAGTAGGATTACACATGTGTGTGTCTGTTTGTATATATATAACTACTGAATACAAAGTCAAATAACAACTGAATTTGAAAGGCAGACAGCAGTCTATACTACTGTCTAATACCAAAACCAACCAAAACTACCAAACCCAAACCACCCACTAAGTAACATTCAATACATCAATATATGTATAGATACGTCAAGATTCTAAAAGTCTGGATAGGATAAAGGGATTAAAATTCAGTGCCTAAAAACCAACCAAACAAAATCCCTCAAACAAAACAAGCTCTTAGGATTTTTAGTATATAGCTGCAACTGTGATAGTTTTCTCTATCAGAATGGAAGAGCCCTCAGCCTTGCTATTTCTTGTACTACCAATCAGAAACCGAGCTCAACAACAATTCTATCAAAAAAAAGAGAATAGAAATTAGTGAAAGTAAGTAAATGCTTCTGTTTCTGTAAGTCATATAATGGTTGGCTCAAAAGGACAGTTGGCCTGCAACTTCCCCTTTCCATCATCTTCCAGCAGTCCTGGAAGACTGGGGAAGTTCCTCTGGACTGGAGGCTGGCTGATGTTGTGCCCATCTATAAGAAGGGGCACAGGGAGGATCCAGGGAACTACAGACCTGTCAGTCTGACCTCAGTGCCAGGGAAAGTCATGGAGCAGGTGATCTTGAGTGCTATCATGAGGCACTTGCAAGAGAAC
>WAAB01000084.1:132254-208227 GCA_013389865.1 Piaya cayana
GAAGTTTTTTACGGAAAGGGTCATTAGGCACTGGAATATGCTGCCCAGGGAGGTGGTTGATTCGCCTTCCCTGGAGGTGTTTAAGTTACGGGTGGACGGGGTCCTGAGGGACATGGTTTAGTGTTTTGTGGGAGTGGTTGGACTTGATGATCCAGTGGGTCTCTTCCAACCCGGTGATTCTGTGATTCTGTGATTCTGTGAAATTATAATTGAACATGACAACAAGATTGTTCTATATTGAAAAAGAAATCATAATCATGATGTTTAGAGATTTCATTTGCACTGTTGTGCTATCCTTATTAGTTGCCAGTATTCTGATCACCACTAAGTAGTGGTGATCTAGTTTATTAAGTGCTGGCAGAGGAAAACATAAAGGAAGGCTTAAACATTCTTATGTCTTAATTTCTGTTGTACTTCACATTAGCTCCAAACTAGAGTATTAAAGATCTAGAATTAAGTGTTCCAGTATTTATTAATATACAACAGTATTTTCCCATTATTATACAGTACTACAGAATTAGACCTGGAAATAATGCTTGAACTCTTAAATAGAAATTTATTGAATTGAATGATCTATTTTTCATCTTACCTCACCAGAATATTGTGTTAATATTCAATTAAATCACAAAAAGGTGATCCTTCAGATGACATTCTAATTCAGATGGAAAAAAAAAAATCAATGCACCTATTCTTTCAGGGCCTTTTAGAAATGTTTTGTTTCCTTCCCTTTCTGTCCCTAAGCCCCACAAGTCTTCATTGGATGAATCAAGAGTAGTCAAAAATGAAACCTTCTAACTAAGCACTTGGAGGATAAAATAACTACAAAATATATTTAATAACATTCTGTTGATGTAGTTCTGCACTTAAACAGAACAAGGTTATGTTGTGCAGCTGCCTCACAAAACATAGCCTTCTCAGTATCTAAATGACGATAGATGGGCTCTTTTCTCCCAAACTCACAAGCCTGTGTATTATTGTTAGGAAAACATTATCTAATGAGTGCAAAAATACATATCTATAAATATGACTGATATTCTCCTAAGTTTATCTTCATATGACAGAAATAAAACAAATTGGAACTTAAAAACAAACAAATTTGAAATTAATAAAGGGCTGAAGTGAGATGTGAAAGAAAGGGAGTGTATTTATCAAGGTATCTTTTTCTGTAATTAACTGCATTCATGGCTGGGATAACTTGCAGTACTAATGATATTATAAGGATCACACTGCTTGTGACCTTTGGGACAGTTTAAGTAACTAAAATAAATTACACTGTTTTCAAGAAGCAATAAACAATTTATACGAAGAGCTGTTTTCAGAGGATATTGCTCTTTCTGCAAGAAATCATTTTAAAGGAATATGAAAATACAATATTGTATCAGAAATAATAAACAATGTTCTGTTGCTGGACATGATACATATATAGACAAATGATACATATTTAGTTAAAGTATTGTACACTCCAATCTGAGTAGTGAATTAGCTTATGCAACAATTCTTGGTCAGCTTGCAGTAAGAAAGTATGTGACTGTGCTTAACTAGGCAGATAACAGGCAGGGAATCAGATTTAAAAATAAGTAGAAAAGTGGTTGTAACTGCCTGGAATTTACACGACCTTGAAGCAGAGCCCAAGGAACAGGAGTAGTCAGGAAAATTGTTATGATAACGGGACATGGTATCGAAATAGCTGTTAGCATGGGACAAATAAGCTGGCACTCAGCCTCCTCATGTGCTGGCCATGCAAGGGGTGGGTGATGCTGCTAACCCTTTTGCAGAAGAGTATAAAGGGAGCTGGACTGGATGAATGAGGGTCAAGAAGAAATGCACACGTATTTCAACTAGGAGACACACTGGAAGTGCAGTACCTATAGACCCTTGACAGTTTGGGGACCATGCTCCATTTCCTTCTCCTGCTCAGCGACAGACATCAATTCATGAGTCATATATCAGTAAGCTGATATGTTTTTAGGTAGCTGGGTGTAATAGGTTAAGATATACTAGTATATTTGGACAATAAAGCATATTTGATTTAACCGTAATTTAGTGGTCCTGTCTTTGTACACTGGTATCTATAGACAAACCTAATACAAATACTAAAAATGTACGTGCAACTTGTTTAACAACCACATGAAAAAAGTAACAATAAAAAACGTAACCAAATGCATAAAAGAACATACAATGAGTGAGTTCATTTGGGGACATATTTAATTACTTAAAAAAATAATTCTTAATGAAATACAGTTTACAAGATAGACCATTTGTCTACCTACCCATAACTTTTGATCTGTTTGGGAAATTATGAAGGGCCAACTTTTGTGACCAAGTAATGAGGAGCCCCTGTATGATTTTATCAAAGAAATGACAATTAAAACTCATGCTCTTCTTCATACAAAAAAATGCATCAAACAGCAGCACAATCAGCGAATCTGTAAGTCTAAAGCAGTATTGCTGGCTTGCAATTGCCCAGACCAAAAAAAAAAAAAACCAAAAAAAAACCACCCCAGGAACAAAGAAAAGATTATGTAGATACAAACTATAAAGAAAAACTTATTTGTTCTCTTGCCCATGGGAAAACCTGTTTTTAAGAGTAGCTTTCAGAAAAAGACCCTTTTTTTGTTATCGGGGAACTTTCTAATAGCATTATTAAGGTTTCCTTGTCACTGTCAAATCTTGGGCTGACTACAATCTTCTGCTTACTGTGATTCATGTTAATGACCTTCCAGAATGAAAGATGACAGGCAGAGGTCTATAATTTCACAAAAACTTTCACTTAATAACTGAATTTTTCTGACACCTTAATGCCCATTTACTTTCTCATTTAATTATTATGAACTGTGTTTTGGTTACTAGCTGAGTTTGGTAGGAACTTAAACACATTACATTTCTGAATCCCTAGTTTTTAAGGTCTTGAGGGAATTTGTCTTCCAATGAATCTTACTGTGAAGCATACAGTTGTTACTATAAAAAAATATGCATAAAATATGGGAAGGAGGGCTAGAAAGTGTGCTATTGTTGCTTTACTTGACTGATTTATGGTTCACACCTGACATTTAATAACCCTCTTTCAGATTCTTTTACTGTCAAGGCTTTTTAACACATATATCTCTCTAATTGTAAATGGAAAAAACATATTATCTATTGGGGAAAAAGATAGAGGACAGAAGGAAACAGAAAGGCAATGTTGGAAAAAGTCACACATTATACACAACTGTTTATTTGAAAGAGAACAAAATAGTACAATGAATTTTAAACTATACAACTAAGTCCCCAAAGGAAACAGACAGGTTCTACGTCAGTGGAATTCTGCGCCTACAGTAGTCCTATTAAAACCAAAATAAATGCTTGCAATTCATAACTTAATAGGAATGAAGGTGGCCGAATCTGTCCTTTATTCTATAATGCTATTTAAAGGATTATTTGTACTACTGCATCTAGTAAATTAGTTTGCAAAATCATTATATAAACAAATTAGTGACATAGATTTTTCTTAAGCTTGTAAAGGGGACAGAGGAAATGGTACTGATTATTTCCGCTATTACCATCATTAACATTGATATTAAGGGCTGCTGAAGGGAGCATTTAATTTTAAATCACTTTATATAACTCTCTGAAAGGAGCCTCTGATACACAGACAACTAACTCTCCATCTGGGAACGTAACTGATAGTTAGACACATACAAAATTTCAAGTACAGGTAATGCAAACTTAGACTCACCAGGAAGCATATAAAAAATAAAGTAGCATAGAAGAGGCTGGTTCCATGTGTATCTTCAGGATACAGTCATAAGCATGATCAGTCATGCAGACATGTTAAAAAACCTCAAGGTAAAGCTAGCATTAAAAATTAATACCAGAACTTCAATGTGAATTCCCTCTTTCTCCAATTTCATTAAGATCAAAATTTCAGTCAACTGTCACCCTAAACACAGATGACAACATTGAAAGTAAACTGAAGAGCTGGAGGAAAGAAGCCTTTATGCACACTTCAGCCTCTCTCCTGCCTTTAGGCTAACTGCTCCTCACTCTGCTGAGTTGGCATTTCTTAAAGCAATATTCTGCCTTTCACTGTTGCAAACCATTAGAGCTAGCACTTTGAGAAATCTAAGAACTACAAATTAAGGAACTCTAAATAAAGGCTTAATTCATCTCAAGCTACTATTCAAGCTACTTGGTCTCTTCCAACCCAAATCACTCCATGATTCTATGAAAATAATTAACTGCCTCACAAGTATTTTAAACTTTAACCTTTTCATTTATCTGCATTAGCTTTTTTCAAGGCCAATATCTTCAGTGTTAACATTAAACTAGACACCTAAAGTATGGGGGGAAAAAAAATTAGAAGGAACAAGAATCAGACTTCACCTGCACTGAATACTCAAACTCACTTATTGTTACTTATTCTTTTTTTCTGAAAATATTATGAAAATCTAGAAGTGTTAGAGGTAGCAATGCAATGAATTTTATTGTTGCCTCATAAGTAATGGGAAAAGTATTTTTTAATCAATGTAAAGTTTTAACATGATGCAGTAGGAAATTACAATATAATTACTATTTTTCAGTTTTGCAGAAGCAAAACTTTTATCCCCAAAGCATCCTACATTACTTTATCCTCGACAGAATCTAAAAGTGAGTTTAAGCATTATTTCATTTTATTTTAGAGAACTTGCTAACTTCCCTGGAACACTTTGAGGGGAAAAAATAACCTTTTTTGTTACATGGGAATGAAACTTCCTAATCCTAATCCACTCATGAGTTCTGCAAAGCTTTGGGTTCTTGAATGCAAAAAAATTTCCACTAAAGATAAGTAGAAAACACAAGAAAATATATCTGTCCACAGTGCAAGTACAGCTTCATACTTGTGATAAACTGTCGTTCACTCTAGAAGCCCCAAGCAAGTATTCTTCTTTGTGGTCCCAGGCTAATGCATGTAACCATAAGGAAAGTAGAACAGTAACAGTATAAGGCTTAGGCTAAGAAAAGTTCAAATTGTTTCAGCTGATACAAAAAACCATTTTTAATAAAAGAGAGAGTGAAAGAATAAAAACTAAGGATAACAGAGAAAATGCACTTAATAGAAATTCTATTATATTCTGTTTCTTGTGCACAATTAGTGCCCTTTTGTGCACGTTTTTTCAAGCACTTTACAAATGCAAATTTTTTTACTGTGTAGTATATATTAACTAGCAGGTTTAGCAAGAAACACACCTTTTAAGAAGGTATTTTGAGAGTCTGAAAAGTTGTTTTTCCTGCATTCACTTTTCTACTGACATTCATTCAGTATATCTAAATATGTAGTGGATGAAAGACAATGGAATTTGGAAAATAACATTAAGTTATTGAGTTATTTTAAAGCCTCAAGACGAGACTAATTTTTGAAAGCAGTGTCAAACATATATGGATCAAAACTTACAAAAGAAGATGACTTAAAAATAAGGGGGAAAAGTCAGAGGTCTAATAACTTGTATGTGAAGTACAGTTCAAATTTTAAATATCTTTTACATATGTACATGTACCTAATTTGACCACATAAGGCAGACAAAACATTTACAGATCTCTATATACTTTTATAAAAGATGTACTAACACTCAAGGACTTGTCAAAAACAGGAATATTAAGATCTACCTTTCTTTCCTTTATACCAAACTACACTTTGGCTCGCTATTTAAATAACTTTAAGAAATTTATACTCTAAGCAGTAATTATGCAATTTGATCTGAATATATTTTTCATTAGTAAATATCTAATTCAGAAAACACCACTACAGCATTGCATTTCCACATCCAGTACCCCAAGCTGTGCTCACCACAAAAATGACTGTAAAATGGCACATTTGTGACATGTATCAGTTGACATTCATGAAATTTTAAAGTGGTTACTAATATTAAGTTGTATATAAAAAATATTTTAAGAAAGTACAACTCAATGCATTGAAGATTGATTTTGAATATCTGTACTTCTCAAGTCATAATGATTCTATTAACACATCTTCAATTGACATTAAATAATTTTTCTCAATTTGTTTATACTTTTGTTTTGACTCAGATGCACTACTAACATCTGATGTTAATCCTTGGCGGGGCGGGTGGGGGGTTGGGCAACAAGATGGGGGGACATAATCATGCTTGTGATGATCTATTCAAGGATGATCCATAAAATCAGTTCCCTTCCATGGTTACCCATGGAAAACATGAGGAAAAAAATTGAAACAGTTAAATAAATATAATGACATATAGATTAACCTGCATTCTTGAACTCCTTACTCCACCTTAGTTAAAAGGTAGAAAGCTACTAGGTAACATGGTGACAAATAGGACAGAAATACCTGAAATACTACATGTCATTCTGTAGCAATCCTGACTTTAACAATATTCTGTGGCTAGGTTAGAGGAGAAATAGCAAAGGTTACCATTGCTTGGAAAAGTAAAGGTGACAGTTTACAGTAAATCATTCGGTTCTTTCATTGCAACCAGTAAAGCTATAGGCAAAATGAAAAAAGAGTGGTGCATAGGCTGCATGAGGACTTGTACAATATACGTAGTTAAATCTTTACAAAGGACGGAACTCCTAAAAGCAGAAAATTTCAATGTCCTCAACATAGCTTTTGAAGGCTCTACTGCATAGGAAATTAGTGCAACATGGAGGCATATTTTCTGGGTATGACCAGTCACATCAAGAAAAATCACTAACTAGGAAACTAATGCTATGTCTAGCCATCTGTATGGATTCAACAAGACATCAAAATATCTTTTCAAACAAGTACAGAACTAAGAAAAATGAATAAACCATTCATATTTTAGAAAACAGCACCAATTTCCTTCATTTATTTAATCACATACAGAACAAGGTCATACACACACACAAAAAAAAAAGTTGGGCTCAATATAACAGCATGGAGGGAAGAAGTTACTTGTCTGTTCTGGTAGTCTGAACACAAATTAACACATACATTTTAAAGTATGGACACATCAAATTGATAAAACTTAACAGCTCTAACTTTGTCAACAAAAACTCTGCAAAAATTGTAGCAACTTCATCAAATGACAAGCGAAGGTATTTTTTTTGTCCCTGCACCAGGAGGAATTCACAAATAGAAAAGCTACTATCCGGAAACTATAGCATGTTGTGAGACAAAAATCAGAAAGAACAGCATTTGCTTTTGACTATCCAAGCATAGAAAAAAAAATTGCTAATTTGAAGACTTTCTTCTAGTCTTACTCTTCCACCACTCCAATGTATTTTATTATTTTTATGAACCATTAGTTCATATGCAAAAGCCCTAATCTCTAAGGTTTTCTCTGATTTTTTTTTATTTAAAAAAAACAATCCTGAAAGACTCAAACTTATACAGTGGAACATTCTATCTTCTATAGGAAGTCAATAAATTATACATAATTACTTTTAAATCTTCCAGAAGAATAAACCATTTAGCTTTAATAACTAGATGCATAGAAATAAAACCACAAAATTTGATCATATATCTTCTTATTAAAGCTCAAAGTGTGAAGACAGCAGAACAAGCTAATATCTTGCATGTATGCACAGCAAAGTACTGGTAACCAAGCAACCAGCATGAAACATGTCAGAGAGAAAAAACATATTTACAGTACTAACAGTCTCTCATTTATACACAGCTATAGATACCATTTACAAGAGAAGAGGATCAGAAAGCAGCAGAAAGCAGTCATTGTACTTTAAAAAAAATTTTGTTATACTACAGATATTCTTTCATGTTAATGGGATTAATCTCGCATCATAATAAATGCTTTAATTCCACATTTTATCCTAGTAAAATAAAATGCCTAAATTCTGCATGAATAGAGGTACAAATATAGAATGTATCATGAACTTATTTCCTACTAGTTTGGGTTTATATTTAAGTAGGATTCTGTTTTAGTATTGAATGTGAATTATTTGTTTTTCCTACAGCATCAACAGAACACTCAGGTAAATACCTATATAATATCAAACAAACAGAAATATATAGTATATTTATTCAGAGAGACTATTCATGCAAAGACAGTTATTCACACATGTAGCATACTTAGAGCTATACCTTTAAGTTTTTAAGGCTTAGGGTAAAGCACATACATTTATCAAATCCCTCAAATAAGAAATCATATTTGAGTAATTATTTATTTGTCCCTTTTAAACATACAAATGACAAATGGAAAGGTTTCCTCATATAGTCATACTAAAGTGCTTCTAAGAACACAAAAATAGTAGATGAAATGTCTATCAATATCTCTTCAAAGTAAAGGATTGTCAAGATCTAGGGAAAAACCTTGTACTTATTAACTTGAATTATTAATTTGGAATGCAGAGGAAAGCATGAGGTGTTAAATACATTTTTATTATTACGTTCCCTTTTTATTATTTTGTATTGTTAGGTAGTGTTTACCTAAACACAACTGATGTGTATATGTTGATCAAGCACTGAAAGCAGTAGTGAGCCTCATCCTCACTACACTACACACATACTTGCCAAAAACACTAGAACACACATAGGGCAGCTGTACCTTGATTTGGATTTTGTTTGATGCTACAGAGAGGGAAGAGAAGTCTTTACAGGGTAGATTTCTGCTTCATCAGAGACAAACATCATGCCGAAGAATCACTCCTACACTGAATACACTTTTTTCTATTTCTGATACAAATATTCTAAAGCCTTTCAATTAAATGGAAATAAATGACAATAGGGATGGCTCCTAATTTCTAACAAAGATTTCTAATAAAGTTTATTTATTGCATTGTAATCAAAATTACAAAATACAGAATTACCATCAACTAGAAGCCTGGTATATAATTTAATTTCATTTGATTACCATGATAGTTGTACTCTTTATTATAATCACATGTACAATTTAAATCACGCTCACTATATTACAGGTTATTAACTCAAAAAAGCTTTAATAAGATGACAATATAACCAATCTGATTCTGAAATAAATCTTTAAAAGACAGACTATGAAAGGAAACAGCAAAGAAGTACAAGTCATAATTTCTAGGACTGCCAGTGGCATCAGTTGCTTTTGTTTCAAGCTGTCAGTGATATGGTAATACCTCATATACTATAAGCATAGAACAATATAGCAATAATCAATGAAAATATGGAAATAACATCATTAATTGTAAGAAATATAAAAGGGTATTGCTAAGCAATTCTTGCATCAGAACCAGATTTTAATATTACATCAGTTTACACATTTTCCTCTATTTCCATTTCTACAGCTTATGGTATTTATGAATGAACATAGCCCTACAAATGTAAATATTTCATACAACACTAGCTTTAACAGCTACTAATATTTAGAAAGAAAATAACTGGGTTTTGTGCTCCTGTTCAGACTATTGTGAAATCACTTGACCAGACTTCACGTGATCATCAAGATCTTTTTCATCCCCAAGCAAGCTCACCTATTCCTACGTCATTCCTGGAAGATGTTTTTCCTAACTGTGGCAGGACTTAAGTGACACATACTTTTCAGAGGGGTTTTGGTCTCAAATCAGAAAGATATCTTCTTTTTTCTACGTTGAACCTAAAACCTACCCCACTGCAATGCACTTGCTATATTACTTTTGATCTATACCATGAAGATGTGTCCAAGGCTGCAGCTGACTGGCTGCAATGGGGCCCTTGCCAGGCAGCAAACTGCACAGGAGCCAAAAGTGTTCACTCGGGGCTTGCTGAATCACACTTAAGAATACTGCCATCCATTTTATACCCCCACTAGAGACACCAGGGACCAGCAATATGTCTGGGGACTCACTTGCCCTGTGAGGAGAGGCTGAGGGAATCCACCTTGTTCACTCTGCAAGAGAGATGGGTTTGAGGAGGACCTAATAAGAGTCTGTCAGTACCTACAGGGAGGTTATCAAGATGATGGAGCCACGCTGTCCAATGTGCATAGGGAGAGGACAAGAAACAAAAGGGATAAATTGAGAACTTCAGACTGAATATAAGGAAAAACTTTTCCATCATGAGTCAGGCAGTGGAGCAGGCTGTGGCATTACCAGCTTTTGAGATTCCTACTGTAAGCCCTGAGCAACTGTGTCTGACCATAGCTGACTTTGCTTTATTCAAGAGGTTGGACTAGAGAACTTCTGGGGAATCAACCTGAATTATCCTGTAATCCCTATATTATCCATACAGGTTCTATCACCAAACATGCAAATGCTAAATACCCAATTTCATCTTGTTATCCTTTACAACCTATCCTTACTTATTCAGAATGATGGTCTATCACACAGCATCACATCTCCATAAGTGGTTCCAAGAAGTTGCTTAGGGCAAAGTAAAACAGAAAAAGGATACTCTCTCCTTCCTAATAAAATAAAATGAAACAAAGTGGCCTTTTGAACCTGACAACTTTTCCAGAATTCTGACAGACCCGTCTTCCAAGCACTGTCAAATACGTTAGTTATCCAGTCAGAGGGGATTTAGTGTGGATTTATGCAAAAAAAGACATTCAAAGCTTTTATTTTCCTGCATTCACCTGTTGACAATTTTCTTCTCTACTCAGAAGCTTTTCTTATTTTCTTTGCTCGTATTTGTTCAAAAACCTACAGCACAATTAGTGGCAGAGATAATTAGAAAAGAATGACATCTTTAATTACTCTTATTCTAGAGACATTGTATGCCTCCACTATGCTTTTTTTGCCATATCAGACTCTTCTGTTCCTTGACACATCAAGATGACCTCCTTTCTTTTACCCCAATCAAAAGAATCAAAAATATATGCACATGGTTTAGAAACTGCTGAGTAACATCTTTTTTTAAGGCCCAATTCAGAGTTTCTGTACTTTGTTTTGCTTAGTTATAAAAACTATCCATTTCCTTTTTCTATTTTTCTCGTCTTCACATTCTCGTGATTTTCCTGGGTTTTCCACCAAAATGACAGTTAGTGCTCAGAAGTGCAAAAATGCAAGATCAACATAGTTATGGCAAAACCCCTATCACCTGATTTTTCATCATGATAGATAAAATTAAAATAAGTGTCTAGATGAACAATAAATTAATACATCTCATTTTTAAAGGCACAACCCCAGAAAAAAATAATTTACAAATTGATACATGCATTCTTTAATAGCCCCCTTTTCTGTGTTGAGTGCCAAAGTTTCTAAGTAAGAGACGTATTATTTAATCATAAATGTTGAGAAAATTCAGTGCCAAACTCACAAAAAAAATATAAATACTTATTAAATCTAGTTAGAGTTTGTTAGAACAGCGTGTTCCAATATGGACTTCAGTTAGCCAAAATTATACAACTTGCAGTATCATGTGAAGCATTTTTAGTGCACTGAAGTTGCCAAGAAACCCTGAGAAGCAGATGGGCATTACTGCAACCAGTTACATTAGAAAAGATTTGGGTCTTTCATACTTTCAGAAGAAATGTTTAATATCTGCTACCTATTATTTAATTTCCTAGTTTTATTAACAAAACACATAAATGAACTTTTAAGAAATCTGATTTATTTAGATGATTTCACTAGGCATCACTATTTCTAGCTTACTTAAAAACATGATCATAAAAATAAAATTTAAAGATTGCTATCCACTCAATAGTCATTCCCAGAATTCCCAGCAAAGTGCCTGAAGCTGCAACTCTATCTAAAGCTTTCCTTATTTACTGCCATAAAATAAAGCATTTATTTACTAAAGCAGCAGTGACAAGATTATAGCTCTTATACAAGTATAAATTCAAGTATAAATTATAAAATTTATTAGAAAAACCTATTTCAGACCAAAAATTATTATTTTAAAGTCACTATCAGTAACATAAAATCAAAGGTTACTTGAAACAAGCCTTCTATGTTTGATTATTCTAATGTCATTTTTCTGAACACCTTTCCACCTAAGAAAGTTCTTGTTTACTCCACGAAGATCCAATAAATTACTTCCAAATGGTCATGATGTTTTGTTTCCACTCTTTAATAGAGCTTTAATTCAGCATTTTTAAATTAATATCCTATGGATTATTTCAAAATAATACACTAGATGTTGAAGTTGCCCTAGCAGCACAGTCTGCATACAAGATTACAGTGAATGGGAACACACACAGGAAATCAAATGTCTAAATCAACATGCACAACACAAATTTTCAATGACTCTCATTCCAATTACACAACTATATTCTCTATGTCATACCAACAGAACATCCATCATCTCTTGTACTTTCAGAAGCAGATCATCTGATCAAAAGAAACCATGCTTTATAACAGAAGATGTGTTTTCTACTCAGCCATCCTTATCTGGACTAGCTTCAAAGCCCGAAATATTCACCAAGGTATTTCTACAGATAGCAGCATCTCTTAGGCTGTTGGAGGTAAATGTAATCTTTAATTAGGTAAACAAACAGCATTTCTTTCCTCTTAGAAAGAAAATGCTATCAGCTACAATATATTTTAGATATTTTTAAATATATTTACGATACTTTTTGCAGGTTTTGTAACTGAGATAACAGGAAAGTGGATGATGGAGAGTGAGGTCACTGAAGAATGAATAGATCCAATAGATCCAATGTATGGTATTAGAAAAGAAAGCCACTTAAATGTCTTTTAACTGTCTCAAATAATACACAAAATAGTCTCAAAATATTCTTAGTATCTCAATGATTGAAAAAGTGCATGAAATTGTTCTCGTTGCTCTGATCTGTTCCAAAAGACACCAAAAGAACAGGCAGCTGTTTCACAGGTCTCATTTGCTTCTAAGAAAGTGGTTATTCTACATTTTCCAGACCAGCCAAAAAGGAAAAAAAAAAAGAGCTTCTTGCCTAACTAGCCCCCCCCAAATAATTCAAACTGTAAAAAGCAGGTATATGGGAAGATGCACCATCCTGAAAATGCTGGACATAGAACCTCCTAGAGAGAGATAAAAGACAGAATAACAATATTGTCACCTGCATACAGAGTCAATTCCATCTGAGGGTAGAGTTTCATGGAACCCTTCTCCATTCAAATACCCAATAGGAAGCAAAGCCTGAAAATTCCAAAGATACTCAAAGCCTCAGGAAGTACAGAATCACAGCTTAACTTCCTGTTTCTTCTTATCACACAATTGGTCGTCTCTGTCACAGACATTTTAAGTGGACAGACATATTAATTTGCGAGTGTTGAATTTTAATATTTAGCTTTATTTTAAAGTGGCAATCAACAAGACAATCTTTCCCAAAAAGCAGCTTTTTGAAGCATACTAGAATCCACTGTAGAAGGCATACGCATTAGGTAAAACAATGGGAATGGGCGATACAGTTCAGTGATAACGCTGGCATAGAGCTGTGTCAGCTCATGTAAGACCCATGTCCCTGTCCTACACATACCACAACTGCAAGATGTGGCCTGAGGCTTCCTCCATGTTTCTTCACAGCCCTATTGCCTCTCACCTAGCTCTTGATGCTCATTGCCCTTTAGTCTGCAAATCTTTAATTTTCTATCTAAGAATGCCTCACTGATAGAAGGGTACTGAGAGTCATTCACTGCCAGTATGCAGGATGCTTGCAGTGTGGCAGGAGATGATACAATGAATACAGAAGCATGAGTCTTATGCTCTCCTCTGAGACCTGACACTTGTGTAATCGAAAAAAAATATGAAGAGTTGTTAAAAATAAGTTTGAGATAAGGCATAAAGCATGATAGTCATAATCCAGCTGAAAAATGCATTCATACATTGAGTCACTCAAGAAAATCACACAATTAAAAAACAAAGTACAATATTTTCATAATTCCCTAGTTGAACAGAAATACAAAATAATTACAATAAAGTACCATTTAAATAATTAGATAAGTATTAAAAGTTAGTGTGTCTTTTCTACTGTACAGTCCCTGTCCAGATGTATGAGGGAGTAATGGCCACTAATTAAAAGCTAAAGGTATAAGGAATGCCATTTAACATGTAGTTTCAATGACAAACCCAGAGTTGCATGCCTAAATACATGTTTGAAGATGCGACTTTGATGATCCCAGCACTACTCACCAAGAGATTACTTGTCCCTAGGACATGTTTATTGACAAACTTTTAAAAATGCAATTTAAAAAATTGTAACTGAGCATAAAGCACCTAGTATGAAGAGAGATAAGCAATTTATTAGATATAGGTTATTTTGTCCCTCTTTTGCTTCCTTAAATGCTTAAGTGTAGATAGCTACCTGATGGACTATGTTGCAAGCAATATTCATTATCTTCTGGTTTTCCCTCCTTGCCTTAGTAGTTTCCTCAAATATAGCATCTTGAAAATTGTGCTATCAAATTTAAAGCTCCAGGAATTCAGAGGATCAGAAGGGGAAGGGGGTGAAAGTAGAAACTAGCAACAGATGACGAGACCATAAATGTAGGTTTCTGTAAAACCAAGAAAAAGAGATGCATTTTGCAACTACCATCATGATGCAGCTTTTCAAAAGTATATCCTTTCTTCAGGAGTTAGGTGGTTTTTCTTGCACTATTTACAGGGTTTTGGCTGTAAAATCTGTCAGTTGCAAACAAAACATTTCAAAATCAGTATGATGAATGATGTAAAAAAATGGCTAAAATTAATCAGCTTCTGGGAGGGCAGGGAAAAATACATTAAAAAGCAAAGCAAAAAAAGGACGGTAAATTGTTTGGACATAGGAAATCCAGGCTATCTAGAATCAAGCAGAAAACCTGTGCAAAAGACATCACTGAGCTTTTAAAAACTTCTTTGTATTTTTCAGATAAGAAGTACCCACAATTTTTCTAGGACGTACTTAAATAAATACTTCATAAATAGAACGATTAAATTAGATTTAATATTTTCAAACTTAAACCTAGATTTTTCCTTTAAAAATAAAACAAAAAAAATTGCCTCTGAAATTAGTAGCTACACTTAGTACGACCTATTAGAATCAAATCAAGTGACTCTGTTTTAAAGTTACACGTTATACATGTTTTTCAAATGGCAGTCAACCAAAGTGATACAAATGTCTAAATACCTACAATCAGATGCTATTACAGTGAAGAAGTTACATAGATGAACTAAAGAACAAAATATGTGCTTCATATTCAAGTAATTTTATGTCAGTGAAGACTTCAATTCAAAATAAAATATAAAGAAGTGATTAAAAAGCAGAAGAAAGTTTGTCTGCTTCTAATTTATGAGCAACAATACTGCACAGCAGTTTCTAAAGTTGTATTACATACTGTCATAGTGTTGTGTCCTAGAGCAAAAAGGCATCATTTTGCTTTAGGGACAAGTGTCTTCCAGTACATTTGGCAAGTTTAAATAGAAAAAAAAAGGCAAACAACCCCCATGAATCCTCAAGAGCATACAATTCAAAATTACTCAGGATAGCAAGTTTGTCGTGTGCACTGTAAATTTGCCTGAAACTCATGTGTTTAAATATTTTTTTTTTTAAAAAAAGTAGGAAAATCCATTTGGGTGGAGGAAAAGTCCTTGAACAATCTCTTTATCAAGCTCCTACTGGAATCACTTGCTACAGACCATGGAGCAGACCATGTAACTTCTTAAATGGGTTTTCCAGGTTAAATGATCTCCAGATTTCAGAAAGCTGCATTAAAGCATGCATAATTCCTTGCCAAGATTCTACAACAGGAACTGTATCTACAATAAATATCTGACTTTTTTCAAGATGAGTGTTTGCTCACAGACTCCCCCTTTACTACTTGAATTTCAAAAATCATCTAACATCCAATATAGCTAGTTTTTATTTAGCATAAAATTAATTAATTCAGCATAATCTAGAAAAGTATAGATTATTTCAAATGCTTGTTTCTTAATGAGATATGAAAGTCTCTCATTAAAAATGTTATAATTTTCTTTCTTCCCAGAAAAAACCAACATGCTCATGATAACCTTTTAACTAACAGGAACAGATGGGTCTTACGGATACAGGCATGACAAAGCATTGTGGTAGAGCAAAGGAACATGTTGATTCTCATACCTCTGGCAGATGGGAACCAGTCAAACTTAGTTTTAGTCTAAAAATATTTTGCTACTTTTCAATAAAAAAGAAAAAAACACTTGAAACAATATGCTATTTTATACATGCCATGAGAGATCAGAAAACAGCAGCTTTCAAAAAGTTGGTACCGTACTCTAACATCAATTACATTGGCTTACTGTATGTCATTTTTAATCCTGTGGATGAATTATAAATTCCTGAAAACAGTAGCTTATAATGGAAGTGCTGACACAACCTTAACTACAGCAGCAAAAGCACTGCTATTATGGAGTTGTTATGGCAACCAGAATTATCAAGTTGGGAGAGAAAGAGGAAGAGTACATACAGGCAAAACTCGAAAATCCTTGGCATCACTTCCCACAAACTCTTCTAAAATTTGTGGTCACGGTTATCACTCCTTACCTTTACAACACCAAATTTAACTGCAAAACCTCCCTTTAAACACTAGTGAGAGGGGAGACATTCCAGAGTAGTATAAAATCCAAGACAAATTAAATCCAAGGTCATAACCCACCTGGTGCATCAACAGTCTACAAAAACATTCAATTGAAAGACATCTGGACAGCATCTCCTGAGCATGTATTCATCAGATATCACAAACTAACAAACCACTCTTCAATCTTTGATACATTTTCATAATTTCTTACCAATCTAAAGAGTTCAATAACAGCACCCTGCCATAATTTGACTAAATCAAATAAACAGCACATTCACAAAAATTGATCCATTAATTAAAATATGATTAAAAACGTAATTGAAGCTCAAATATTTCTGGAGCAGTCATTACTTACCTTTCCTAATACTGTGATAGACAAAATTAGAAAGCTTTGTGTGTTTCTAATTTTAAAACAATGGGGATGGAGGAAAACAAGGCAGTTATATTATAATAAACAAAAATGGAAAAGCTATAGAGATTAACTAACACAGTGGCATGTTTTATCTGTCTCAAAAAAAGCATTTTATAGTTTAATTGCAAGTATTATTCTAATAAAATTTCATTGAATAAAATTTACAACATGTTTGTAGCAGCCAACAGTCCCAGAAATAATGCTAAAGCCTCATTATTTACATTTTTCTTAAAACATTCTGCCCAAATACATCTACTAGCAACACTTACACTAGAAAAGTAGAAAATAAATTGTCTTTCTTCTCAAAGGACTTCAGATTAAAGCCATTTTTTCTAAGATCTAAACTTGACTGCCCTAGCTAAAATCTAGGAAACACAAAAGCCCTCAGATGACATGATACGAGTTTTGTTAAGTACTTATGCTCATTTCCCCGGTAACAAAACCCCCTTTTCTTCAAAACTATATCAATTATTTTCTCTTTTGAGACTGTTGTTCTAAATTGGTTTTCAGAATATAGAAAAAACCCATTTATGAGGAATAGTCTCATTTTAAGAAATGTGAAAGTATCTATTTTCACTAAGAGACTGCATTCAATATTCTATATATATATATATATTCAATATATGCAATATTGCTGTTGAATTCAAATCTGGCTTTCATGGTTTTAAGTTTAAAATCAAAAATTAGTTGGTGTTGATTATCTGATTGACTGCATATATTAAAAAATAAAGAAAAGACAAAAACAACTTTGAAGACTGTTGGCATTTGTATAGACATTTATTGATTTCTTTTAAGAAATATTCAGTGTATTGTATGCTAATGATTGAAAATTAAAATTTTGAAGATGAATTTAATTTAGCTGGAAGATAATCACATATTCCACAGAAAATTAGAATTATTTAATCTGCAATAACAAGTAACTATTGATGTGAGGTCATAACAAAAGCCTCCCCTCTTGCCCCTCCCCAAAAGTAAACAAAAGAGTAAGGCTGAAGAGTAAGTAGGAAAATACCTTTGCTCATAAAAGCAAGTACTACTTGCAGGCAACAAAAGAATTGGCAATAATGATGATGTTTTCTTCAGAACATTAGCTCTTCAACAATTTAAAAATTATGATAAACACATTGCTTTTCTCTGAAAAGCAACCACTACTGTTACCAACTCACTTGAAACATTTAATCATACAGATCTAAAAAAGCTAAATGACAACTTTCAGGGAAAAAAAGGTAAAAATTGGATTTTAATGTGCATAGTTGTTTGTTATATAAATGATAATTACTTGATAAAATTCTAAAAAAGTGAAATGCTTAGAAGCGTTCTCTAACACTGTCTTGTATTTTTTTTTTCAATTTTATTTGCAATACTAACGTTATTGGTACTACAAACATTTACAATTTGTAAAAACATTTCACTAAGATGTGGCTTTAGTGATCATTTAGTTTTATTAGAAAAAAAGTTTTTCCCGCAATATATTTGACAAATTACTTTCATGCAGTAGGGTTATGGCCTTTTATAATTGTAGAATCCATAATTACTAATGATGATGAATGAAATAACAAAGACAGTAGTATAGGGTTTGTTACTATTCACAAAACAATCAGCTCTAATACTGTAAATATGAACTCTCACTGACAATGCAATGAAATTTCAATGAGCTTTTATATTGAGTGCTTATGCACGTAAAACACAAAACATTTTTAAAGAAAGCTGACTTCTGTGCTCACTTCATACACAACTTTTAAAAAGCAATCTTCTTAAAACAAGTAAGTTCATTATTCTTTGAGCTATAATATGTACATGCATAACAACATAAAAAAAAGGGGGGGACACACACACACTAAAACAGAAGCCTGTCCAAGAAGTACAGGACTTTTTCCTCACTACAATTTAACTTTTCTGTTACCAGAAAGTAATGCAAAAAAACCCATGTCTGTGAACCAAATGAAACGAAGCAGAGTGATGTAGCCAGTGATTCCTCACTCCTAGTTTAGAGGTATGAGAATTTCATTGTAACTAATATTATTTATGGACATGAAATCCCTCATGCAGTGTATAGATATGTACGCTTGAGGCTTTGCTACTTCAGACATACCAGTAAAATTCTACACCTGAGATCTTATTTATTCCCTTTAGTTCTGAAGCTTTTATATATATATGCATAAATATATATATATATATATATATGTTATTCCTGTTGCAGCCTGATCGAGCAGAAAAGATTTTCAGAGCCCCATGCTTGAAATACAATTCCTCTTCTTTGTATTATAATCAAGGTTGAAAAATTTAACCATCTTAACCATCAGAGTTTCAATTATTAGCACCAATCATCTCCTTATCTTAGACTGAGGTTGCACACCAACATGTCGGGATAAATTCTGTATCCTAAAGTTTAACATGCTGCTTTATCCAAGTTTACTCTCATCTCCAGGCTTGAGACAGCAGAATAGTTTTGATACTAACATACCTAGCTTACCTATTTCTGAAGAAGGAAAAAAATGTTGAGTTTAATACACATATATGCACACATATACACATATGTGCACTCATGTGTCCAGAGGTAGATTAAAAAAAGGCTCAATTGTTTTCCAATTTTTTTGTGCTTGTGCTGAGGTGGCCAAGAAGCCCAACAGCATCCCAGCTTATATCAAAAACGCTGTGGCCAGAAGGAAGAGGAAAGTCATTGTCCCCCTGTACTTGGTGTAGGTGAAGCTACACATTGAATATTGTGTTCAGTTTTCATCCCCTCATTACAAAGGACATCGAGTTGCTGGAGCATGTCCAGAGGAGGGCAACAAAGCTGGTGAAGGGTCTGGAGCACAAGTCTAACAAGGAGCGGCTGAGGAAACTGGGATTGTTTAGCCTAGAGAAGAGCAGGCCCAGGGGAGACCTTATTGCTCTCTAGAACTACAAGGTTTTAGCAAAGTGGGTGTTCGTCTCTTCTCCCAGGTAACTAGTGAGAGGATGAGAGGAAATGGCCTCAAGTTGCACCAAGGGAGGTTTAGATTGGATATTAGGAGAAATTTCTTTACTGAAAGAGCGGTGAAGCATTGCAACAAGCTGCCCGGGGTAGCAGTGGAGTCTCCAAACCTGGAGTTGTTCAAAAAGTGTGCAGCTGTGGTATTTCAGGACATGCTTCGGTAGGAACAGTGGTGTTGGGTAGATAGATTTGATGATCTTAAAGGCCTTTTCCAACCTTTATAATTCTATGATTCTTTTTGGGATAATCATGGAGTATATTATTTGAGTGCCCTGTTTTGTGACGTGCAAGCAGAAAAGAGACTAAGATCTGAGAATACAAGCTGTAGAAAGTTATCTTATTGTTACACACACATAGAAAGATTGTGCCTTGTCTGATACTAATTACTTGGAATGGTTTCATACGAATTGGCATCTTTAAGAAATATCCATATAAATTAAGGATCAGGTTAGGCTACTAATTCCAGACATGCATTGTATGCTTAAGGAGATCATGAGACAGAAAGCGCTAATCTTATTCCAGAAAGTATGCTTCATTCCAGTACTTTCAGCATGGACTTTACATCATGTACCCATTGTATCCTTGGCAACTCAATTCCTTATCTAAAGAGACAAGATTGACAATTTAGATTTAAAGTTACAGTCGTCGTATGCTACTAGGCTTGGATTTGTTCTGGAGCTAGATACGATGCAAGCTAGAGGGCAAATACATTGCAAAGGCTGTTTGATGTGATATATGGGTACGACTATGTTCATCATTATTGACTGGATAAGCCAAAAAAGCATTACTCAGATGCTCTCCATCATTTCATAGCAAGGATGATGAAAATAACTTTGCTGTTTCAGTGAAACAAAACTAGGGACAATTATGAGAGAGGTCCTTCAGAATTAGAGTAGTATAAAACTGTAGAAGTAGCCCCCTCTCCAACCATCTTTTTGGTGCGGCTCATGTTTCACCCCCGTTCTAAAGTAATAGTCTATTTTCTTTCCCTCACAGTTTTATCTCTTCTTCACCTTTAATGTACAGAAGGCAAATAAAGAAATAAGTTTATGGTAAACATTTTTTTGTCAGTAAATTGAAAAGTTACAGTAAATAAGGTTCTAAAGGGAAAAATATGAAATTATATTCTAAGAAAAAGTTCCAAATGTTGCATCATTTTCCCCCACAACCAGCATACTTTGCCCCTAACAACATTGGTACAGTGCATGAAGATATTATCCATTATATGTTAGGACAGAGTTATGAAGGGCTCATGCTACATTTAAGTGAGTTTTCAATATATACTGTTTCCTACATATTAACCTCAAGATGGCAATTAATTAACATTAAATTAGAGAATTTAAATTTCTGAATTAATTAGAAATGGATCTGTGGGTCAGAAAGCCTTTGTTTGATACAAAGAGTCTAATGAGTGAACTTAGTCTTCATACATTTTCTTTGAATTTTTTTTTTTTTAAATCAGTTTCATTTTGAAGGGGAAAAAAAAAAAAAAAAAAAAGACTAAACCCCCAAGAATGTGTATGCTTACTCTGTACTTTAAGTTATAAATGAAAAACCACAAAATTACAGCCAGGTTCCCCAGATGAAAGGCTACATGAAGCAAAACACAAAACACGATTTTTAAAGCAAATAGATCTTAACCTGAATAGAGCTGTTAACCCTATACATGACATCTACCACGTCAAAACAACTCTGGTCCATTTTACCTGATTATATCCCAAAACAGCAGTTTTTTTCCTGGATCTGTTTCTGGATGACAAGCTGTTCAAATAGAACACCTATCAAACCCAGTATTATCACCTGCAGCTTTTCTCTTCTAGTAGACGCTGCTGTCCATCAGAAGAAATAATTAATGGATCTATTATGCATGAAAGCATCATCCTGTCAGTTCAGTGACTGGTCTGAATAGCTCATATCTGCTACTCATTGATGCCATGCATGCTTACTGTCCTGAAAGATGACAAATCACTACACCCTTTAGAATGTTTTTTCCCCTCTGTTCTAAAGCAGCATTTCACATCTGTGTCTGACAGAAACATAAGTAGCTGAGAGAGGCAGACCATCACCCTTCACAGAATAATGTTGCCTGGGTTAAAAGTTAAGACCTGAGGTTTAATGATTCTGCATATTTTCCACAAAAATCTAAAACATGAAGGCTACCTAAATGTGTAGAAAAACATTTTTGATGTTGGAATAGCTACAGAGAACAGATGGAATTTACCGGATATAAAACCTTTTTAGAAATGGGTGCTAAGTACTTTGAATACTTGAGATAACTGGGGTCAGTGCAGTTGCTTTTTTTTTTTTTTTNTTTTTTTTTTTTTTGCCTTTTTTTTTTCTGGGGGAGGGCAGAGGAGATGCAAAGTTCACAGGTTTTCTGTAACCTGATTATGGCAGAATAAACAAAAATGCTGAATGTGGAGGAAATCAGATATTGGAGATACCTGGAAATGAACTGGAAACAACCAATACCACAAGACAAAGCACCAGTGAACAAGATGCCGTGGAAAAAGAAATCACAAGACAAGAGTGCACAATGCATTTCAAATAGAAAAAAGCTTCCTGTCTGCTGAGTGAGTCTCAGTATATTCTGACAGAGCACAGATAAAGCTTCAATCAAGTTATCTCCTAGGTAAGTTTTTATTTCATATACTGCTTTAATTGTTTATCACATCAATATATACTTTAACATACGGATAATAACTCGAAGATTTTAGATTTCTTTTTAATGATACTGAAATTTAAAACCATCTATGAGAAATATTTGCTGTTCTTAGATTTCCTGTGCTGCTCAAATAGCAGTTCACTTTTGATATTAAGGTGACTCAAAGGAAAATGATTAAATGCTTTCTCCTTTACTTATACTAGAATGAAATATTTCCTAATTTTCTTTTTAAATCCTTCAAAATATTTTAATGCATATTTCTATGCATGGCTGTTTAAGAAAAAAAAAACATTAATGTATAGCCATGCTTCTGTTAATATTACCAAAAATATTTACTGTACTTCATTATCAATTTATTCTGGCAAAGCAAACAACATTTTGCACCACAGTAGTAAATAAAGATATTTTATTATAAGACAATGAATCTTTGTTTATATAAAAGGATATAAAATAAGGCTAGAAGTGCTGATTAGTTATTTATGAAAGGTAAACTACAGCACAGTAAGGAAACAGTACCATGTTAATACAACCCAAGATACTGTGTAGTTTCACTAAAAGACTGGACATCAGTGTCCCAGTAGAAGTATAAAAGAAGGTGCAGGTCACCTCAGTCACTTCACACATTTGAAGCATACAAACAACATGCAAAGCATTTCAGAATGAGATTCTAAGATCTAATCAGACTTGAAAAATAAACACAGTATCTGTTAATCAGAAAAACCTACACTTACAAGTCACTGAGAAAGACAGCTGTGCTCACACACACAAAAAACCCACACCCATTGAAAGTGAAAAAGCATCAGTAGTCCTATACTGTTTAACACACCATTTTATAGTACCACATTGGTCAATTTTGTATGCAATATTATCCTTGAAAACCTACACCTTTGCTCCTACTGTCATTTACTGGTTTCACATAATTTTATCTATTTATTAAGATGTAGTATTTCTTCTTCCAGCATTGCTTTAAATCTCTCCCCTGCTTCTCCACGTATCACTTCCTCCATCTCTATTTAATATGACTTTTGATTTAACCTATCCATCAATCCTTTTCCTGTTTATTTTTAATTTTATATTTTGCTACCTTACTAACAAACTCTCTCTTGCCTGATGCTGGCTAAGGATATGGTAATTTGCCATTCACAAACATCTCTTTTGAACCCTTCCCTTATGTACAAAGGGTTTATGAATTCTACCAAGTGCTGAAAAACTGAACATCCCTGCCAAATACCATGAGGCTAAAACCCAGAAGCTGATATTATGCTGAGCCTTGTCTCATATCAAGAGGCAACAATGTACTCCTAAAATAATGGAATTCCTACCAGGAAAGATAAGTGAAAACTTCTGCAGGAAAAGTAATCTCATGTTGAATACTTTTATATATTTGAAATTCCTCCTACAAGATCCCACTTTTGACTGCCATGACAGGGGGGAAAAAATCCATTTCATATTCTCTAAACATTCATGCTTAAGTCTTCTCCTTAATACAGGCAAAAAGGTTATACCCTTATCCACTTTCTATATTTGATGAGAACTTGACAGGAATTATTGCTAGGTACCTGTCACTCAGCCATTTTGTTGCCGACAAGTTCCAGCACTCTCTACATTTCCCCAATTTCTGTCCTTTTCTAAGTATCTCTAACTGCTCTTTTCACAACTGCTCTATCAAGCATCTCTCAATCGTTTTTTTCCTATGCCTCACTTCACACACTGCATTGATCCAGTAAGAATTCCTCCTGCCTCCTCACTGCTCCTATGAAACACCCACCAACTTCATCTCTCATCTAACATACCAGGAAAAAAAAACATTAATTAAGAAGTAGGTTCAGTAGGATATAAAACAAAACAATATGGCTATAAGTTTCAATCAAACCACTTCAAGATTTCCATAACTTGAACCACGAAAGCCTCCTACAATTCAAAAATGCTTGTAACAAATAGTAGACCTAATCCAGCTTTTGTTAGCCGATTTCAGAAGACAGCATTGTATCTGTTGAATTTGGTTGGGCTGGAAGCAAAAGAGAGTAAAATAAGAATTGTAATTCAGTTTTGATTACCCAGTTATTGCTCTCACACTTGAAAATTTTTCTTACCTTGGATGCCGTGAGTTGTCTCTCCTCTTTTGTAAAAAGGTATTGTTTACTCTGGCTTAAAACATAAACAACAAACCTACTCAAACCCCACAAAATAATAGGCAGTCTGTATGCCTATTCAAGAAAAATCAGGTTAATATTCATTGAAGCTCTCAAAAAGCTTACTCAAAACTTAGTTTATGGCTTTTTGAAACACTAAGAGTTGCAGTTAAGACTTTTTAAGCTTTCTGTTGAAAATATAAGACAGCTAAGAACAAATAGAAAGCCTGCTTACAGGAAGGAGAAGTGGATACAATCAGTTTTTGAAAAGATTGGATACAACTGTAGAATATTTTTAAAAGAAAAAATAGATCTTTTCATTCTTTTCCAGATGCATTCATTAATAATTTTTAATTTAAGTAATCAATACAATGTTATTCCTCTCACTGATCTTCAAAAAAAAAATCAGATGTGTTAAAATAAGTGAACATACCACTATCAAGTTCCAAAATCTAGACTTCTGTGCAACCAGAAATAAATCTATCACAGAATGTTTTCCAAAACGTGTAATTATGTAAAATCACCTCACCTGAAAGCAGTGAGTCAATATTTGTTTTCCACCTTCATTATCAGTTGTTCAAGGATCACTAAGCATCTGACAAGGATATCTTCCCATTTCCTCTCTGCATTAAATCACTTATCTACAGGAAATGAGTAAACCACATCACAAAATAACTGCAGTCAATTGCCTGAAGAGAGTACATCTGCTCAGTAAACCAGAGTACATACAAATGGGACCCCTTCCCAACTAATTCAGCAGGTAGCAAACAAAAAAAAATGGCACAGCATGGTTTGGTGAGCCTTTTAGAAAAGATGTAAAGGAGACAGACCTGAAGTCAAAATTGCCCTTCTGGGCAGTTATCAGCTAAAAGAAATCAACAAGTAACAGCACAGACTTGAAGGTATACATATTCCCAAACTCTTGGCCTGTCTTCTGCATTCACTTCCATGCCTACAGAAGACTATTACAGTACAGATAACACATGAGATAACAAAAAGATGGAAGTGTAAAGGTAAGAGATATAACTTATCTAACCTAACAGAAAGCAAGGACTGAAATCGAGAACTTCTGCTCCTACAATTAAGTCACTGGCCCAATATGTCCATTTCACTTTGTAATAGAGAACAAAAAAATCACCAAAGGCATTTGCATCTCTCTCAAGCCCTCTCATTAAATAACCTCCTGCCTCTGAAAGTCATTGTAATGACAGAAAAAGCACCACAAAACACTTTAGGATCATCTATGCTGTAAACACATGCAGGTAATACTATGCAGTATTTCCAGCTACATGTAAAGCAACATCTTCCAGAAACCCAAATTGACCAATATTAGTTACATTCAAATCCTTTTGTCGTGGATCAAACAGGCAGAACCAGGTTAGGTAAAACTGGTTTATAGCTACAGGAAATAATGAATAGTGACAGACTCTATTAATATGATCTCTGACTTAAAACAAATGCACAAGGGATTATATACATTTATGGCAGATAGAAACTACTTTGTGCAGGGATCCAATACAGTAATATACATATAGGAAGAAAGCTTCGTTACATCAGATGTAATTGTGCGCTCCTGGTAAGTGAAAATCTGCAGTCCTACTGCCTCGCCTTACACCTCTTAGCTCACCTCTCTTTTGTTTGTGATGCTGTTGGTCCTTGACCAACTTTCAGGTACAGCAAGGCCTGCTTCCACACTTTCAATCTGAATTAAATAAATACTGCATCAGCTTTTATATTCTTCTCCAGAACTCATGTCAAGCATATGGGTCTATAATTACCAAACTCATTCTATTTGACAGCATTTTTTCCAATAGTCAAGGCAGACATTTATTGATATTCTTCAATATTCCTGCAATTATGAGACATTAAAGATACCCTTTTGCATAGTCTGCCCCACTGAGCGTCATTAAAGCTTACAAGAAATTAAACTTGCTCCCACAAACACAATATACTTAAATATCAAATAGTGGTACAGTCAGCAAGCTTGCTAAAAAAGTTAAAATTAAAGAAAAGTGAATCCTTTAAAGGACCTCGATACCTTCCAACAGTTTTTAAATGACACCATCTCAAAGTTTAAATATTAATTTACTGATTTTGCAGATTACAAACAGGGAAGAAAGAAGCACATCACTTGGTAAAGGTCACACCAGATCGAATCAGAGGTTCCCAGTGCTTAAGTCCTAGGAAAGTCTGAAAACATGGCACAAACACAAGGACATTTGCTCAGAAATATTCTGCCAGCCTCTAGCTTTATGTGGTTCAGGGATTTCTTGAATCAGAGATGATATCTTATTTAAAAGATAAACTTCAAAGTATTTTTCCAGCTGTTTTTCAAACCTGCATAAAATTCAAACTTCCACGAGATCCTCTGACCAACTACCATATTTGAGTTACATCAAAAAATACCTTCTTTGTTGGAATTCTGCCAGCCAGCTTCATTCAGTACTCCCTATTTCTTGCACTAGAAGAGAGAATTTCTTATTCATCATATCCATCCTTCCCAAGATCTTCAGACAGCTACACCACACCACTCTCATTCATCTGTCTTTGAGGTTTGAAGACCTCTGTTCTACTCTATTCAAACCATCCTCAGCCATGCTTCATATGTAAATTCTTCCATACTGATATTCGTCCTGTTGCCCTTTGCTGTACCTTTTCAGTAGTACCATTTCCTTGAGCCTCAGGGATCTGAATTGAAAAAACTTACACAGCATGCCTGTGTCATTGATTTATATAGTGACACTGTGATGTGTTTTCTGATTTGTTATTTGTTCTTTCCCTAATTTCTAGGGTTCATTTGTTTTCAACTGATGAGTAGTAAAAAAAAAAAATTTCAAATGTTTTTAAATGTTATAGGAGACTGTTTCCACTACACAATGCCATTTATATCACTTAATTTTCATCTGTGCTGAGTTTAATCTGTCATTTGTTTGTTTTCTTCTGCAACTTTCTGTAGTCCTCAGAATATACAGAATTAGAGGAGAATTAAGATGCACACTTTTAACAGTGAAGGTAACAGCACATCGGATCAATCCAAATGTCCAGTGGGACAAACTTCCAAGAGCTCTGAGGGATTTCCCATCACTGAAATTGTTTAAATGAAGACTGACAGTAGCTTTTGACAGTAAGACACGTGCCCCAGTTCAACCAATAACTAGGTTCATAATTTACTTCGTAATGATTGCTCATGTTAACCAGAAAAGTTCACCCAATCACAGATGGTTTCTTTGGCTTTGTAATCCATGAATTTTATTGGCTATGATGAGATCTAGCCTTCCACTTACAATTACTTTCCTGAGAGAATCTGGTTCTTTGCTTTTCAAGTCAGCAGGGGATTTGAGTCAGGGAAAGAAACATCAGCGTCCCACTTCCTCAAATATGCTCCAGGCCTTACTGAAATTGATTTTTTTATTACATTTGCTATTGCACATTTTGCGAGTCAAAAAAGGAAGGAACTGTGATTCAAAGATGTTCGTGGGTAGTATTTAACCTCTAACATCTAAAAGCAAATAATGGCAAATGTTGTGTCACCTAACTATAAAAATTATGTATGTTTTTAGAAGTGTTGTAACGAGAGGAGTAAATAGAACTGGTTTTAATTCTAGTAGTACCAAGCTCAGACACAGAAAACCAGACTCTAGAAAAAGTAATTTTCTAAAACACCTATACGTACTCTAATTATTAGGATGTTCAAGAGTTGTTTTACCTTTTGTAATGTAAATTAGATAAATCATCCCTAATGCCATTATGTGAATGTCATTCATGTCTTCCTGTAGGTATATACTATCACTGTCATCAAAATATACCTCATCCATGTTATATCCTCCCTAGATTAATCTACTGTGCTTTCCTTTCATGATTAAATGAACTCCAGTCACGTGACATTACATTTTCAATACAGTTGTTCAATGCTTCAGTTTTCAAAAAATGCATTACAGCAGCTTTTTATCATAAACTATAGCTTGCTCAGCAAGTTATTTTTGTTACAGAACAAACTTATTTCACTAGTCATTTTTTAATGAAATAATACCAGTTTACAACCAGTCTAGGGGACTGACAGACTTCAAGAACATACCTCAGACGATTTTATTCTTAGCATAAGAATGTCTATAGCATTTGCAGTTTCTGCACTAAAAAATATTACATCTCTCTGCAGTTTTTTTAAAATTAAAAAATATATTCCAGTTGTTTTTTTTTTAAAATTCATACTAATATTTAGAGAATAAATACCCTTCCCCTCTGCCAAGCAAGTCTCTAGATACAGGTCTTTAATTCATATTCCAATTTTACTTCCCAAAGGGGTTCCACTGTAGTAAAAAGGCAATGCCTCAAGAACTGTTACTACTGACTCTACTATTAATAAATGAACAGCCAAAATAAAATCATCGGAGGTCTGATGAACAGATACAGAAACTATTTTGAAGTACAGGCACTAAACACAAATAATCACTAGGGTGTTTCTTGCTGTTTTGTTGTTGGCTTTGGTTTGTTGTTTTTTTTTTAACACAAAGATAACATGGCACTTTGGAGACTTTAAAATGCTTTGTCTCTAGTTAAATGTTACTTTACAGAAAGATATTTATAAAAGATCATTTTTCTTTGACAAGCTGAAGTGTGCTTCTAAGTTACAGGTATGAGACCGGATGCTTTCAGATTACATTTCTACAAGTTAATTTAGTCATCTCATACTTCTAGACAATTTTCCTCTAAGTGACTAGATTGTTCTTCTAGGAGATTTCCACTCCCCTTTCCTTCTCTCTCTTCTCTTTTTTTCACATTCAAACACAACTCAGAAAAATAAAGTTGTCTGTGAGATAGAAAGAGGATATATAAAAACAATAGTAACTGAACACTTACTAAGCCATGAAATGAGCAACAGAAAAAAAGTAAATGAAGGGGCAGACAGAATCACATGGAGTTACAGAATAGAAAATTTGGAGCAAGAGAGACAGTAGCCTCTTGTTCACATTGGAAAATGTATTTGATGACAATATTCTAGCTGCAAATGTATATTAAGGTAAATCAGAAGTAGACATCTGGATTTAATCCAATTTAATTCAATACATATGTATGCTACCACCAAAAGAGGAGCCCTGGCTTCTTCCCTTACTATCAATACCAATCCTAGTATTTCTCTTGATTTGACAAGATCTTTCCCTTCTCATCAGCTGTTCCATGTTGTGTTCCTGCCAACTCTTTTGCACCATTCATACTGTCAAATCAGGCAACTAGATTAATATCTGGGGATGGGCCAAAGCCATAATATCATTTAAGTGACTTTCATTACTTCAGAAGAGGGTAGGTGATCTTAATTTATTATCAAGAGCAGAAGGAAAATATAAAGCAACTTCAAATTCATTATCTTTTTATTGATAAGAACTCCACAGCTGCATAACAAACAGATCAACAAAACAAACACTCCATAAAAGCAAGAGAAGCAGAGACATGCAAGTAACAAAACACAGACATCCACCGGCTTCCTTCTAAGAATGTACAAAAAGAAGAGATAATGGAAAATTTACAAATGCAACTGGTAACAACTACAGATTTTTTTCTCTGTTATTTAATGTATGGGAACAGGGAAAGCCAATGCAGGTCCATTTTTTTTTGCAGCTGGAATAAGCAGTATCAAACAGCCCATTTGGGGGAAAATGAAAGTATTTTGTTTCTTGGGGTAAAAGTCAATTTCTCCATTTAGACAGAAGTTATTTTTGCACCCACTGCCATGTGAGGTGACAGATGACACCACAAGATGAAAGGAAGCATGCAAAAACTTTCTACTTTCTCTGTTGTGCCAGTGGCACCATGTCCCTTTCAAACACAAATTAAATAAAATCACTAGTAGGTGTGGGATAAAGTTCTCTGTCAGTCTTGTAGTGTAGTCCTAAAGAGGGCACCTGAAACATGCAGCAAATATATTGTGTTTTTTCTTAAAAGGAAAAGCACACTTTTCGAGGTAAGAATGTAAAAGGAAAGTGCACAAAAATTAACCATGTCCAAAACAAAAGAGAGAGTGAGAGACATAATGAGAATGAATGCTACAAGACTTCTGGAACCAGCACCTATGACTTGCTCCTTGAGTACAACAGAAGGTGACAAGGAGCAGTGCTTGTTGATTTTTCCAGAGGCATACCAAGTCTTTTCAGTGAAGTGCAGAGACTGTGTCTGTTGGCAATGCCAAAGGTCCCAGCCTATAAGGACTTTCTCAAAGGATCCTATTTAAATTTTAGATTTTTTTTCCAGACTGATGGACAACTTATCCTATAAAATGAGGCACAGTATCATGTGGAGAAACATGGATAATGAACAAAAGACAGTACTGATGTCTTTAGACTGATGTAGTATTATTGGGTTGGGTAAGCTGTCTCAATTCCCAGTCTTTTTCAAATTAATTTCTTCCCACACCCCTGGTTCCCCAGACACATCATGACAAAGACGTATGCAGAGAGCAAGACAGTCAGGTGAGATTAGGTACTGACTTTCAGAATGAGTCTGTCTTCCAGTCAGTCAGACAGAGTAGCAACATACATTAAGAAATATACCTACATGAGAAACATAAAACATCTTTTTTGAATGTTCTTTGACTTTGAAGGCTGTTTGCCTCTTCAGTAATGCATAACCTCTGTCTTGATAATGCCACTCTTATTTCTGTGTCTAAGAATGTAAGTCAAGTAGTGGATTAGCTCAAAGTAAAATTTATGTTATAAAAGCACATCAACATTTCTCATCTGTCATGCTGAACTCTACCTTCTAACAACTTCAGAAAGATAAAGTACACCTACAGGAAAAAAATAGCAAGACTTCATCAGTAGAGAAGCCAGGGCAAAATAGCTTTTTTCCATTATAACCACTTTGGTACACTTCCTTGAGCATCAGAAAGGTGATGCAAGTACAAACTGTACAGGCTTTCTCTCTGGGACTACTACTCTTACCCTCGTAGTACATCATTGACTCAGAAAAATCTAACCCAGTTTACCTCCTATTACCACTGAACTGTCAAAATACTTAGCTTCCAATACCTCCACACTGACAGCATTTGCCCAGTAGAAAGATAACCAAGTGACTCAAATGAAAATTTCTTTACTGTAAGTATCTGCAATTAAGGCCTCTAGCCTTTACATTACAAAAATTTTATGACACCAAAATTAGGAGACTGATATCATCCTATTAAAGCACTCCCATCTTGAATTAAGTCCTTCCACCTTACTCCCTCTTATTTTGTTGCTAGCTAATACACACTTTTCAGCGACACATTTTCTGCATGTTGAAGCACATGCACATTCAAGAAGAAAATACCGTATTATCACAGCCTGTTTTCAATCAAGAACTTAAAAAGAAATGTAGACAGTATGATCAGTTTCACAATCCAAATTATCTGCAGAAGATTCAGAAATACCATGCTTTATAAACCAAGATGATGAGTGTACTGTCAAAGGAAGGTCATCTGATTCACATTCCAGTAAAGGTTGAAAATGAGTCAGAACCAAAAGAAACATAATTCTTCCTCACTTGTACCCTATCCTGTCCCTCAAACGTGATTTTATGCAAAGAGTCTCTAGTTCACAATTGTACACATGCAGAGTGTTCGGTTTGCAAGAAAGTACAACAGGAATGAAGAATTCCATTACAGGTGGAACAGACATTTAATACAACTCTTGTTTTGAAATAAAGACTTTGGCAAGGTTTAATAGGCTTCTGACATTCTTCAGGGAAATTACCCAAATCCGGGAAAAAAAAAAAAAAAGCCCTTTGGGAAATGAAATCAAATATTTTAAATGCTCAGAAAATCCATCCTCATACACAACAGCCAGAAATGCCATTGATGCCACTCCCAAGAGAACACACAACAGGTGAGGAGACAACATGTGATTTGGACAGTTACAAAGGAAGGATCACAAGAAAGTGTGGACTAGAATTTGGATGCAAAAACCAGGAAAAGTTAGATGTAGGAACCAGGAACTCTTGAGGAACACAATGAGATCAGGAAAAGAACAACAGCAAAATTAATAGGTGTGACTCAGAAAGCATTAAAAGAAGGACAAATAAAGTCCAAGACATTAATAGCAAACATGAAGAGGAATTTCAGGACCACAAATGGGATAAGAAGAAAAAGAGGGGCTGCAACTGAGGTTAAGGAAGAAATAGGCACTCTGTGTCCTTTAGAACACTGCCTATTCCATAGCCTTTCTTTCACATAAAAGCCAATGCTTAGAAACAGTACTGCTCCCTGGGAACAAATTTCTGAGAATCTTGCTAGGAGACTAGGTCTGTCAGTCTCTTACGACAGTTGTACACAGTCTGATCACAACACTGCTTTGGAGCATCCATCAATGAACAAGGAAACCTTCTTATCACAGTTATTTAGTTTGTAAACTGACTTTAGGAATAAATTTATGGGATATAGAACAGTAAATGAGGCCTGGCTTCTGAAATTAAACCAATCTGCTACATCTGATATTCTTATCTTTCTTACTATAAACAAAAAATCTGGGTTTACATAATTTTATAAAGCATATTTCTGTTTTTTAATTCTTGCCTTCAAGTAGCTGCTGAGAAATGGAACAAAAGTATTACAATTAAAACAAACACAGCTCCTCCAAACCAATCAACATCTTTAAATAGTATCATAGACTTATAATAATATCTACTAACACCATTATTAGAAAAGAGCTAGTACTTTACAGGCTAGCAAAAGAAAGCCCCTGCTCTAAAAAGCTGACAGTCTAATTCAGGTGTTTTAACAGTGGTTCAAAATCAGAAATGTAAAAAGGAATTTCAAAGAAAAGATTAAAGTCAAAAGTAATATACAGCAATAAGGAAAATCACAAAGTTCACACTGTTAAACAAAAATTCTAAGGAAGAGGGAAAGGTAGAAAATAATTAAGAGAAAGTGGAAATAAGAATGTAGCGGCAATAACATACTGAATTTTGAAAATGAAGACTGGAATACTAAATGTACTGTCAGAGTAACTAATTTTTGCTTAGGGAATTTAAGTGGCAGGAAAGTCAGAGATGATGATGTGGCAGAAACCATAATGTCCAACATGAGTCCTTGTCAGACAGAACTGGTTTTAGGGGTATTATAAAAACAAAGGACATGATTAAATAGGAGAAACAGTGAAGTAGGTGAGTAGGTACTTTTATCTACCTTGAACCTGCAAATTCAAGTAGTGGACATGACAACAAGAGAGGAATAAGGACAAATAGTTTTACATTTAAACTTACTGATTTGTGATTTCATAACCAAAAGACCCTTAAACACAATTCAGCAGAGATACTATCGATGTACAGTAGTAGCAAAAGATTAAGGCCCAAGATAAGAGAAGGATGGCAGTCAGAAAACTTTTTAAATCCAGAAATCTGGAACTTAACAAATAAATGTCTGCAATCAAAATGTGAAAAAATACAAGAATGGTAAAAAGCTCACCACATTTATTTTAATGGAGAAAAAATATAACCCCTTTAGTCTGTGAATCTTACTCTGTTTAATTCTAAATGATAAAGCATAAAAAACATTGAAACCTTTCAAATTACTTACTTTCAGTTTAGCAGTAGTATCACTGACACATATATAGTCACATAGTTCTGAGACATCAGAATGTTAAAATGAAAGTAAGAAATATTATCCTACATTTATAAGCATTCCAGTCATGGAATCACATTACACTTCTATATTTCAATCACAGAGGTTTGGTTATATTCTAGATAAAAATGAGGAGGAAAAAAAGGCACAGCTACAAAAACATATATAATAAGCACAGATTACCTATTACAGGAAAATAAGTTTATCAAGAAAATGTAATTAATACTTAAAATCTGGCACTTCCTGTTTTTAGCTCAGACCCCCCACAAAAACCAGGACAGCTTGTCTGATTAGGACAAAAAAGATAAACTTCTGTACTGTTAGGAACAGTTTGGGAAGAAGCATTGAGCAGATGGAGAACCAGCCTCCACTGATGCCAAGTCCTGCCATTTTTCCATAAATTCTTATTGGGGGTTGGGGGATGTTTGTTTGGGAAAATTACTTTGGCTAGAAAGGATTAATTTCTGTGGATTTCAGATATATAAACCGGCAGTATTTTGCAGGTATATCAACAAGTCCAGTGTTGCAGTCTTCCCAGGCATAACTCGCACAACTAAAACCTTTACAAGAGGAAATGAAGCCACACGGTAAAGAGCCTCCACAGATCGGAAATGGTATCCACCATGCAATGATCAAAAAGTAAAGTTCTGACACACTAGAAGGGGCTAGAAGGACAGAGGAAGAGAGCATGTCAGGGGAGCTCAATTAACTTTTAAAAATGAGGTAGCAAAACAAGGAGAACATGAGGAAAGATGCAAGTAAAGCACATGCCCTTATATCTTTATTTCAGAAGTACATATATTAGGAATAATCATGTGACTTACTACCAAACCTTAGATGCAACAGTGTAATCTTTCAAGACCAGTAACCTGGTACTAATACCTTAAAACTGTTAATAAATAACCAATATCTCCACATTCTAGACAGAGCTCATGTCATCTGGTAAGCAGTAAGGACATTAAGTTTTTACACCTATTTAATTTCTGAACAAATAAGAATCATAGATTAATTTACATTGGAAAGACCTTTGAGATCATTGAGTTCAACCAGCTGAAAATACATCTGTTTCACATGCTGTCATAAAAACATGCAAAAAAGAATATAAAATTACTTTTCACTGTTTTTCACACATTGCAATAATGCCTTTGAAGCTGATAAAGAACAATTTTTCATTAGTCTAGATATCTCAGTGGTACAAGAAACAGATGCACAGAGTTCTACGGAGACATACGGACATAAATAATTTCCCAAAGCAGGCATACAAAACACAAAGTAGTAGAAGCTGACAATCAAATACCACTGGAAAGTGGGATTCCCCCAGTACAAGCAGTAATCCAAATCAACACCGACTTATGTAGCTCTCTAAAGAAAACTCATCTTCCACTATTCTCTAGAATTTCAAAACTCAAAAGATTCTTTTTCAGCATTAAAACCATGCTCTCTCATTGCCATTCTTTTTGTTTGTGCAGGGTTAGCATCAAAAATAAGAAAACTCTTCACAGTACATTTTTTCTTTCCAAATCTCTGTTAGGATAGAAAAGTTGAAGGAAAAGCTATTTTTAACCCAAGCCTTGCTCCACAAATTTAACTGTTCAGCTTTTCCAAGATAATCAGTGGTCTTCCATATACAGCTAGTTATCATGTATGTATCGACCATGAAAATGACCAAAAAAGCAACAATACATTGCAAAAGACACATCAAAATTGAACAGAGGCCCAAAAGCAACAGGTTCAAAACCGAAATCAAGAGGGGTTTGGGGAATGGATAACTGCTGCCTTACAATTCCTATACCTCCTGTTCATTACTATTACACTCCAGCAACTGCTCTTAATTTTTATTCCACATTTCATATTGTATTCAAGTGCTAGGTTACCTTCAGAAATATATGAATTCTTACAATATCAAAGCCTTTCTGCCAGTTTTGTTTGAACTGCAACAGTATTTCTCTTCCTTGTCATTTATGACCATCAGAATTATTCAGCCATGGCCAAAGAAAAAAAATGGGGAAAAAAATTTGCATCCAAAGTTATAGTTTTTCATCTTGATAATCATCACACCCTGCAACTCAACATGCATGGTTCGCAGCTTTTGGCTACTGTACTGGTAATACCTACCACTCTTAAAAGGAAAGTGATTAGAGGCCACTGGATACACTCCGTTCAGCTCTGTAATGAGATTTTAGAAGTATATTTTTAAACCTAAAACATCTATTCACAGCCAAAAACCTAATGAATGACTTAAATTTTGGGATACTTAAGCTACATCAGTGAAAAAATGCTGACAGGTCTGGAAACACAGCCAGGTTCTTCTAGCAAAATAAGGTTATCCTATCATTTCAACTTCTCTTGTTCTTTCCACTTCAACAGCATTTTTACTCAATTGATTCAAGACATATTCCCTGAAGGCTTCACAACGGACTTCTAGTTTACATCAGCTAGACACAAAAAGCAATGCGGAAAGGTTTGCATTGGTATATTCAACGGTAATTAAATACATGTATATACATAAAATACTAAAAAAAAAAGAAAGCAATAGACTAAAAATTAAAGTTATCACCCTACTTTACATAGAAATATAATAAGCCCTAACAAAGAAGTTCTGTCAGGCTAGTGACATCAGCTGTTGCGAAAGCCATCTGGAAGTTTTTACTTAACACTATTTTCATCTACTTTTTTAACTATTCAGTCTGAAATTTTCTATGTCAGTCATCTGCTTCAGGTAGCTTTTCCTCACCCTTCTCTCACCACCATCTTTTAAAAGTTAGAGAATGGCTGAAACATTATTCTACCACAGAAGAACATTTTTTAAAAAAGTCTCTATGGTCTCTTCCTCTTAAAAAGTGTAACCACTTTCCTGTCCTGAATCAGTAGCTTGAAATCAGGCTGGGCAATGTTTTTGTACAAGAGGTAAACTCTGCTTATTTTGTGAAAACTTTGACCTGATTTAGCCAAGCTACAAGATTCTAGACATCAGAGTTCATATGTATTTTTTTTCCAAGATCTGATGGAGCTTAAGAACCACTCAAATAGTTCAATATCACTGACCTTCTTTATGTCATCTCAATGTGTGAGGCAACTCAATTAAGTTTTCTCTAACCTCAGGTTATGAGTGAAGAGCTAAATTTTCACTGTAAAAGAAGTTTGCATTTAATAGGCATTAGGTACAACTCTGAACAAGAAGTGTCATCTTGCATATTTCTGCAACTTCACCTCTGCCAATGCCCCTACCATTGTTTAAAACAATGGCCTGTCACCTCATTTTGTTGGGTAACTGAGTAGGATCTAAGGTGTAGCAGAACATGTGGAAGAAAGACAGGCAAAACAGCTTGCAGAGGACACTAGAACTGGATGGTTGAAAGAATAAAGTGGGATTGACTAGACAAGTAAAGAAACTAAGAGGTATGTAAGTTGCAGATATGGCAGTGGAAAAGATAAATACCAAGCCAAATGAGCAATTCCAGGCAGAACAACTCAGAATTGGGGATCATTAGGACTGTATTAGAGCAAGGGAAAGAATAAATCTGACAGAGCTGGATTTTAACAAATATATGTGGAAGGGAGCTTGATCACAACAAAAGACTGAGAGAAGATCTACCACTAGTAATAAGAAACATGGAAGATGAAGAAAAATCAACAGAAGAGAGAGTGAGAAGAATTAGCAGACAGGCAACAACTGATAGCAGAGAGACAAAGTACAGTCAGAGACAGTCCGAGACAGAATCAGTGTGCACTGCAGATTGGCTTGAGGCAGGAACAAGTTAGAAGTATAGGGAAAAAACTGAAAAACTATGTGTCTTCAGAAGCTATTGAAAAATATTAAATAATATACCCTAAAGATTTAACATCCTCTGCAAATATCTGCAAGCCCCTTCCTTCCCCTTTCAGAAAAGATGTCCTACTTACCTCTACTACTGATAAAGATACAGTGTAAAATCCTATAGCTCTGTTACTTTCTTATTTCAAGCAATGGTAATGTTCATGCACTAGACTTAAAAGCTCTAATCCTGCTAAATATCAACATGACACCCATATGACAGAATACTGGTCATTTAATTTCGCTGGGTTTTGTTTAACTAAAAAAAATATATGTAGAAGCACATTTACAAAATATTAAACAAATACCAAGAATGGAATTTTAATTCTTTAGATGTCAGGAATTTCTCCATTTAGATTTGTCTAATAGCATTAATTCTGTCTTTATTAACATATTATTCCAAACTATTTTTTTCTACTCCATCTCATTCAATTAACAGGATATTTTCTGGGAACAAATCCAGGTTGTATCTTGAAGGATGGCATTCTCTTTAAGATCTTGTTATCAATATTAGAGAACCTAAATATTACATAGGATAATAGGTTTTTTATCTGAGCTTTTGACAAAGGACTCTTAACTGGCTGCATTAATTACATTGTGTGTACTAATAGTAAATTGTGTTCGTGAAATATAGCACTTCAATTTCATTCCCTCTCCAGTATCCTCCTGCTTGTTGCAATTGAAACAGATCCATTGTACAATTTCATATTGCTAAACAGAAATAGACTAACAGAAGTCAAACTTATCAAATAAAGCACAGATGCAAGCATCTTCTCAGACATGCATTCTCAGTTTTCACGCATAAATCAAAGAGACCATACAACACACACTGCTTTTAAAAATATGACACTAAGAAAACCACATATTGTGGTACTTTTTTCTTCCTCTGAAAGGAAGTACTTTATTTCAATGGTGTTTCTTCTCAATTCATTTTAATGTCAAGAATAGTCTCAATATATTTTAAATAAAGCACTCTTTAAATGAAAGATTTAGAATTAACATCTAGTAAAAATACTAACAAAAATTTTATTTTAGGCATTAAGAGAGTCTACAGATTAAAATAACTCTTCTGGTAATAACTGTACTAGGGTATAAATTATCAGAAATAAAAATTAGTAGAAACATATGGTATTTCCTTATATCCTCAGTTCAAAATACTATTCATTAGAACATCTTAAAGACATTTTGAAGGCTAAGTATAATGTTAGAGGTACTAAAGTTTGTTTTAAAAAGTTGAACCATGGCAACATACAGCTCAGTTCTCTTCATTTAAAAAGTTTTGAGTTGTGATATCTACTTTGCTCTCCAGGCTACATTACCTATCCATCTCTGAGGTCCATACTAGGCATCGACTCCATGCTGCTTACCATGCAGCATACCACTCAAAGAAGTCAATACATATCTCATGACCCTCTGATTAAAACTGGCAATTTAGGCCCAATACCACAATGTTCATGCAAAACTGAACTTCATAAATTTATTCTGTCAAACAAAGCAAGCTCTGGTCCTTGTTTCTTAAATATAGATAATTTAACCTATCCCTCCAAGATGTGACTGAAAAGTCCAATTTTTAAATACGAGATTCCAGAGTTTCCAAGTTGTTCAAATAAACCCCATAATACATTGTCTGCAGCTTTTTACTGAACAGTATTCCAACACAACAGCACATCAAGGGTTTCTAAAATGATTGTGGTTAACTGTTTTTTGTGCAACTGCCCATATTATCCTTGCAGAGATAAAAGTAGGATCTAGTCCACTTATCCCACCTCCTCCTTCTACTCTCTCCTTTAAAGAGAGGAAACTAACTGATCTTTATTTTCAAGGAGAGTAACACTTGCTACTCATGCATACCTCTGTACAGTGATGATTACAAATCTTTGTCAAAACAAACAACAGCAAGCAGCTGCTTGACTACTTTGCTGTGTTTAGTCATAGTAGCAATCTCCTTTGTTTTCTGAAAAGCAACCCAATGACAAGGATTGGCAAATTGTCAGCAAGAACAGGCTCAAAGTTACACTCAGACCCATACATAGTGTCACAGGAAGGCTATAAATGCAGCAGCCCTCTTATACTCTATCTGCCACAGCTCAGTGCAGCCTGTATGCTTTTAAGTGGCTCCCATGGAGACTGAACACTTGTAAGTAATGGCAGACTTACTGACGCCAACAAGAACACTACTCTAGGCTTCTGTTTCACCATCAAGGACAACTGCCAGAAATGTACTAACGTTTCAAAATGCAAAACTAAAAAACTGTCTGTAAAGTAGAAAATGCTCACCTGCTGAGCTAAGCAAAACACTGAAGTCTGTTCCTCTCTGTGTTTCTCCATGTTGGCTCTGTCCCTCTTCTTCCGTATCCTCATAGCGGCTCCAGTTGGAAACAATCTTTCTTCTTGAATAGATCTTCAGTTCTTCCTTCTCTTCTTGCTCTGGTGATTCAATATCATCTTTATCTTCTCCCTGTGACATTTAAGTGGACAGTTAAGCCATTACAACTCAATAGCATTTTGTTCTATCTTTAAACAGTGGATAATAAACACAACTCCAACTGCAGAATTAAAACACAGAAAGACAAATCAGCCTGGATTCCCAGCAAAATTTTAGATCAGATGCTACCATCTTCCTGAACTGTATGTAAGTCATCAACAGCATAATTAAAAGCACCTAGTGAAGTTTCAGACCCTACAGGGGTCAAGCAGTGACATTGGTAAAATTGGACTGACTTCCCTCCTTTTCTGGAAGCTCATAATGAACAGCATCCTTTCTGAAATTCAGCGAAGATGTGGAGCAGGAAGCAGAACTACGAATTTAATCACAGTATCTCAGTATATCTGTGTTGCACTGATACAAATGATAACTGATGTTTGTAGAGCAGAATATGAAAAATGTAGCATACAGATACTGCAGAAAAACACCCAGAACAGCGATCTATCTAAGAATTTCCATTATAATCAACAGTATAGAGTTAAATCAAGTAATACGGAATAATTAATCAAATTAATTTCCTCCACAAAAGCCATTTTGCAGAAATTCACATGGAACAAATAGACTGCTGTTAGTCAATCCACTAGCTGAAACTCTTAAAAAGCTCTAGGGTCAGATGAGGAACTCATTGCAGAGTCAGCTTAAGATGCAAGTAAAACGGGCATTTGCGACAAGTACAGAGCTTGGGGTTCAACTGGTAGGAGTATTAGTTCATTAACAAAGATTTGCTTCCTGGAGGGAGGAGCACTCAAAGGGCAAGAGGAGAACGGAGAACAACCAGAAAAGTTCCATACAAGATACTTTCTGCAGAGATCAGAACCTCCAAAGAGTAAGGGAGTCAAGAAAGAAGAGATTCCCATTGTGTCTGCTCCCAAACACTCTGCTGACAGCTCCACTCTTTCTTCTCTCATTTACTCCATCTCTCCTTTCACAAACCACAGTGTGCTGCTGTCATAAGATTAAATTTCACTGTCCCTATATTAAGTACATTTTTCACGAGCAGGGCAGTGAAATTCAAATTTATCAATACTGCTCTAAAGCTTAAAGCCATCTCCATTCAGTATAAAATAATTTAAGAATCAAGCTACCTTTTGGTAAGTCATTATATATCCATAAGCCAAAACACCCTTACAACTCACCATCAGACACTAGCTTTAAGGAGGGCCTTAGCTTTGGTAGTTTAAACCAAATGGAATCCTGAAACAAATAAAGAGCAATTACTTATGTTTTTTAAAAGGCCTTGTAAGTGAAGAGCTGCAACACCTTGTGCAGAAATATTATCAAAACTCTAGCAGTTACTGTGTTTCTAAAACTGTCTTGGTTTTCTTAAGCACATGCTGTGGACTTAACACACTGGTACAACATTATGCAACCTGGTAAAAAAACTGCACAAAGCCACAACCAGGAACAAACCATCACCACTTCATTGACTTGTTTTAAAACTGATGAGTTACTTTAATAACTCAGGAAAAATATTGGAAAGCTCCCAATAAATTAATATGGATTCACATGTTTTCTCTTATAATGTACTAAATCCTTTTTCACATTCTGTTACAAGTTGTTATATAACACATCTCAAGGAAATTTCATTTCTTAGAAGTAAAATTGTTAACTTGAACTCTAAGAAACAAACCACAAATTCTCAGGAGTGTCAACAGCAGTTGTGTAGCCTGGTTCCCCAAGTACTGTCCTGAGATTTACTTTTGAAATGATTAAACTTCAAATACAAAACCTGCTTACATTTTCAATATATTTAAAAGAAAATTTTACATATGCACTACCATGTTACAAAATAAAACTGCAAATAATCACATTTCAATATTTAACATTCAAAAACTTTTATGTGTTTTTATCAAATATATTTTAAAATACAATCAATGAGGCTTCTGAAAGTAGACAGCTACTATGAAACGCAACAACCTCTGAAACACTGAAATCTTCTTTACTCTCTTCTTAGCTGCCTGTTCAGCTAGACTATGCCTGCCACTGAGTCTTAATCAGAACAGACCAAGCATCTGTCCTATGTGTAATGAAAAATAACTTCCCTCCTGCCCTATCCTTAAATAACAAATAATAGAATCTGAAACAAATTCTAGAGGCCAATTCAAATTAAACCTTTAGAAGAGTACTGCTCTGGTAGGGAGAAAAATCTATTCCTTTAAACAGTACTCAATTGCATCTACACGTGCTCAATGATATAATGCAGCATGATACCACATGAAATATAATATTTATCTGCTATGCCTCTGTTTAAGGCAGTATCACACCCATTACGATTTGCATATTTCATTGAAATTTGTAAAGGGGGGAAGTATGCAAAAGCCCAGTCGATCAAAACCAGGAAAGGTTCAGACTGTGTTGCATATCGACAGAACAAAAAATATACGCAGTGTTTACTTAAACACTAACTTTATCCAGGTCATTCTAACAACAGTGAAAGAGCCAACCTTTCCTGCAGAGGACCTTGAACAATTTGGGGTCTTTCACCAAGGAATGTATTTTCACCCTCTACCACAGCCTTTGACTCTGCATAGGACACATGACCTGAATCTACCATCTCTATCACAGCAAAAGAATATTTTAGTACACGCTTCTTTATACATTAATTTTTCATACAGAATTAGGAATGGTATGGTTTTGAGAAAAAATAGCAAAGCAGGCTTTCTGTTCCACTTTTCTTACAGACAAGAACAAGTTGATGCACATGCTTCAGAAATGAAGCTGTCAAAATTAAGAAAACATTGTTCTGCACAGAGAATTTCCCCTAGGGTCATTCTTTTGCACTTCCCTGGAACCCAGAGTCCTTTGGACCAAACCAAGGCTCAAGAACCCAGTGGAGAAAGTGCAACAGTGACCTCTTACATCCTGTTTCAACTATTCAACCACTTCAGTGTGTATGCAGTCAGTCTTAGCATGTTAAGCATACACGTGCAAACACTCAGCAAGAATTGTTGAGCTCACAACCCTTTAGAAAAAAAAAACAGAACTGCTTTACAAGTCAGAGCTTCCATTAAGACTTTTCAAAACTGTGTATTTATTACCCTCAGGAAGCCACAGAAGTTAATGCTTATAACCCTCTTCCTGTTCACTTCTATTAAATCTGTAAGAAAAGTTTAAAACATTTAATCTTAGTCAGTACTTAAATATTCCACAGTGACTGGCAGGAACACAGAAACAACATACGTTCAGCTTGCCTTTCTTTGGGCCAACTGCTTTTCTCTATTATGTAGGCATCATAAGATTTCCATTCTTATTTATTTAGTAGTATTTTTCTCAGTTCTCTTCCTGAGAATGTCACTTCACAGAACATTTGAAAACAGTTTGAGCTTTCTGTTAAACTATTAGAAAGAGCTTAGCTATTTCCCTCCTTCGCCTTCTTCGCAAATTTATACAATAACCTTTTCATTTTATCTTCAGAGATTCTTAACTACTTTGTTCCTTTATTATTGTAACTTCTCTATTACTGTTTTGAATATTACACTTCTTAAAAATATACTTCTTTAATATGCTTCCTTAATCTTTTCCATTCTTAATTAGGGACACTTACCTACAATACTTAAGACTTCGTATATATCCACATAAAGTCCAAAATAAATAGTTAGCCACTTCCACACATGTTCACTTGCATGTCCATGGACAGTGATAATCACTCACTACTCCCTGCATTTGATGCTCTCCCAACCAGCAAGAGCACGCAACAGTCACCTGATAAAACCTGTCTTGGTTCCCTCTTCCCTTCTTGGAAACTGTTGTAAGTTTATAGACAAGTGTGATGACATTGTGTCTCGGTCTCAATTCCAATTTCTCCTCTCACTAGGGGAAAAGGCTAGCAAAATGAAAATATCCTATGTGTTGAACCTGACCTAGACTTTCAGCGGCATGATGAATGGGCATATATCTTTTCCTCATTTGTATTTAAAACAGTAAGGTGTCTGTGCACAGACAATTTCTCCTCTCCTCCTCACCCCAATTTGAGCATCTGTTATAGTCAAATTCTCACAGATGGAACTTCTAAGTCACAGGGTCAAAAAAAAAATACATATAATTAAGCAACAAAGTAGTTTGTAATCTCTACACTCTAAGTTCTTTCACACATTAAAAGTCTGTAAACACAGGCTTGTATGAGTGACAATAAGTAAGATAGCTTGGCTGATATTAACTGCTGAGTGGTTTCTCTAGGCAGACGTAAGTAGAAATGTGAAAGACTTAGAGTTACACTTTGGTGACTTAAATTGCTCTTGGAAAAACATATCTGCTTTTAATTTCATGGCTCAAAGTTATCACTCACATAACCAAAGAGCAGCAACAAGATTACATCAGGAATTTCCATAACACAATATGAATACAAGATAATTTCAATACTATCTCATTTTTTTTCTAACAGTGTTTATTAAATGCACTTTTTTACCTTAAATCCAGAAAGGTACAGAATCCCGTTTAATTTTCTCTATCACAATGACTGATAAGCTTATAGCTTATAATAGTTATATATAGCATAATAATCAACAAAAAAGTTGTTCTGATTTTCCAGATTTACCTAATTACAACACCTAGATATATGTCCCCCTTCTCTTCTTGTATGTAATTACAGATTTATTAAAATTAATCTTTTCCTTTGCCAACTGTAGATTTGTCTCATTTATTGCAGTGGAAAATACAAACTGTATAGTATATTAAAGAAAAATAGAGTATATATTCAGAACTATGGCATGCAAAAATACAAATGTAAATGCATTTCTCAATTTAACGCTATTACTTTACAAAGGACAGAGTACTAGTGCAATTTTATCAATACTCATGCAAGTCTGCTGGTGTTTAGAATCAAGATGTCCTTACCTACAAGACGTAATACAGAACATTATCTTTATGAAGTAATCTAGACAAACAGCTAAAAATCAATGACAGAATTTGAAATACAATTCACAATGCTATAGAAAAACAGGAATTTACTTTTAAAAGTAATAATGAATTAACCACATAAACATGCCTGTCAGTGTATTATACACATACTCCACTCTCTGGGAAAATCCCATGAAGCATGTTCTGTCTGTCTACTAATATTAACAATAAATGGCTGTACAGATAGAAAATTACAAGTTAGAATAACAAAAAAAAGTCATTATGAAGAGTGGCATACAATCCCACAAACTATTCTCATTTAATACTCTTAATTCAGAGATTGGAAAAGTAAATGGAAGACAAGATTTGTTAATTTCCTTGAAAAGTAAGATTTTTCCTAATACCGTAAGATACCATAGCTTCTATCAGAGACAGAAAATAATATTTTGTAACAACACTCAGGGACATCTACCAAGAACTGTGAGCTGATTGCTTATCTATACTGAATCATTTTCGATAGACATATTCACAAGTCTAACCACAATTACAATTATTTTGCTTCAAAGTTCCTGTTTATTATATCTACAAGATACAAATAATTGCAACTGATTTAAAATTTCAAATGAAAGAGACTGTGTCTCATTACTCTTTAAGTGAAAAAAAAAAATACAACCATCTAAAATAGCCTTTGCACTCAGTAAATTGATACCATGATCAAACACCAGGTGGCTACAAGTTGTACATCTTTCTCTCAGAACATTATTAATATTACGCCAAGTCACAGCCATAATTTGTGTGAATCTTACGCCTCACTGAACTGGAACAACAGCTTCTACTATGAGCTAAGTCTGTCCCTTAGACCAAGTGAGCCAGGGAAAAAGAGGGGGAAAAAAATGCACCCCACAGGCAAACACCTTGGCTATTTTGATCAGTTACTGATCTAAATGGCAGACTACCTTCCCTTTAAAAAAAAAACCAGAAAAAAAATCCATAAATTGTAACATTCACTTTCCACTGCTCTCTCAGAAACACCTCTGTAACCTGCTAGTACATGGTCCTTCAAATGGACGGCTCATGGGGCAAAACAAACTGACCTCCACTACCACTGAAGTTCTGTACTGCAGCTTTTAAAGACCCAGTTTGAAACTGGTGACTCCTAGATGAAACAAACTCAATAACCATGCAATGTACATTCATGAGAAAGTCTCAAAAACTCTATTCTAGTATTAGAAGTAGACTTGGGAACTTGGTAAAGCCTATAAAGTCAGTATTCATTTCGGAATCTGCACATTTCAAGACTTTGTTCATTAGCTAATACTAAAAATGCCACCAGCTAAAATTTAGCTCTACTCATTTAGGTTAAAACAGTAAGCAGAAGCAGTTTTTGATAGAGTACATTTTGAGAACAGCATTGTTACGAACTCAGCACTAATTCTGCACTAATTGGGAAACTCAGTAGAAAATGAACAAGCTGCGTTAACTGTAAAAGTAGTCATTGGCCTCCCTTCCCCGAGGCTGAGCCATGCTGCGAGCCTGTAGGAAGCTTGTCCAGCTGCTGCCTATAGATAAAGAGACTTCTGATTTTCTAACTTTCCAAGCCAATACATTTCCATCATCAGAAAATCATCTGTATTTTTACTTTAATTCAGTGGAAATTATTATATGAAAGTTCCTGGCAACTATGCAAATTCATCAAGCAATTTATACAGAATTGTCAGATGGACCCTCACAAAACCTGGCAGCTCCATTACTTTCAAAGTGACAGTAACTTAAGAAAGCTGAATGTTTTTCTTACAAATGTTCAGTCAAAAATACGAGCGCAAACAAAGTAAGAGCCTCTTCTTGACAGAAGTAACAGGTTTCAAGGAAGCCTTACACAAAGTAAGTCAATTGCCACAAAGGTTAAAGCATTTTCAGTTAGATTACTGTTTGTTCCTATGTATAGGTTTTATTTGCCAGGTCAGGGGTTTTTTTATATTGCATACACATGGACTCATATATGTGAATGCTGTATGTCATTCTAAAACAAAATTATACGTAGCATTCTGGATAGGATAAGAAAAAATACTTCTCGAGAAGTAAGTGTTTTATTCTTCCCAGATCTGCCATTCCTAAATAGAAATATCCTGGGTTGCATTATATTGACTGTGTTCAGAAATGCCTTCAATTCCTCTTTGTTAATGCCACAGACTTGTAGACTAATCCAGGCTGAAAGGGATCAGCTTGTCCAACCACCTACTCAAAAGAAGGTCAAAACTGAAATGAGACCAAGCAGATTGTGACTTTGTCCACTCAGGGCTTGAAAACCTCTCATAGCATACCTAACTCCTACCTTAGTGCTTCCTTCTGTTGTTTTATTCTAACACTTCTAAAATTGCAAGAGCAGTTGTGTTAACAGCTTTGACAATAACTTATAAAGAACATACATAAAGAGTTCTGTAACATCAAGAAATCAAAGTTTGAGGGCATTCATTCACCCCAGCAGTTCAAAAACACTTCTTAAAGGACATTGCAGTAGTCTTATTGAGTCGATGAGTATGAACGTATCTTTCAATAACATATCCTCTCTCAATAACCTCTGTTTTACAAACTGATATCAATTGAAGAAATACAAAGCTTTTCAACCATATCAATGATGAAGTATAGCAAATAATGTAAAAAGCTCACTCAAAGCAGCATCCATCTGCATAACAGGGAAAAATTTGAGTCTTGATCCTAACTCACAGAGGTTATTTCATAAACTTAAAGTCTGCAAAAAAGGGTGAAGTTTAGAGAACACCTCAGTTAAACAGACAAGTCTAATGTTTATTTAACACTGCCAACATGCACACAGTTTCAGAACAAAACAAACACACATCAAGCAACTCTCTACTAAGACTAAACCCAACATATTGAAGAAAATTCAGAGTTTCTCCTACAAGGAAAACTATGTGGCAAGGTTTCTCAATAGATCAAACTTTTGGAAAGAAAGAAACAAACCAACCAAGCAATCATAACTTTTTGAATTATTTCAGCTGTTCTATATTACAAATAAGGAGAGTTCTCCAAAATTTCTGTTACATTTCAATCTAAAAGTAGGAAATAGATTTCTTGTGAAATTCAAAAATACTTGATAATATTTAGTACCAAGTTAAAAGTTTCATTTTATTCCCAAACACACCTATTTTGTAAAAAAAAAAAAGCACATAAGTATGACACTATTTTAATGTTTTAAAATCCATAAAAAATACCTAATGATAGTCACCCATGCTATTATACTTTTCAATTAGCACAGTGTTGAAGAAGAAAAAAATTTGAAAGACACAAACAGAAAATTATTTCCTGAAACTGCACACCTAAAGTGGCAGAAAAATAATCAATAGTTCTCCTTCCTACTGTTAATCTTCTGCCAGCTTAAGTGCCTTGTATCAGTTCACTACAGAATCAGACAACTACAAATAATAGATAGGCTGGAAGCACGCCATGAAACATGGGATCTGTGAAGCACTTCCCTCCTTCATATCTGGCAGCAGTTAGCTGCTAGATTGGTTAAATGTACTGGTAAGCCATACCCTTGGCTTCAATTTCCTGCAATATTAAACTTGTTTTTCTAAGGCAAATTTTGGTTTCCATTTCCATTAAAGACATAGAATCATAGAATAGTTTGGGTTAGAAGGAGACCTTAAAGATCATCTGGTTCCAATACCCTGCTATGGGCAGGGACACCTCCCACTAGATCAGGCTGCCCAAGGCCCCATCCAACCTAGCCCTGAACACCTCCAGGGATGGGGCAGCCACAACTTCCCTTGGTAACACGTTCCAGTGCCTCACCACTCTCATGGTGAAGAAATTTTTCCTTATATAAAGCCTAAATCTGCCCCTTTCCAGTTTATACTCATTCCCCCTCATCCTATCACCACAAGCCTTTATGAATAGTCCCTCTCCAGCTTTCTTGTAGGCCCCTTCAGGTACTGGAAGGTCTTCTCCAGGCTGAACAAGCCCAACTCTCTCAGCCTGTCCTCATACAGAAGGTGCTCCAGCCCTCCAATCATCTTTGTAGCAGACTGTCTATTACTATTTCTATTCTACATAATGCACATGTACACACAGATGTTCTCTGTCAAATTCACATTTTTTTTTAAATAAAAAAATTTAAAAAGATATTTTGCTACAAATATTTCTACTGATTGCTAAAAAATTAAACATTACATTCAGAATGCTTGTGACTGCTTTCAGTCCTCTTTTTCAGTTACTGCTTTAAGATAGTCACCGAGAGATGTGTAATGCATTATTTTAGAAGTTCAAAGTATTGATGTTTGTTCTATCTTGAATTTAAATTGAAATACCCAACATCTATCACTTTGTCAGTTTAACCATCAAATAATAAGAGCATATTGAAACACAAAAATATTCACAGAATGAAAATTTAAGCTGTAAAATGGGACACACTACTAATTTTAAACGCTAAAAAGTTACTAAATAAGAAATTCAAAAGGTCAGCATTCTGCTTTCTTCCTCCTTTAACTATGTCTGCAACACTGTCAGTAGCAGAATCCTGAAGTTTTCCATCTTTTATTACTAACATACTGCCACTTCCTAATTATAATTTCACATGCTACAGAAAAACCTCACATCTTTACTACTCTTCTATCAACAAACTGGCAGATTCAGCCATCACGCATTTTTTAAATTAAGTTGCATTACCACATTTATAGCCTTGCATGATGAAGGAGTAAAACTTCAGTTACAAATAGCCTTTTTTGACAATATTTTCATAAGGGGAGCAGAGTGTTAAAAACCGATATTTTTTAGGACCTATACACAGCCACATAGTAAATTAATGAACAATACATTATATAAAAGATCCTAAGAATAGAAAGTAGATTCCCTAACTTGCAAACAAAACGCACAACTATAAAGCTGAATGCAAAGTCACTTATCAAGGAAAAAGCAAGCAGGATATATACATTGAATGACATTGATTAGAAATAGAATTGAGTCACACTAGACAAAATAACCACATATTACAGAAATGCTACATCAAAAAGACACTATCCTCAGCCCTCGGGATTTTAAACAGCTTTTCTGACACTAATAGAAAAATTAATTTCTTTCTTTAGTCAGTGAAAAAAAACAGAGGAGACACACAGAGTACTAACTACCCTCTTGGTAAACAGGCAAAAAAGCCCTTCCTCTTGTGTTTTCAATAACGTGAGAAATGTATGGGACAGTTAGTGAGGAAGTCCATTTTTTCTCCTTTTCATTTTCATAGATGTCCACCAACCACACAGTCAATATAGTGATGCAAGGAAAGCAAAAAAGTAATTCACGAAGGATATGCTTCCAAGTTTAAAGACTCCAATCCCCATCTCATAATCAAGGTAGGATTTCCTTGACAGTATACCCAAGTAGCGCAAAACAGCAGCCACTCACACATTATTAACTTTCCTTGTGTACATCATTAGTCCCTTTCCTAGCATTAACTCATGAAAAAAAAAAAAAGAATTCAGCTAGAGCTCCCTCAGGCACTGAGTAATGTGCAGTCCCACCATACAGCACATTACTGCCAAACATCAGATTTTTGGTGAGTTTGCCTCCAAGAGAGACAGACTTGTGTTGAATCCACATGCACCATAATTCAAAGTATAGCTATATTAGCTGTATAACTTCTCCAAAACAAAAGGGAGAAACACAACACACCATCAATTTTCAAGCTCTTTTAGTAGTACAGCTTCCAGAGCTTTGCATCCTCTAGCTGCTAGTTTGAAAATTAATGATGAATACGCTTGGAAATTCTGTCTATATATCAAAACATCAACACAACACAGATAAAAAAAAAGTGTAGAAACGTCACATTGTCCTGACTGAGGTAAATCAAAAGTAGAATTTTATATCCCCAGTGTGTGACATGCACTTGGTCTCAAAGCAGTCAACCACTGCAGGCAACAAATATGAGAATTAATCAAAAATCTCTAACAACTAGATCACCACTGTACAACTTCAACAGAAACATAAAACTTTCTCCAGTAAAAATAGTTGCTAGTCTTGAAATGACCTGAGAATAGATGGGGACTGGGGCATAAGAGGGGGGAGCACCAAAACAAACCATCCCAAAGAGATCATGTAAATAAATACAATCCGTGTTTATTCAGCTACTGCAGAACTATAGAATTTTATCTAGAAAGTGGAAGTAAATTCAATTACCTTCTCTGAACAAGTACATTTCAAGTCACATCTCCCACATCCCATGAGAACAGAGGGACTCTGCAAGCTCTGAAAAAGGTGATCCATCCTGTTTTACCCTGTACAGCAACTGGACACTGCAGTCAGGAGAACTTGAGAAGCTGGTGGCCTACGCCCCATGCAGATGCCCAACCACCACTCACAAATGAAAAAAAACAAAGCAAAACCAAGAGAACCATAACACTTCATTCGTTCTTTCATTTTTGCTCTATCTTTACAAAAATATCATGTTTGTACATAAATTACAAAGGGACAGAAAAAAAAAGGAACTGAGTTCAAAATGTATTTAAAGACCCACAAGTATCAAGTCCAACTCCAAGCTGCTTCTAATGTAAACTTACAGACATATGAATGATTTTGCTATATATCTTGAGAAAGAGTAAAAAATAACACATTACTTCATTAAGAATCTTTTCTTCTGAAAAAACCCCCGCAAAACAGCATTTTCAGTGGCTAACAAAGGACACAAAAAGGCAAGGAAATAAACAATTACTGATCTGCTTTGCTGTCTCATTGAAAATAATTAAACCTCTTCTCATTAAACTTCCCCCTTCAGGGTTTCACACAATTTATGTAAGATTTTCCCCCCCCTTCCAATTATTCAACAGAAAACAAGCATTTGTTAAAGTCACTTAATTGCAATTCTTGGCAGACAGCTTAGAAAAGTCAGTATAGATATTTGCAAATCCTTTTGCTTTTACGTTTTCTTTTTTAGACTACACCTAATGAAACATAAAGACAAAAAAACCCTTGATATTTAATATTTTGTGCATTGCACCTTATGGCAGTTTTTAATAACATTAAATAGTACTGCTAAATATTATATCTATTCTATCATTATAGTGACACGTGACAGAGTAAGGTGGTTTTTTTTTCAAAAGTATTAACAGGAATGTGGTCGTATACATATGTTTGTATGTTTATAGTCTTCTCAGATTGGCATATTCACCTACTGATGAACTTGTAGTAAGCTTCCTGTGATTTTTAAGCATTGCCTCTCATTAACAGAAATTATTTACTTTATTATTGCTCACCTAGACAACATAGCTCTTCCAGTACAAGTTCAAGTTTTCATTATAAATCATTTATTTCAATTTGAGGGAAAAAGGAAAAAAGTTAATGCTTTCTTTTTTTCCTTTTAGACTAAGGAAGGAAGGAAGAGCCTCAAAAGAGGTTTTTTTCATGAAAGGAGAAAAAATACTCCTGTAAAGAGCAATCCTCTTCACTAGTCTTCTCTACTGATGACCTTTAGAGAGCTCTACCAAAGCTAAAGAAAAGCTTAATTAGCAGAAAGGGCAGCTGAGAGAACAGGTAGCATGAAGAAAAAAGCTTTTGGTCTTTATTGTACAGGATGAGAAGTTTTGAAAGAGGGATGATATCCTAAGACTGCTTCATAAATGTTGAATAGTGGAACTCATCACTTTGGGTTAGCTAAAGTTAGAATTAGTCAAGAGAAACATCGTATTCTGAAACTCATTTTTTGCATAACAGGAATGATGCTCCAGTTAAAGGAAAAACCTTTCATGAAGCACACAAGTGCCTTTTTCTTAAATTTTTCACATAAAATAGTTACTGCTCCAACACTTGCAAATTATGGTTCTAGAAGCTGTTTTGATAACTTTTACAGCAAAAACCAAAACAAACCCTTTCCCCTTGAGTTTTAAAATGTCTTAGGAGTAATTCAAACAGATTAGTCACGCGACTATGGCCTGGTGTGAACTATAGTCCTCTACAATATGTAACTTGTATTACAGTATTACCATTTGCCATTGGTCCAGAATATAATTTTAAAAAGTAAGAGTTACTGCACAATGATGATCTGACCCTGCAGTTAACACTACTGAGAAGCAATTCTAAGAGACACTTAGAACTTGCTTGAAGTACAAATACATCCAAATTAACAGCAAGGTAAAAGAAGACTGGACTGTACTTTTGGGACACACTATGATCCCAGGATTATATGTGCGCATTGCATCTTTACCTGCAGTTTGCACTGTCTGCCAGCCCTAGGTGCATACAGAACACTAACTGCAGGAGAAATCCGCATCCATTTTACATTGGTGAGCCCTAGACAGTGCTCAACTGTCCAGAAAACTGGTAGGCAACTTCAACTGTGGTTCCATTAGGAGGTAAACCTATTTGAGTCCACACTGGTGGACTCAAGGAAAATTTGCACCGAAGAAACCATCCTTGACACTAACAAACTATGTTCAGAGACCTATGCAAAAAACACTGAAGAAACTAACTTTTCTCATTAGCACAATTAATTTTAACATCTCTTAAGATCTTTGCTAGCAAATGGAGTGAAATGGAAGGAAGAGTTATAAGGGGTATGGGATCATTAGAGCTTCTGTTGCTTCTAAAGTCACCCCACCTACCATTACAAATTACAAGGAACATAATAAGCTAGTGAAGTAACAAAGTAGCATAACCAGAATAATATAGCCTGAAACAGAATACAGAAAAGAGGAAGGGGGGGGGGGGGAAAGATGGAAAAAGACAAAAAAACCCACAAAAACCCAAGCCTTAGTTTGCTAGGAAAGAGCTCAAGGCCTCATAACTTGCCAATCACAGAGCAGTAGACTAGGAAGAGCTGTGGCCCAGAATCTCTACAAGATTCTCCGTTCTTTACAAGACAGAGAGCTTGGCTGGTCACTGGTTAAAGAAAGAGTCTGTACAGTCCATAACTGTATAGTTATCCACTGGGAAAAGTGAAGCAAGAATAGAAACAGGACCTTGAGGCAAGGTTCTCACACACTCCAGCAGACTTACAGGTTTTACCAGGAGGATCCATTATTAAATGTATCTTTTGAAGCTTAATCTAAAAAAAAAAAAAAAAAAATAGAAAAAGCACACACACATAAAAATGCAGCAGAATTGCATGCATGAAAGAGAACAGCGGGAAATGGACCCCTTGCATGCCTTACCATAGAACACGGAATCACATAGACTTCAAATCCTTTGAGTAAGAAAAGTGCTAAGAAATATCCCTCTCTGTGTGGTGTAGGGTTCTAAATCACCATTGAAACAACAACCAATCATCTTTTTATTTCTTTAAAGTCCAGTGAAACATACCAATATTTACAAAAGGCTGTGTGGCACCACTAGACTCGCTAGAAACCCATAACAATGCTCCTGAAACCCAGTTCACCTGTGAGGAAAACAGAGGTAGTATTGTATGGAATAATTTTTTAAACCAACTTCATCTCTTCTAAAATATTGTTTATTCTTCAGCATAAGCACATACTATCTCTCACTTGACATAACCATACAAACCCCTGCATTATGTTCTCTGGGACTCATCACACTAGCACCAGCTTTTTAGCACAGAGTTCCTAAGCGTTCCTCTCCTACAAATGCCTTTCCTCCAGAGTCTGTGTTTGAAACAAACACCCAGTAGCAGCTCCTAATAATGTTCAACAAACACCACCCTGAGATGACTTAAAGCCATTCGCATCCCACTGTGCATGCGCCCCCTTTTCCCTCTCAGATTTCACCTGGGCAGCCCGGCAGTGAGCGACCGGGCCCTCCCACTACCGCGCACTGCAGGCACTGCCTCCCCACAAAGCCCACAGCAAGATGCGTGGACGGATTCCCATATCCATAGGCTTAGTTCTTCCCTAAATTCTAAAATGTTTAGTTAAGTATGATGGGAAGCTCTTGGGAGAGCTTCTCCAATATTGAAGAAGTACCAACTGTACATTTCCTGCTTTCCTGTTCCACTTTGTTTTATAGGATAATTCAGTCTAAATAAGGTAACGATTGAAAGTTGTTTCATGCAATTAACAAAATACACAGATGATAAAGTTACTTGTTTCAACTAGCAAATTTTCATCACAAGGTGTTTGAGAGTTACCAGTGCACTACCCCAGAGTTATGAGAACAGAAATGCACAGCCATCCAAACTAGAAAATACCCAAGGTCTTTCCAAGGAAGCTACAGAAAATACTCATGTCAGATACAAAGCTATTATGCAGCAATGATGATGCATGTTCACCTGTGTGATGGGATACTTTCAGCATAAGTGTCTCAAGTTAGATCAGCAGGAAAGTTGGTAAAATACAATGAAGGAATAACAACATATATTGCTTAACCATGCCATGCTAAACAACAACAGATTATTAAAATCATTGCAGTCCCCAGCGCTGTGAAAATCAGGTTTCTCTATTGTCTAGAAACTGAAAAGAATAAATTAACTTTGGCTGAGTAAAAAGTGTTTATCTTTTTCAATTGCAAAGACAGCCTTGGGAAAAAAAGGAAAAAACAGGGTTGACACAGCCCTTCTATTGAGTAGGCTCAGTAACCTTCACCATACTCCTAAAACTTCTGACAATGTTCTTCTGTGCTGACCTTCATGTACTTCGTACATTATGCATTACACTATCTACCCATTCACTCACAACGCTCAAATTAAACACCCTCCTTTTGTTTTTCGTCTTGTCCTGTCTAAAACGGATGTTTGCAGCAATCTTGCTACATAATTTGCTACACACGCTTCTCCAAAGTGTCCCCTTCACCAGACAAAAGAAAGAAAAAAAAAAAAAGAGAGAGACAGAAAGAAAAGGATAACTGAGTCCTTCAACATTTCTTACTAGGTCATGTCTTATAGACTTTGCATCTTTCTTCACTCCCTCACTTTGAACGTTCCCCAGCTGGTTCAAATCTTGCAGAAGTAGAACAAGTTCTTCAGCATGATTGCATGCTAATTGATACTTTCTTATCCATTAAGCTGCCAGTTTCCTTCTATAAAACTGCAGTTTAACCTGTCATACAGCTCTGCAGATTTTTCCTATGTAAATGTAGTTGTATTATATTTGACCTTGAATTATACCTTACTGCAGGCTGCTTCTCACATTTGTTGAGACTGTGTTCTGTGCTCCATCTTCCCCGCCTGCCCTTCCAGTTTAGCACTATCTGCAAATTTTAGCACTGTATATTTTAGTCCTTCATCAGAATTCTCAATAGAAACACTGAGTATGAGCAGATACAGAATAAAGCCATGCAGAATCCCATTTAACAAACACCAGTTTGATACCAAACCAACCCAGAAGTAGTCTCCAACCACTTGTTCACACTTTAAAAGGCTTAATCTCAATCAATACTCTCAAAATAAAATAATCCATACTTCATTCACAATCAGTTACTGACTCTTCACTTCTCATCTCAGTAGAGAAAGTCCTGAGAAGGGAATCTCTTCACACCTCATTGGTAGTTAAATAAACTAACAATCTGACATAATTTAAACAAGCTTTTTCCTAGATGCTTTTCAGAACATTAACAGAAAACTACAAAAGAATTATTGTGTTCAAGACCCAGAAATCCAGTCTTTTCTTGCCTGCACAAGCTCTATTATAGTGCTTTAAAGGTAATAAAATGTATCAGCACTTGAAAAAATCCAAGCTTTTGTTACCATTCTTGTGAACAGATTGCTTTTTGCAGTTGCTTATGCTGTAACGATTTAACTCATACTAATTAGGAAAAATGTATCTGATGCCTGCAGCTTTAGATGTTCTCTTAGATCTGTTCTACATGTGCATGGACCACAAGAATGAAGATATAATGAACGGTAAATAAATATGATTTCATTTTGAAACTAACCATAAGTTAAAAAGACTGCACTAAAATCAGTCTGTTAATCTTTATTCTTTAACAACAAAATGTTTACTGCAACCTATGCCCAAAGACAGACAAGGAACACTGAAGTAAACAGAACTGTCAATTGTGGCTGCACTGAAGTAACAGCAGGCATCACAGGCAGCTCAATTTATCCCTGAAAAGAAAGTTAAGAGAATATTTTGTAAACTACAATGTAATAAAGAGCAACAGAAAGCCTCCTTAAAGCACCCACACAAGGATGTCTTCAAGACCATCAAAAGAAAACCCAGTATCATGTCCATGATCTCAGAAAGTTGTTTTTAATAGATTATAATTCATAGAGAAAAACCATTTTAAAAAAATCTCAGAGTAGATAAATAAGAATTCCAAGCAAGTTAGAGGAGTTAGAACAAAAGTAAGTGATAACATTGGGCCAACATCAATTGGATGCTTTACTTTAAGAATTATAATTCCATATTATTTTACTAAAAATGAATAAGTGCAAATGTGTTCTATTTATTTAAAACAGATAAGTTACAGCAGACAGAAACACTGGAAAATTATTCAGGAAGACAGATCTACTAAGAAATCTGCCATTTGGTAAACCAGCTAGTCATAATTAGACTCAAGTACATTTTTGAAAGGAGGACACAAAATCTGCAGCAATCAAGCCAGTTAAATCAACATCCACACTAGTTACAAAAAGGCCTAAAAAGTACAATATCCTATTCCCCCTTCACAAGGAATGAGAACCCTTTTCCCCACGGTTTCTAAACAAATCCCATGTTTGAGAGAGGCAGCATCTTATTTCAAGAGCAGAGGTGGGGAGTTCCTTACAGAGCTGACAGAAATCATGAAAGCTTTCATCCTTAAGACTCTGATCGACACCTGGGTCTACCATGCAGGGTATGAATAAGTCAATTATTTATAATGTAGCAGAACTGACTCAGCACGTAGTGGGTCTTGATGGGCCTTGCAAGTAGCATAGGTGATCACTTACTACTAAAAACGAAGAATTACAGTACACTTAACAGTAGTGTAAAACATGTAAAGTTGTGTCCACAAACGACTGATAACAGAATACGCCAAGGCTACACTTCTCCTTGTTGTACAGGTCAGAAATAACGTCTTCCTGTAGCTTCAACCACAAGGTCAGGAATCATTAGATAAAAACATCCAAAACGCAAAATTTGAAGATGAAAAGTGGTTTCAATTGAATGCAATTAACACAGAAATATTGCTGCCAAAGTATTATGCAATTTAATGCAAATTTCTACTTCACCGTAAGAATTTTTAAGTATTTCCAAGAGTTTTTAATGAAGCTTGGTTTTATCAACACTCTTATTACATGTTACAGAATCCATTCACCTATGGCTTTATTCGTATTTTACTATTCTGTCCATAGTAGGCTCAATAAATCCAAATCCAGTTACTTTAATATAATATTTCATTTAGATTTTTGTCATAAAGCTTTCCACAACTGAAGATACAATAAAGAAGAAACTTCTCAGGCAACTAATAAAGCTCCAGCAATAAAGAATTACTTCAGTAATCCAACTTAGGAGCAATCACTTTATAAACAAATGTGGTGTAAATAAATAAAATCATAAATTTAGCACAGTGTTAAGACAGTAGAAGAACCCAGGAAATTTTTAGGAAATAATACCAGGCCATCTAAATTCTGATCATTCGATGCTAGAATGATCCCCATCTGGTAGGAAAATTCCTCCAAAATGCCAAGTTGACACCAGCAGCATGGAAATGCAGAATACAATCCTCCACAATCTTTACCCTAGAAAGTAAAATGGCTACAATTTCCCTTGAGAACCCTATATATCACAAAATTACTGGGTTCCTAATTTCCCTCCTCCAGGGAATTTCAAGGCCCATTTGAAGAAAAGAAAGAGTATTTTCAGAGAAGACTCCAGCTTCTCAGCAAACAATAAGGAAAGTGACGCGATAAGATGACTCATATTCCCCATATTCTTACTTGGCTCTCCAGGTCTGCAATTTATACATCACTACTTGAGAAGATGTGACCCCTGTTGCTGAAAGACACAGGGGTTTCCTCTCACACAAACGTCTTTCTCTGGGCCAATCACTCTCACATTGAGCTGGTGCACTTGCATATGAGAAGTCACTTTGCTGAACAGTGATAACAGTAAAGAGAACTAGGAATAAAAGGGGGGAATTTCCTGCCAAGGGAAAGCTGATTCTTTTCAGAAAACATCATTTAGCACACATCAAAGACAGTACGAAGGAGCTTGTCTGACCATACAGATGGAAGAGAGAAGAGGAAGAAGGAAACCCTCCCTGTTTCAGAGGTGATAAATTATGTGACTGACTCAGAGATTAACACTAGATAGCAGCAGATGCAGGCTGGCACAGCTGCTGCTGAATTGCTGGAAGCTAGTCCTTTCCAAGCTGCTAAACACAAGATCTGTAGCAGGTGTGCTAAAAGACCATGCAGTTCTTAATATCAAAAGCTTCCAGTGAAGGAAGAGTATTATGCTTAAACACTTTTTAGTAGCATTCTGTGAAAATCTTAGCTATTGCTTCACTTTTAAACACCCCAACTCACATTAGCCTTGGCCAAAAATAAAGTCACTATGCTAGACTAAGACAAGGAACATATCAAAGTCAATAACACTGTGAACAGGCAAAACATTGTAAGCTGTCCCACAAGAAAATAAAATATAAAATGCTTCCTAAAATACTTCCAACAACAATCCAGACAAAATACATATATAAAATACAACTCCCTTCTTGAGTGCACCTTTTAAATTATAAAGTGGGTCCTAGCAGGTCAACAGTAACAGAGAGAGCACAGACATAAAGGTATTTCAACTTAGTAAGAAATGAATGACTTGAAAAAAAACGAGTCTGGGACAAAAGTTTCCTCAGCTAATGCAGGTGCTGAATTTTCCTCATGTCTCTGTGGCTTTCGAGGGAACACTCGTTTCACACCCAGAATCCAAATGTGTCTGCACACATCAGTACTTATATTCCTTACAAGTGAAATTACCCACCAGTACTCTACGTAACATTATCAATCCAGCTGTATCTTTTATCTCCCAAAACAGGAGTGCTAAAATGTATCTAAATACAATGACAAGACAGATGAACATTTTACACTTTTTAAATCCGCCAGGAACCATGGAAGTTCTCATATAGATAAAACAGTGTCTGAGTCCAATTGAAGCCATGGCATCAGGAAAGTCAAAGTGCATACAATCAATGCACTGCTGCAAAAGGGGTAGCAGCTGCTTCATCTACATTAGGACTCCCAGAGCTGCCAAAACCTATCAGTATCAGGTTGCCATTGTAACCCTTTAGCCAATCCAGGGACAACTGTGATTTCCATTGCAACAATACTAACAGAAGCAAGACAATCTGAACCTAGTTCTAAGTATTTATGAATGGAAACTGGTTTTAAAGATGCAGTGTTTATCTCATACCGTGGTGGGATGCAGAAAACACTTCAACATCTCTACAGGAAACTGAAGGTGTAGAATCATAGAATAATTTGGGTTGCAAGGGACCTGAAAAGCATCTAGTTCCAATCCCCTGGCCATGGGCAGGGACACCTTCCACCAGACCAGGCTGCCCAAGGCCCATCCAACCTGGCCCTGAACACCTCCAGGGATGGGGCAGCCACAGCTTCCCTGGGCAGCAAAGAAATTCTTCTTTATGCCTAACGTAAATCTGCCCCTCTCCAGTTTATACCCATACTTGGGTCCTGCACTTGGGGCACCGGGTCCTGCACTTGGGGCACAACAACCCTATGCAGTGCTACAGACCAGAAGTCTGTCTAGAAAGCTGCCTGGAGGAGAAGGACCTGGGGGTGTTGGTTGACAGCCGACTGAACATGAGCCAGCAGTGTGCCCAGGTGGCCAAGAAGGCCAATGGCATCCTGGCTTGGATCAGAAACGGTGTGACCAGCAGGTCCAGGGAGGTTATTCTTCCTCTGTACTCGGCACTGGTGAGATCGCTCCTCGAATTCTGTGTTCAATTCTGGGCCCCTCACCACAAGAAGGATGTTGAGGTTCTGGAGTGAGTCCAGAGAAGAGCAACGAAGCTGGTGAAGGGGCTGGAGAACAGGCCTTATGAGGAGCGGCTGAGAGAGCTGGGGTTGTTTAGCCTGGAGGAGGCTGAGAGGAGACCTCATTGCTCTCTACAACTACCCGAGGGGAGGTTGTAGAGAGAAAGGAGCTGGCCTCTTCTCCCAAGTGACAGGGGGCAGGACAAGAGGGAATGGCCTCAAGCTCTGCCGGGGGAGATTTAGGGTGGACATTAGGAAAAAAATTTTCACATAAAGGGTCATTGGGTACTGGAACAAAGTGCCCAGGGAGGTGGTTGATTCACCTTCCCTGGAAGTGTTTAAGGCACGGGTGGACAAGGTGCTGCGGGGCATGGTTTAGTGTTTGATAGGAACAGTTGGACTCGATGATCCAGTGGGTCCCTTCCAACCTGGTTGTTCTATGATTCTATGATTTATTGCCCCTCATTCTATCACTACAAACCTTTCTGATCAGTCCCTCTCTAATTTTCTTGTAGCCCCTTTAGGTACTGTAAGGTCACTAGGTCTCCTTGGAGCCTTCTCTTCTCCAGGCTGTATTTGCGATACACTTGCACACCCATGTTACTTTTGATCTGGTAGAATACTTTATACTTGGTCAAAGCACAACCAGTAACTTGCATTAATGGCCAGCGTGTGTTCCATTGAATCAGATACCCATTCTGTACCATGAGCTATGTTACCATGTTACTATGTCATCACTGCTGGTACCATAGGCTGGACAAGACACACGCTCATTTCAAGCTCCCATCAACCCTACCAAAACAAACCCCAGTTAGCAACCACCTCTATTTGCAAACAGAGATGCATTTTTCAGATGCATTTTTCAAACAAAACTTGCATTTTCCAGCACAAAGTACATAGCCCCGAAAACCTATTTCCCCGGTCCCAGCAGCGGCCGCTCTTGCCAAGCTGCCCAGGGAGGCACCGCCCCGCTCCCTCCCCTCCCCGCTGCCCCCGGCTCACCCTCGGGAAGAGGCGGAGCGAGGCAGGGCTGTGCCCCCCATCATTCCGGTCCTTACCCGCCGGCAGTGGGGGGCGGCGGGGGGCGGCGCCGCCCCGCGATCTCGAGGCTCTCGCCCGCCCCGGCCCCCGCCTCGGTGACCGCGAGCGCCGCCTCTTCCCCGGCCCCTGCCGCTCCCATCGGCCGCCGCCTCGGCCGCGCTCTCCGCAGCGCTGGGGCGCTGCCGGCCGTGTCGCCCCCGTTCCCTGCGGGGCCGGACGCCCCGCTCGGGCTGCATGGCCGCGCTGGTCCCGCCCCCGCCCGGAAAGAGGGGAGGGAGGGGAGCGGCGGCCTAAACCTCAGCTCCCCCTGCCGCTCCTCCGGCCTGCGGCGCTGCCAGCCCCACCCGGCCGCGGGTCCCTGGCGCGGCCAGCGAGGAGCCGGGAACGCGCTTAGTGACCAGAGGGTGGCTCTGCCGGCCGAAGCCGTGAGAGTCGTACAGGCATTTGGGTTGGAAAAGGCCTTTAGGACCGTAGAGTCCAGCCCGTGCGCTAACGCTGCCTAGTTCACTGTTGAACCGCGTCCCTCGCCGTGGCTTCTGCCACCTCCCGGGCAGCCCGTTCCGATGCTTAACAACCCTTTTAATGAAGATTTTTTTTTCTTAATATCCAATCTAAACCTGCCCCGGTGCGACCTGAGGCCAGATTCTTTCATCCTATCACTTGATACTCGGGGAAAAAAGGCCAATATACGCCTTTCAGCTACAGCCTCCTCCAGGATTAACAATCCGTGTTCTACCGCTCCACCGACTTGGTTGCTCCTCTCTGGACGTCGTCTGGTGCCTCAATGTCTGTCTTGTAGCAAGGGGCACAAAACTGAACACAGGATTGGAGGTGCAGCCTCACTAGTACTGATTAAAGAGGCGCATTCGCTTCCCTGTTGCTACTGGCCACGCTGTTTCTGATGCAAGCCAAGGTGCCATTGGTCTTCTTGGCCACCTGGGCACACTGCTGGCTCACATTCATCTAGCTGTGGATGAACAGCTCCAGGTCTTTTTGTGCCGGGCAGTTTTACAGCCACTCTTCTGCAGGCCCTGTAGCATTGCATGGGGTTGTTGTGGTCCAAGTGCAGGACTCTTGAGTTAGCTTTCTGTAGCAAATGAGGGAAGAAGCAACCAAGCCCTAGCTGACAGGTGCAGCACACAAGCCTGCACCATGAGGTGACTCTGCAGCCTCTTGAGGAGCGTCTTGCTTAGAGGATGAAGAGCAGGGATACAGGAACAGCTCTGTGCTGTACAGCTATGCTGGTTTGTCCTGCTCTGCTTGAACTAGGTAGGCATCCATGCTGTTCTCAGGAAAGTTCCCCGGTTTCCTAACAGCAGGCTTACCCAAATTACTCCTGAGCACATAGGCTGTTATTTGTCATCACACATTAAAATATAAATCTGGTTTTGAAAAGCTTTTAAACCTGTTAGTCCTTACAGATAAATGTGACCAAAACTCCCATACTGTGGAATCATGGACTGCACTACTACCTGTGATGAGGGCTGTTAAGTTCTCAGGCGAAGCATGCAGCAAATGAGTAAATTAATTTAGCATGACTCCAGTGCAACAGAAGTTAATAAATCAAGTAACAGGGAGCAGAACTGGCAAGCACGTTACCAAGACGTCTAAGCAATTTCTTGTTCAGCCAGCACGGGTCTGTCAGACCTAGTTCTGAGCTAATAAAACCTGGCAAACCCAAGCTATGCCTGCAGCTGTGGTGCAATTAATCTGTGACATGAACAAGCTCCCTGCAGATAACTGTAAGCTAACTATATGTACAAATTTAACAACTCAGGTTAATTAATAATTACAGCTAGATTGAAAAAATATCAGGACTATTTGGCAACAAATAGCAAATATCATTACAACTCACAAGCATGAAGTTCATGCATCAACAGATAGCAAAGTCATGATACTGTACACATGCATTTTGATTTTGTAATTTAATTTTGCTCTCCCTCTTATGCTTATCTCTTATGATAGACAATTAACATAAATTATGTTACCATAGCACACAGAAGTCCCACTCAGGCACAATTGCCTTGAATGATACACAAATAGAGAACAAAAGGTGATACCACAAAGTATTAACAGATCTGCAAGACAAAAGACAATAGAGAATTGAGAGATTACAAGAATAGTCAGTACGACAAGAAGAGAGCAACTTTGCTACTGTAAGTTTTTTAAGGCATGACAGTAAACCAGCCTATTAGAAAGGGAAGGCTTTGCATGATGATAATGAGAGTCCTTTTTATTTAGAAATTAATAATAATCAATTATAGTTTCTATACTACATTACTGCTGTTCCTCCCACCCATGTCAGTTCAAACCAAGAACAGTTGTGTCAGGACAACAATTTCCACTTCTTGTGTTACTCTGAAGTCTGTAAACCACACAAGGTAGCTTCAGCAGTCTTTCCTCCTAAATCCAAATGTTAGGGAGGGCAAGTGACCAAAAAGGCTGGACACACTTGCTCTCTATGGCAAAATACAAAGCATTGCAGGCCACAGAATCTGGGCAATTTTTAGTCTCCTCTCTTCTGAGAAAAGTGTCATCTTCTGGCAAAAAAAAAAGACAGAAAGTTCTAGCGATCTCTTGTAATCATCTTAAATAGCTGCTTAACCCCAGGTGTTAGGCAACTGTAGAGGTTAGTAGAGGTTTACCTATGTGCCTAATATTCATAGCTGGTACCTTCTTAAGATTGTCTCCAGCCTTTGCTGAAATCTTGCAACTTGCAAAAAAGTCATGAGCCCCAGCCTCAGGAATGTTAACTGTCAAGACCTGGATTGCAGGCCTCTTCTAGGAGTGCTGTTGGCTATGTTACAGTTTAGTTGGTCGAGTCCAAGGGCAGCTACCCTGGTGATAAGACCTGTTGTGAAAAAAAGCTAGAAGCAAGGACCTGCTTCTCCCTTCCCTTGGGAAATGCTTTTAAGTGGAGGCCGTACCACTGACCCTCACCTGTGCTACATCACAGCTGGGCACCAGTGACATATACACCTAGTCTCCTACCTCCTTGATTCTGTCTTTGATCCTGACTTGGACCTGCTGGCTGAGCTTCCTGACTTGGACCTGTTGGCTGCACTTCCTGACTTGGACCTGCCTCGTCATTATGGACTCACTGTGTGATCACTGGACTATATCTGACACTGATCACTGTCTCTGGCCCTGATCATGAACCAAACATGCACCACCACATCCTGCTTCTTTGTGTGGTTTCTGCTCCCAGTTGCATTGGTAACATACTCCACCCGTGGCTCATGTACTCTTGCAGAACAGCCAACCCTCACTGCCCTCTGACATACGGCACTTAAATATTTTATCTTTAATATTTAATCACATGGAGCTGTTGATGTGCAGAACAACTGTGCTGACTGTCTGTATAAAAAGAAACATAAACCGCATGATGTAGCAGAGATGCACAGATTGATCTTTCTCCAGCTCAGCTACCTGTTACAGCCATGCAGCTACTACACACACCTTTATTTAACATTAAATGAATTCCTTCACTCAAGATTATGTAAAGAATTCTAAAGATAGTGTGCACAGCCATCGGGGCAGCTCTTACTTGGGGTAAGTCTTTGCAGAATGCAGAACCGTGATGAAAGCAAATGAGAGGACAATGAAAGAACACAAAATTCTTGTTTGATAACTCAGCAAATGGCTGTAAGATACTGATATATTCAGCTGATAAGAAACAGGACCCAGCTGCTTGGTACAGAAGACAGATGATGTGAGAAAGGGATAGGCTGTGAAAACACACAGTGAGTAAAACAGACTTGCCAAGACTTAATAATTTATGGTTCATTTCTGACTTTTAAAACTAGCTACTATTTGACTATTCCAGAATTACAGTGTCTACCAAGATTAATCATCGAACAAGTGATTAAGATCATCTTATGTCATGGAATGATTCAAAACCCAGGAGATCTCTGTGAAAGAACCAAATTGCCCGGTTCAGGCATGCATTCACTTGATCAAGCAAACAGCAGTGAAGAATGTAGGAAGGGATGGACATCAGAGATATGTATGCGTTAGTGAAGTGACAGTGGTACCATTTCCACCTTTTGCAGCTTTTGCGAGTTTTACATTTTATGTTGCATTGCCACTGTGGTATTGTTGCTTCCTCTTCCATTCACTCCTTTCTGTCCTCACCCCTACCATTCACTCACCCAGACTACCCAAATTGCACTTCCATGCCTCACCCAGTCTCCTCTGTCCAAAAGATCTACCAATAGAGGAAAGTTATTTCTGCTTAATGTATTTTTCCAGAAACTTCTTGGCCTTGCCTGCTTCCTTAGCTGAAAGATTTCCCCTTAATTGTTCCAAGCACTTCTACCATCTAATTGTTTCCTCTGCCACCATGCCAACGTGCTTCCTAACTCCCCACACATCCTCTGTTTCCTCTTTCTGTTGCTGGTGACTTCTCAAAAATTTCCAAACATAGTTTCTGAAATCTTGACATGTCTTCTACATAGTACTGTAGGAAACAACAGAGTGACTCACTGTCTTAGTGCACTGAAAAACTTTAAATGTCTGTCTTAAAAAATATGTAGTGTGTTTCCCAAGGTATTAAAAATATAAGGGTTGGTGTGACTGAATGCCTTAAAAAACAATGGTTGTTTGGACTGCATTTTGAAGTGTCGTAAGATGCCAGAGTACATTGTCCTAAAATTGTACATTTGTGCATTTATGTGTTTTAGTTATGTTCACAGTGGTAGAAACAATAATCTAAATGCAAAAAGAGAGCACAAATAATTCGATAGGCTGTTTTGCAAGTGTTTTATGGTTACCCTAATAGAAGTCTGTGTTATTTAATGATCTGCTTTCTTTTTCTGTTTTTTTTTCTTTGATCTTTACAGCTGTCTCCAAAAGAATATTTTCGAGTACAGAAAGCAGTATACAGTAGTGCTGAGATACTGATGATAATACACCAAGAACAAGAATGGAAGTAAATTTATTCAGCAATTCTACTCTTGTAAACAGTTCATCCACCAACCATAAGCAGTTAGAGGGGCATAGTCTCTGGGAAGTCATTACTATTGCCACTGTGACTGCAATTGTAAGCTTAATAACCATAGTGGGAAATGTTCTTGTAATGATATCCTTTAAGGTCAACAGTCAGCTGAAAACTGTCAACAACTATTACTTGCTCAGCCTTGCCTGTGCAGACCTCATCATTGGAATATTTTCTATGAACCTTTATACATTCTATATACTTATAGGCCATTGGTCTCTTGGAAGCCTTGCCTGTGACCTGTGGCTAGCACTGGACTATGTAGCTAGCAATGCCTCAGTAATGAACCTCCTAGTCATCAGTTTTGACAGGTATTTTTCCATCACAAGGCCTTTAACTTACAGGGCCAAACGCACACCCAGAAGAGCTGGCATCATGATTGGTCTGGCTTGGCTGATTTCCTTTGTGTTGTGGGCACCCATCATCTTGTGCTGGCAGTATTTTGTGGGTGAAAGAACAGTGCCACCTGAAGAGTGCCAGATACAGTTTTTATATGAGCCCATTATCACCTTTGGTACTGCAATTGCTGCTTTTTACATTCCAGTGTCAGTGATGACCATTCTGTATTGCCGCATCTATAAAGAGACAGAGAAACGTACTAAGGATCTTGCTGAACTGCAGGGATTGGAGTCTATGGAAGAGTTTGAGATGATAAAGCCTCAGAAAGCTCTCCTAAAGACTTGCTTCAGTTGCAAGCAGCAAAACTTAGTCAAAAGAGAGAGGTGTCAGGCTTCTTGGTCTTCATCTAGTCGAAGTACATCAGCTACAGTGAAAGCTTGTCAGGCAATGAGTACTTGTAATGACTGGACTAAGGCTGACCAGTTAACCACCTGTAGCAGCTATGCATCTTCAGAAGAGGAAGATAAACTTGCTGCTGATTCAGTTTTCCAGGTAGCTTACAAAAGTCCATCTAAAGATAGGGAAGAAGTGTTTAATGAGAGTATGGATATTGTTGTCAAAGAACAGCCTGAAGAAAATGATTTTGAGAATCAGAAATACTTTTTGTCACCTGCCAAAGGCCACATACAAAACAGTAAAAAATGTATGGCCTATAAATTCCGCTTGGTGGTTAAGGCTGATGGCACCCAAGAAGCCAACAATGGTTGCCGTAAAGTAAAAATAACTCCTTGTTCTGCTGCTCTGCCAAAGGATCCTTCCATCAAAAGTGTGGATCCAAATATAAATAACCAAATCACCAAAAGGAAACGAATGGTTCTTATAAAGGAACGCAAAGCAGCACAGACTTTAAGTGCCATTCTTTTAGCTTTTATCATCACATGGACTCCCTACAATATCATGGTTTTGATCTCCACATTCTGCTCTGACTGTATTCCCCTGACACTGTGGCACCTTGGATATTGGTTATGCTATGTGAACAGCACTGTCAACCCCATGTGTTATGCACTCTGTAACAAAACTTTCAGGAAAACTTTTAAGATGCTGCTTTTCTGCCAGTGGAAAAAGAAAAAAGCAGAAGAGAAATTGTACTGGCAGGGCAATACCAGACTGCCATAACTGCTCCTTTATAAGGGATAAGGGAGGAAAATAGATATTGATGTAAACTAGTAAATTGACTGTAATTCTGTATTTCTAAAGCTGTTGCTTTATGTGTCATGGTGTTAAGAAAATTCCACAGGAAAGTAAAATCTTGCATGAAAGTAGTGTGCTTGGGAAAAAGAAGTCGGTGGCTGCTGTGAGCAACGCAAAGTAGTTTTGGTTATGCAGTAGGTCTGCATTAAAGTTAATATGTTTGAGGTCTTCTGTCCTTTCTTTTAGCCTGAGAATATGTAGAATAAATTATCATAGAGTCATAGAATGGTTTAGATTGGAAGAGACCATGAAGATCATCTAGTACAACACCCCTGCAGAAAGAAGAGACATCTTCAACTAGATCAGGTTGCTCAGAGCCGCATCCAACCTGACCTTGAATGTTTCTAGGAGTAGGGCATCTACCACCTGTCTGGGCAACCCGTTCCTGTGTTTCACTACCCGCAGAAAAAAAAATTCTTTCCTAATATCTAAGAATTAGATATTAGAATTAGAATATCTAATATCTCTTTAAGTTTAAAACCATTATCCCTTGTCTATTGCTACAGACCCTGCTAAAAAGTTTCCCCCATCTTTACTATAAACCCCCTTTAAATATTTAAAGGCCGCAAAAAGGTCTCCTTACAGTCTTCTCCAAGCTGAATGAGCCCAACTGTTTCAACCTTTCTTCATAGAGAAGGTGTTACAGGTCTTTTATGATTTTAGTGGTCCTCCTCTGGACCTACTCCAACAGGTCCATGTCTTTCCTGTGCTGAGGGCTCCAGAGCTGGAAGCAGTATTTCAGTAGTGGTCTCACCGGAGCAGAGCGTAGGGGCAGGATCACCTCTCTTGACATGCTGGCAATGCTTCTTTTGATGCAGCTCAGGAAATGGTTGACTTTCTGGGCTGCAAGCTCACAGTGCCAGCCCATGTCCAGCTTTTCATGCACCAGGACCCCCAGGTCCTTCTCCACAGGGCTGCTCTCAGTCTCTTCATTCAGCCTGTATCAATACTGAGGGTTGTCCCATCCCAGGTATAGGACATTGTACTTTGCATTGTTGAAACTAATGAGGTTTTCACAAGCCTGCTTCTCCAGCCTGCAAGGTCCCTCTGGATGGCATCCCATCCTTCAGAGATGTCAGCCTCACCACTCAGCTTAGTGTCATCCATGAGCTTGCTGAAGGTACGCTCTATCTCACTGTCGGTGTCATTGATGAAGATGATAAACAGTACCAGTCCCAGAACAGCCTCCCAAGGGACACTGCTGATCACCAGTCTCCATCTGGACATTGAGTTGTTGACCAGTACACTCTGGGTGCCACCATCCAACTAATTTATTATCCACTGTATAGTCCACCTATCAGAGTTGTACCTCTCCAATTTAGAAAGAAGGATGTTCTCCAGGATGAGGGTGGTGAGTCACTTGCACAGGTTGCCTAGGGAGGCTATGGCTGCCCCATCCTGGAGGTGTCAAGGCCAGGTTGAATGGGACTTGGGCAGCCCGGTCTGGTGGGAGGTATTCCTGCCTATGGCAGGGGGTTGGAACCAGATGATCTCCAAGGTCCCGTCCAACCTAAACTATTCTATGATTCTATGATTCCGTGATTCTATGATTCTATGATTCCGCGGTTCTATGATTCTATGGGCGACCATGTCAGAGGTTTCAGGGAAGTCCAGATGGATGATATCCATGGCTTTTCCCTTGTCCACTGATGTAGTCACTAATTATAAACTATTAGAAATGAGACTGGAGTGGTCATTCAGTCATCAGGTCAGGTAATCCAGTCTGTCTTCCTGTAGTGCAGAACTCTATTCCCATGTTTCCTTTCTATTGTATTGTCATTTAGTTTTTAATGTACCAAGCAATGGAGCTTATTCTACTTCTGTTTTGAGACTTTTCCACCTGCTGTTGGAGTGGAACAAGGACTGTTTAAAGAGTCATCCTAATACCAAATACATCCCTAATAATAAATGGTTAGGGAGATTCAAATGAACAAATATAGGGGAATGTAATATTGAGAAAACCCCTCTGATGGCTGTGGCTTCTGGGACTGGGCTGTACTGGTCTAGTTACAATGACCTGAGACTCTGGCCACTAGCTGAGGTTTGCTGGGCTTTGGGTCTGTGGTGAGGGCACTTTTGTGGAAGGGTTGAACTGCATGTATCTGTGTTAGACTGGCAGGAGTCACTGACCAAGTGACTGCATAAGCAAGGGCCTACCTTGAGCAGAAACCCACTGGAACAAAGCTAGTGACCTGCTCCTTGTTGTGGGAACAAACTTCCTGCTCCTTGTTGTGGGAACAAACATGAAGACTCAGAAAGGGCCACCAGAAAACAAAGTTTATGGTAAAAGGAATCATGAAGAATGAAGTCCTAAAGCAAGCAAGGATTTCTGAGTAAATTAAAAAGACCTCCGTGTACACGAAGTTCTGTTTCAGTTCTAGCTTTTCTATCAAAATCGAGGATGAGATGCTCTGGAATACTAATTTGGGCCAATCTTCATATTATACCTACTATACACTTTACTGGGACATTGCAGTGGTGACATGCCCCAGTTGCACATTTCAGGGATTGTATTGGACATCCTGAATGTATCATTGCTTTCAGTGAGATTGTTTGTATGTTTTTTTAAATTATCATACTGTCAAAATGTTTCCTTACAGATAAATAATTCCTCCATGTCAACAACTGCAGTACAAGCAATTAATATTGTTTTATCCCTGGTCTCCAGAGAGGAAAATTGTGTCAGTGAAAGATTAGCAGTGTAGCAATGTAAAAAAACCCCTTCTCTAAAGTCACATGATTGATTTTGTAACAAACCATACTGTGTCTATTATGTTTTATGCATTAGCATATGATTGCTTATTAAAAGAAAGTATAGGTCTTTATGAAGACTCTGTCATCAGTTTTCCTCTGTCACTATCCAGAAGTTTTCCTACGTATGGTAACTATGTACAAATTGATTATGATGGGGGGTTGATTTTATATTACATTGGATCAGGCATTCAATAAACTGTGTTTGATTTTTAGCAAATTAATGTGTCCCTCTGCAGTACAAGCTGTAGTTAAAGTCAAAATTTATGAGGTAATGAGAGTTCCTGCTACCTGCAGCATTGCTGCTGAAGTAAAGCATTGGCTTCTATTAAATGGGATATTTTTTGTTGGTTTTGGCATGTGTCGAACAAGGGTGTTCTGTAAATGTGTATGGCTCTGTGCACAGTAGATGTATTAGAATACATAGTGATGGATGCAACAATGTTGGTTCAATGTAATTGTGAAATATGTGCTGCAACTATGCTGCTAGTACTTCACCATGTGAGACATCACATGGCCAAATATAGGTACATTGTAAATACGCAGAATTATATAAAGAGGTTCGTGTTGTTTTATTGTTATATAGGATGTTTATTCTTAAAAAAATTAAAAACCACAAAAAAACCCTGATCCTCATCAGTGTGTTACCTACTACTTAGTTATATTCTATTTTCATATTATATTTTATACCTTTAAAACATGTTGTCATACTTTCACAGTGTAGAACAATCTTGTAATCTGTATTTCTGTCCTTTCAAATAACTTTTTACTGATCCTATAGCTGATTGTGGTCAATGTTGGAATATTGAATTTTCCCACAAACTGGGAGTATCATTTTTGTCTCTCCCTTTTCATACGTACCAACCTCCCCATATATTCTAGATCCTCATAAATTATCAAGTAGCATTCTTTTTCTGTAAATGTAATTTATGTTTGTAGATAAATACTTGGAGGAGTTCCCAGAATTTTTACACAGTTATAGAACACCTAGTTACAATTGTGCACTTTCTGTGACTTCTTAGCACAGAGTGAAGAGCTTTGCAAATAATGGAAAGTCAAGATAGAACATAAATACAGGCATTTCCTTTAGAGAAAAATCCTGTTGAACTGAGAAAGATGAAATCAGGATTATAGAGAAAATAATGTAAGAAATTGTAAAATATGATAAAGCATATTTTGCCATTAATTATATACTTCAGTTGCTAATCATGCTTATCCTACTCAACTATGCATATCAATTAGCAACTGCTATTAACTGTTGAAAGTTATTTTAATATGTTGATTTTTCATCCTCATCACTATTGTACCCATAATGAGACCTGCATTAGGATATTTGGACTTCAGATGTCTAGGTCTAGACACAATGTTGCCCTTCAAGGCAAAATCCTTAATTGCACTTCCTTATCACCTATTAGGTATAGTTTCAGATTTAGAGCTGAGTTTCATGAAACATTCCCATCTCTAACTTAATTATTCTAATCATTTTATCTCCCACATAGGGCTTTTCGCAGAAATCTGTCAGGCATGATTTGTCCTTAGTGAAGCCATATTGGCTGTCAACTTTTTATGTGCCTCAGCAGGCTTTTGAGGAGGATCTCTTCCGTGATCTTGCCAGGCATATAAAGGAGACAGTCTGGCCTGTAGTTTCTTATGTCGTCATCCCAAATCTCCATTGCTGCCTTTTGTACCCTGTAAGAAATTTTCTTCCACATACAGTTGACAGCTGAGTGTCGTAAAAACGTAAAATTTGATCATTCAAATAAACTTGTTGTTTAGGATTTTAATAATGGTTACCCCATATCTATATCTCATAATAAAAATAAAAGACAAATTGATAGCATTGTGTTGTAATACTAAAGATAATCTATGGCTGTTAGTGGCTTCAAAAATGGATGGGTTTGCAGTTGTTTTTTCCATCTTGGTAAATTTATTTATTCAGGTTTAATAGGCACTGCTGGGCTATAGATCAGATTAGAAACTTCAGTTTTCATTACCTCAGCAGAACTGCTGCCTTTACTAGATAGTCATGCCATTAGTTTCTTCATGCATCTGCTGGTATATCAAACAAGTCAATCCTACTCAAACAATTAGACATTTTAAATCCTTCAAATTTTCTAAGAGGTACTTCTTCAAACAGTCATCACTGATGGTTCCCGCTTCATCAGACTTCTGAAGTCCTGAATTACAATGCTGAGATATAAATTGCAGTATCCTTTACTCCTTACATGAAACCGCCATCTAGACACAGTGGAGGTCAGACAGTTGTTTAAACTGTATGCTGTACATAAGGCCTCCTTAGATGTACAATTCATCAAGTAGCTACAGGAGGAAGAGTGGAGAGGGTACTGCAGAGTATGGTTGGATTCAGCTCTGTACTCCACCACTCTGCCTAGGTCCTGATGACCTCTGAAATGCTGAAGATGTGACACACTTTCTTTTGTTAATTATATGAGAAAAAATGAGCCAGGTAGGTAATGTTGCTAATATATTGATGCAGAGTATTCAATGCTTGGTCCTAAACCCACTGTCATATTTTTAAACCTACTGTTAACACTTAAAAAAAAGGTTATGTGGAAGTCTAGGAATGTGTTGCTTAGGTTACACATGAAAAATCAGATAAAAAAGCAAGCACTCATATGTAAGTCAAATGATTTTTAAAGAAAACAATAAATTAATGTTTTTGCTAGAAGAAAGTTCATCAGGCTCTCTTATTCTGTCAGTTGATACTTGAACTGATTAATGTGATGTTCTCCATGAGAATGTGCTTACCTTTCCTTCAATTGAAAAAACGGTATGGGGAGAAATGCAAAGTACTGAAGAGGTGAAGAAACCTATTATTCTGCTCTTGTTATGAGATGGCATATTTAAAGTGTACTGTACTTCCCATACAAGGTTGCTTGGAGCTGGAAGTCAGCCATATACCTATTGCTCTAGACACTGTCATGCTTATTCATTTTGGAAAGATATTTTTTTTCCCAAATAATTAGTTTCCATGAGACATTCTTTGGAGGACTCATCTTCTTTCTTCAAGTCTATGTGGGAGGCAGTATAATCATTAAAGGCTAAGAGAGTGAGAGAGAGAGGACAGGAGAAATGTTATAAGGAAAAGATAGGAGTAGACAGAGTAGAAAACCCCATGTTTCAGACTGTGATTTGCTGATTTAGTGTTGATGGCCACTTCCTTTCAGCATTGTTCTGGGTATCTGGTAACTAAGGCTCAGTGATGGAGAAGAAAATCTGTTCAGCTGAGACAGCTTTTTTCTAAGGAATTATGAAGTAGAATTTAGGACATTTTGTAAGGCTCTATGTGCTTCCCTTTAAGAGATCTAGAAAGAATTGATGTCTAGTGTATTGGAAAATTCTTTCTTATTTTCATCCACTACTTAGTCCCAAATCGAGATCCAGTAGACATTTCAATCTATCTTTGTTTAGAAAAGTGGAATGTACCTCAGTGTCTGAGTTCCATTAAATGTCTTTGTTTCAATCACATTAATCTTTCTGGTTTGTTTTTGCTTGGACACTTGTTGTCATGAGTTATTACTACATTTAAATCTACTTCCCATACTGGAATTCAGTGTCAGATAGGTTTGTAGGTTTCTGGTTAATATTAGAGAGTGCCTCTGAAACTGGATTTGGGCTACTGGTGCCTGAGTTATTCTTAAGCTTATTTGCACAGTCCTTTCAACCACAACCCTCCAAAACAGGCCAAGCATGGGCTGTAGAGCAGGTTGCTTGCCTTTGAGGATCAGATGCAGCCATCTGGCTTTCAGTTGCATGCCTCCATGTCAAGAGTATTCAAAGCACATTTTTGGAAGGTGTGTGAGAGTTTGCTTTTGTGACCAGGAATTTGAATAAAAGCCATGGGAGACTGCCAGTATTTGGGTGACTTTTAAGTACCCTCTTTACAACTTTGGAGGCATCCTGACAGAATTACAGCAGAATCCACATTAAATTCACTCAGTGACATAAACTCAATTCAGCTACTGTCCTTTTCTTCCCCTATCACAATTCTGTCTTTGAAAACACTTTCAGGGTCAAAAAAAAAAAATCTGATTCTGCAAAATAGATACGTATGTTATATTGTCCTTGCCCGCATGACATATCTGCATCTCTTTATGAAAATGTTGTCATACGTTGTAAGAAATAAAAATTGCTTTCTTGGCTTTTCCACTTCCCAATTAATTTCTCAAGTAATCCTTGCAGTCTTGGCCTTGTCAAAACACAATACAGTTTATTTGCATGGAAATGAGATTCCATTTTTAAACTAAAAAGCAGGAGTTTGTTAGTATCTGTTGATTGAGTTTCTGTAATTGAAATATTTAAGAAAACATACAAGATATTGTGATTATTATCCTGACATTTTGTATAATGCAACAATGAAAACTCTTCAGTTGTCATTCAGCTATAAATGTGTGAAGTAATCCAAACAGCTATAAAAGAAAACAAGATCTTCAAGGTTAACAG
>WAAB01000085.1:0-15683 GCA_013389865.1 Piaya cayana
TAGGGCCTGGGGGGCAGCTCAGATCTGGGACCAAGGGGTTTCAGCTCACACTACAGGGCAGGACCAGGGCAGGGAGTGGGAGGGCTCACTCAGACCAGGGCCACCTGCCCCTGAAGGTGCATCCTCTTCTCTGCAGGGACCCAGTGATGCTCCACGAAGAACTATCACAGCCGGGCGCAGTGCCCTCCCACACCCCTTTAGCAACGGCTCCGTGGCTGATGCCGAGCTGGAGAACAGAGGACAAGCTCCCTTCCACCACAGCAGGTTCCTAAAGACACGCAGTGACAATGTACACGGTGGGCAGTGGGGCCAGACATGGGGAAGCGCAGTGCACCCTGCGAGCGGACACGGAGCCAGGAGCGCTCTGGGAAGCGCTGCCCGGTCGAGCTCAGCTCTGAGGAAAGTGGCGCAGCTGGAAAGCAAAATCATGAATCGGAAAAAGCAGATGGAATCGCAGAACGCTAGCTTGGGCCAGAAGCCTTTGGACAAAGAGTCTTTCTCGTCTGTTTCCAGTCAGGAACACAGTGCAAGGGGCAAGAAATACCTGAAGAAGTGTTCTGCCACCAGTGGAAACGCGACCCTGGTCAATGCCAGCTCTAGGGAAGCAGAAAGCATCCAAAGCCCTAAAAAGAATGTTATGGTTAACCAACAGCTTTGTTTGGGTAGAGTTACCTCACCAACACCCTCATCAGCCAGCAGAAACTTGTCTGTACGACATAACACGAACTCTCAATCGCTGTCTTCCGTGAAGGACAATACTTTACAGATTACTCTGCCTCAAGCAGGCAACGCCAAGCCCAGCCAAATATCTGAGAGTGACAGAAGTGAAATAAAATCATTAGACGATTTATTTTCTGAAGCAGCTGGTGCAGAAAACTCAACCAGCAGTGACTCGTGTGGTAAGTTAGTTCCAAAGCAGTCTCTGACTTGACATGAATTGTACTAATAATCTACTGATAAGTTTATTAATAAACGTGGGCAAATACTCGCTTTGAAGGGATTCAGTCCTGTCATTTTACACAAACTGAGGTTTTATTTAATGAATTATGGTGATCTGTTTCTTCTTTTGAGTGCAATATATTTCTGGTTTTGGTTGATTGTCAGTAGGACCCACGTGAGAACAAGGGTAAATGGCAATTTCTTGAGTTCGGGTTAGCAGATCCTCAGTGGGGAAAGGAGGAAGCATTGCAAAGAGCTGCTGCTGAGTTTTAACTTAGGTTTAGAGTGATTGTTATTACTTTTAGTGTCACACTTCAAACTAGGAGTATGGTACTGATTTATTTGTAGCCACTTTTCTCACATAAGGGAAATTGTGCAATAATTTTCATGCAAATTCTCATGACGGCGTCATTTATTTGCAGACTTCAGGCTGAATATCCTGAGCCTCGATGACTTGGCACCAGATGTCACCAATGAAGTGGCAGAATCAAAGGAGAAAGTAAGTAGGAATTCCCTGCTAGCCTCTATTTCCACTCTGCCTTTGCTTGGTGGAAGGTGGAGATTGTAAAATACTTCTAAATTCTGAATTCTAATGTGCGCTCTTTGGTTTGACAGGGAGAAGGCGTTTCAGTTATTCAGGAATCAAACAGCAACTCAGAGAATGATACATCCTTGGTGGAAAAGGACCAAACCACTCTGAAAAAGACCAGTGCAGTAAGTGGTGGGAGCGGTGCCTCTGAAAGGGATATTGAACAAACTGCCACTGAGGCTGAAATCTCTGAGCATTTAAGTGGCAGCTCCGTGGAATTTCCTGGACACGAAAAGGATTGTCTGCATCATGAGGAGAGAACTGTTGATTCGGATTATTCTGAAGATTTTGAAAATTCCCTGCCTACAACAGACAGGGAACGCGTATCAGAAATGTCAGAGGAACATTCCAAGAGCTGCACACGCTCTGGGAAACACCGATCTCCAGCATCATCACCTTTGCTTAGCAGAGCGCAGCAGGACCGGGCACACAGAGTGACTGTCAGAGAAGCTGCAGTTCAAACGATGGATTCTCCATTCGGCCCTTGCTGGTCAGCAAGTAAGTGCGTGCGAGATCATTCGGGCCACTCTTACATTTCTATATGCTCACATCAGCCTTGGCAGAGCTCTTGGTTTCAGTCCTGGCTTCTCCTGGCTGATGGTACGTTAAAACCCTTCCAGAGCCCCACACTTTAGTCTGCTCTCTGCAGCAAAGAGCGGGGCTGGACAAGGGAATAAGAACTGGGAACTGATTTTTGCTACAAATGCCCAACAGGAGCTCTTGGAAGGAAGAGCTCATGTTAGCAACAGAGCTTGCAATAACCCGAGCAGCGTTCTCAAACGGAACCCAATGTTTTTAGCACATCTTTACTATTGTTAACACCACCCACACACTGTTACATTTTATTTTGGCTGGGAGAATTCCCTGTCAGGCTCTGCAGCCGCTCTGTGACAACCGGTGTCCTGAGAGACTGTAAGGATGGACAGAGTCCCAGTGCTAAGCCTTCCCCCTCCAAAGCCAGGAATTCTCTTTTCCTTACACAGCAGATGCCTCTACGATGCTCAACCCAACTGCAGGAAACGGCTACATTGATCCAGTACCTGTTGCCAGTCACGTTGTCAGCACGGACATGCTAGAAGGTACTGAAAACCGTGTTACTATTCTATTTTACTGTGTTTGATTCCCCTGCATGGGTCGTCCAGCCCTCATTCTCTGACTGCAGCATCCCTGAAGTACGTGTCCTCCCTTTCCCGCAGCCCTGACAGCGCACGGCCCCTCGGCGCTAGTTTTAAACACCATCTTGAAGCAGCACGTGATGCTGACGGAGCACTTCATCGAGAACATTCGCCACTTCCACAGCTCCCTCGTGGAGTCCTTAGAGAAGGAGAATTTCCACTACCACACCCTGGAAGAGGCCAAAGAGGTATTGGTGATAGATGGGGCAGCAGCCTCAATCGCGTAAGCCTTGATTCCTTCCCTAATGCTTCTTGTGTCTGCAGCAATGTTCTTGGCAGATTGTTCATGAGTCAAATTAGTTCGTATTATTGTTGCATGAATTACTTTATAGAAGAACATGCTATACTGCTCATCCCCATACTAATAACGCATCAGAAGCCAAAACAGTAAAATACTTGAGTCCTTCTGGGGCTGCTGCTTTGGAAGCAGCAGATTTTGCTGTGCAGTTTGGCTGTCCTCAAACGAGCAAGGATCCCCCTAATGCTGCCACAGAAGGGCTGGTTTCCCTAGCTTAGACAGCAAAAGGAGGGAGCTGGGCTCTTCTCCCAAGTGACAGGGGACAGGACGAGGGGGAATGGCCTCAATCTCCACCAGGGGAGATTTAGGCTAGAGATTAGGAGGAAGTTTTTCACGGAAAGGGTCATTGGGCATTGGCACAGGCTGCCCAGGGAGGGGGTTGATTCCCCTTCCCTGGAGGGGTTTAAGGCACAAGTAGACAAGGTGCTGAGGGACATGGGTTAGTGTTTGATGGGAATGGTTGGACTCGATGATCCGATGGGTCTCTTCCAACCTGGTGATTCTATCATTCTATGAAAATGCAGGTATTGATGTGAAGATTTTTAAGTACTAGAAAGTATTTATCTACATAATAAAGACATTTATATATTAACTTTTTTTTTTCAGTACATCAAGAATCACAGATCCCCACCTCTAACAACTAAGCAAGCATGGGAAGAAATTCAGAAAGCCCAGGAGGAAAAACAGCTTTGAGTCTTTGAACTTTAAATGTATATTTCCAGATCTCAAGCTGGAATAAAAAAACCCCTCCTAGATTGTACAGATAAATTATAAACCACGTACTGGAAGGATTTCTACCAACTGCTGTCTGAGATTATTTTCCTATATCCTAATTTTTCACTGTTGTAGAGGGCACAGGGACAGGCAAGGGATCGGATCAGCTGACAGGAAGGCTGACAGCCAGCGCGCTGTAATCCACTCACTCTGAAAGATGAGCCACTATTGGATTTTTATTAAAAAAAAAAAAAGAAAAAGTGTTTATTGGAAGGCAAAACAATAAAATTCACAAGTCGATACCGTACAGGTGCGTATGCCGATTCACAGACAGGTACAGTTCCACAACTACAGCAGATCTACAACAAACGGATATCTCACCATGTTAACGGAACGGTTTGACAAGGGTCTCTGCTCTACAAACAAACGGCTCTGGAAGAGGGAAACCACCACGCCGGCGGCTGGACTGGAAGCGCTGGGAGGGCCTAACAGCGCTCGCTGGTGGTCTGGAAACGGTTACAAAAGGGCTTTTTTTTTTTTCTCTCATTTCGATTAAAGGACGTTTCCAAGAATGTTTTATCATTAGAAACTTGCAGAGCAGAGAAAATCGATTCTCTTCTACTCAACTAATCAGCTTTATTAAAGGGTATATACAAAAATATAAAAAGCATAAAGAACGTCTTCCGTTACAAAGCATGGAGCATCCCTCAGTGAACCCTCGCGCTCTGACCGAGTTGGGGCTGCAGCAGCTGGTGTGTGGGGCGTTAGGTTGGAGGGCAGGCTCTAACAAGCTCGCACAGTGCTCATGGGTCACCTGTACTGGAACTAGAGGCGTCACTCCCCTTTTAGACACTGGGATACACTGCTCAGCATCAGTCTGACTCGATCCCGAGGCAGCACCCCTCCACTTCAAACAGAATTAACCTTTTGAGAGAAATAAACATACATTATGGAACTAAAGAATGTACAAGCACGTCGGTAACGTCTACTGCCCAGGAATGACTGAATCGTGATCCCGCACCGGGGACAATTCTAGTATAAAACGGGTAACTAATTAATAAATTTTGCAAGATAAATGGAAATTCCTAAAACCATCAGATGTATCAGGGTTGGGACTGGCCTTCCTTAAGCGCTAACTTGTCGAAGTGCATGTCCTAGCTTTCCATGTGTCACCATAGTTTTTAAAGTAACTCGTTTCTCCCTTCCTCCAGCCTCTAATCCGGAATTATACAAGTTTAATGTTTTTGTAGGAGGTGCAAGACATCTTTCTTCAGCGAGTTATTCGGGTGCTGGAGGGTCTTGCGTTTCACGCTTCGCTGAAACAATAGGGAAAAGAGTTCTTACTCATTCTGCAGTCACCTAAGCTGTCGGAAAGGTTTCATGGGATGAGGGCTGTAGGAATAAGGGATTTTTTTTCCTTTTGGATCTTATTTGAACCCATGTGATTACACAGAGCTCCTGCAGCGCAGGCTGAAATGATTCTGAGCATGCTGAATGTTTTCCTTTCAGTCCTGAGCCAATGCAGTTGTTCTATCTAACATTCTATCTAACTCTGAAAATGGTGGCTGACCCAGAATGGTCTCATTAATTATTGTTTCAGTAATTAGAATACAACACAATTAAAAAAGGAAAAGATGCCGAGTAACTGGAGTACGAGTCTACTTACCTGTGGTTTGTCGCACCCATTGCATGAAAGAACTAAGAGTTACCAGTCTTTGATCTGGCTTTGCAGCAAGCAGCAAACAGCACAAAATCACTATCAAGCCCGCACAGTTTTTAAATCCCTGAAAAATGTGAACTTACATTCATCTCGGGCCTTCATGCGGGCAATGAACGAGTAACTTTTATTTCTTCGGTAGTTTTCGTAAGGGTCGTCCAACGCAACTCCCACTCCTTTATATTGATCCCATTTGTCTCGGATATCCCCTCCTTTAATTGGATCCTGAATTCCTTGTTCCTTGGCTCCCAATCCACCCGATCCGCTCCATCCTGCAGAAAGGAGACAACACTGGAATTCTGTAACTGTTTCTCTATTAGGAAAATCCTGCAGAGAAACAATAAGACACGTTGGAAACGGCTGCAGAAAGTGGCTGCTTGGTACAGCCAGGTGGTTACAGCCTGAAACACCACAGGAACGGTCCCTGTTTACTCCAAAAGCTCCCTGGCTCATATGAGATTCCAGAACAGCATCTTACCCATTTTCACCAGCATTTGATGACCTTTATTCTCTTCTCCAAGCCTTGATTCAGGTACAGGAGGCCCAGAACTGGAGCCCAGACCAGCAGAAGAACTAAGGGAACAAAACAAACAAATGAAGAAGCAGCAACCCCATCCTGCCGCCATGCAAGGCCAGTTTTGTTCTGTTAAAACATTAACACCCAATCCGTTCCCCACAGCTGTTCTTTTATAAAGCTGTTAGATGATGGAGTTACAAAGGTGCTAGGAACACTCGACCAGCTGCTCTGTACAAGGGAAATCAAACCCCACAGTCTCCCCAAAGAGCACTTGCAGGATTCCTCCTGCTTGCTCAGAAGGTGTATGAGGCCTTCAGAGCTGCACAGGGCTTTGTTATAATAAAAAGCCACCGCAACAAAGCAATATTGTCTCTGTAGGCACACACAGCGTATCAATAGTTTCTAAATCAGCTTTCCACCTTTTTTTCTACTCTGTTGGGATGTTTAATGTTCCCAGCTCATGAGGAAAGTGCCCTCATCGGTACAAAGAGAAATCAAAGCTTACGGAGGAGTGGGGCTGCGAGAGCGAGAGCGGCGCCGCCTTCCTGGTGAGTACGACTTCGATCTGGATCGTGACCGTGATCGCGAGCGGCTGTGAGAAGAGCGGGACCTGCTCCGGCTTCTGGGAAGGGAGAGCACAAGAAATCAGTTACCAGAGCGACCCCCAGGGTTCTTCCTGCAGCCCAGAGTGTTGGGTTTTGTCCCCCCTTCCAGTTCCTGAAATTCAGCCCTCACACTCACCTGGACTGCGAGCGTGAGTAGGATCGTGACCGAGAGCAGGAGCGAGACCGTGACCTCGAATAGGAGCCAGATGATTTTGAAGATCGCGAATTGGACCGAGAAGATGAGCGACCTCGGCTCTTAGAGCGACTGCGAGACCGAGAGGGCCCACTGCACAGACAAAAGCAGAGAAACAGCAGTGAAACACCTGGGAGAGGCACGAGAAACACAAATACACTTCTGAACAAATTCCCATTACCCACAAGCGCTGCGTTGTCTGCAGACAATCCAATGAAAATGAGTGGCCAGAACCATTTTCTGCAGATTTGGGCAATTCCAGCGAGCTGAAACTCAGTTGCTCCCCCAGCACGTTGCTCAACAGGCCCTCCCTCTGCCCTTAGCCCACGGGACTCCTAGCACCTTCCAAAGGACCAGCGTGCATCACAAGGCAGCAGACAGGATCGCTCACCTATTTCTCTTCTCCTGGCCCTTCCTCCGTCTTGCTCTCATTTTAGCTCTGAAGAACTCGTACAGTCCATTCTGCTCCCAGCCTTCACTGCAAAGAATCAACCACAGAACCAACGTCTATAAACCTACTGCGATCAATGCAGATGTTCAGGGTTTCCAAAGGATTTTATAGGGAACAAAGGGCCTGGGCAAAAGGGTCTCACAAATCTTGGTGTATGATCAAAAAGCATGCACAGTTTATGATATAATTCAGCATAAGAAGAGCCAAGAGACAGATGAAGGGAGAGACAGACCCTTCGCGGTTTGAGACAGCTTTTCCTTACCCCAGCATGAGCTGCACCTCCTCTTACCTGTTTCTAGGCCTGTCATGAGATGGTGGGCTATAAAATGCCTCAACAGCAGCCAGGAGTCTCTCGCTGGGGGGCATTGGGGGTGGAAGACGAATGTCCTTAGGATCTAAAGGTTTATATTCATGATCTTCAAGCTGCCAGAAACAAAACAAACCACATTGGTATCACGTGTCATAGGGTGCCCGCCTGAAGAGATAAATGCAGATTTAACTGTGCTGGGACCTGACGTTTCACTACTGAATAGAAACCAGTTCAAAAATAAGGAATCTGCAGGTGACCCAGTGCTTTCTCATGCTGTCATCACCATTCTGAGCTCTACGAGGAAAGGCAGCACCACACAGGCTGCAGCATGAGCTGGGCTGGCAGGTGGGTAAGATGCAGATCTTGATCCCCCTTGGTGGCCAGACAGAAGCTTCGAAAACGTTGGTGTATGCTGAGAGTAAGAGTTAGAGATAGAAGAGACCGATTTGTACATCTCAAACACGGAATGCACACGTGTACTTATCCCCAGAGACGCTGGTGTCTTCCCTGTTCCCTATCACTCTTTTTATATTGGTGTTGCAAAGCATCTCCAAGGAAGATCTCTGAATCCCAAACGCTGGGACAGAGGCCACATCAGCACTGCCAAGTCCCTCTGGCCACCTAAAAATCACTGTGGATTTCTATTTTTCTAAAAACAGGGTAAGATTTTAAAGAGTAAATGAGGCTTTCACAGGGACAACGCTTGAAAATGTCGCCATTCCCACTACCTTCTCCTCCTCCTCTCCCTGCCCTCGTATACCCTGTGCCAGCCCCAGCTAATGAGAGCTGGATGGAAGGATTTGAAATCACTGATGCTCACGTTAAACTGTCCCTGATATTGACCTCAGGATTTTGATCTTTTATCCCTCCTTGTCAGGGCCCACTGCAAGCACTTACTTTTACGAGAGGAGCCATCAGTCCAGCGGGAAGATCAAAGTAGGGAACGTTTGGCACCAGGCTCGGGTCGTCGTGGTTCATGTGAGGGGGCCCCTGTCGCCGCATGTGAGGGGGCTGCCCGTTAAACCCGTGGGGGGGAGGCCCGAACTCGGGGTGCTGCGGCCCTCCCCAGGGAGGGTGCTCGCTGATCCCAGGGTGAGGCAATCGGTGACCGGGGTGGTGATGAGGAGGTCCAATTTCTGCAGAGCGGGAAGGGTTAAAACGTTTTATTTAGCCACAGAGAGAGGAAGTCAATCCGAGCGACATCGTGCAATCCCTGCGTTGTCCTAACGAACGATCTTGGCACCCAGAGCCTCGCAGACCCCAAAAAGCAACAGAACTGGCAAACTAAAGTCTGGCTACAGGCCCACACACAGGAACATCTCGCAGCACATCCCCAGCCCCGACTGCAGCAACAGCTTTTAAGACAACAGGATGCTTTAACCCTAGGCCACTGCTCACTTCAGCACACGCTGCGGTCAAGAAGTACTGGAAGAAGGACACACAAGAACAAAAAAAGTTCCGAAACAGCAGGGCAGCTCCTGGTGGGATCTATTTATGCATCATCATGGCTTAGCATTTAATTAGCTGTAATTAGTTCTATCTCTAAGCCAGATCACCATATATAAAGATATAAATATGGCAGGAATTAACTCACAGCTCGCTGCTGAGCTCAGTGCACCCTACAGAGAAAACTACCATACTGGAAAACCACAATTTCTGTAGCTGCACCAGTTTTTCCCAGTAAGAACCACTGCAGCCCCTGCCCAGGCTCCAGCCAGACCGAACTCCTCTGCATTAGAGTTTGAGCATCACCCGCGTTCACTGCTTCATTGATATCCTAACTGTAGCCACCTGGTTCAGTAAATCCTCTCCTCCAGCAACAGCACACGAAGAACAGAGGTTTTGGATCCTCACTACAGTCCAAACCAGCATCTTTCTCGAGCTTAAACCTTCATTCTCCCCACAAGAAAAGTTGCTCTCCCTCCTCACTGCCGCAACTCTTAAACAAACAAACAGCAAACCCAAAGAAAACAAAACAAGAACAATCTCTTACTGGAGAAACCAATCACAATCCTGAATACATAAACTGGAATTCACTAATTTTCAGTGGGTTTGGGAACTGAGAACCCTTTAAGCCTAAAATAGAAACTCCTACACAGCAGCCTAATTGCTCTGTGAAGCGGCTCGTCACGCAGAACCACAGCGATCTTTAGACTTTAAAGCGATAAGGATCATTCCAGAGTAACCATAACTTCTGCATGAGAAACAGAAACCACAACGGGGCAAGAGCTGTACCAGACCTCACGAGGGAGCCTGGAGCCAAACCTGTGCCCTGAAGGACAGGCAAGCAGCTCCCAACTACCCTCTCAGACATCCCTGTGCTCCAGCGAGACCGCAAACCAAATGGGAGAGGAGACCTGGAGGTACAGATCAAACCAGCAGAGACTACTGCGCCACACAACATGAAGGCAGATAATCAGAGAGATTTTCAGGAGAAGAGAAGAGAAGAGAAGAGAAGAGAAGAGAAGAGAAGAGAAGAGAAGAGAAGAGAAGAGAAGAGGGCATGGATGAATCCGTGCACAAGAATTAATGTTTCCAGTTTAGCTTCCTCAAACTTCCTCCACCTATGGAGGCCACGGCTGAGGAGCCCTCGATCACAGCCTGAGGTGCAGGAGGCCAAATTTACCAGCAAATGCTGCCTCTCGTCTTCAAGCTTACTGCTTTTAAAGTGCAAGAGTCACAAAAGAAGTGCCTGCAGAGATGCTGATTTGAGTTTGGAGAACAGTTTCCGATTATCTGCGTCTGTTAGGGAAGGCTCAAAAACCAACGACGCACCCAGCCCCGTGTGTGTTTCCTACCGAGTTGAGCTTCCCAAACCCCCAAACTCAACACTTCTCAGGCAAAACACAGCCGTCTGCCTGGAATAAGCTGCCACCCCAAAGCACTAAATCATTTTGTAATGGCAGCCAGCACCGCGACATAAGGAAACCTGGCCTGGTACACACTTTACCTTGTGGGAATTCCCCCTGGGGGTAATCAAACCGATGAGGATAAGGAGGCCTTTCAAAGGGATGGCGAGGTGGAAAATCATCCTGCATGAAGCGAGGTGGAAAGCGGTTGAAATTATGCGGATGCGGGGGCTGGTTGAATTGGGGATGTTGCTGATGTGGAGGAAATGGGCCTCTGAAGTGAGGTGGCCGCTGCATTCGAAATGGAGGTTCCCTTTGCCCCCCACCCCATGGAGGTTGTTCGTGCTGGTTGTTCCAGGGTGCTTCAAACTGGTTGTTCCAAGAAGGATCAGGCTGGTTGTTCCAAGGTGTCTCTCGCTGGTTGTTCCAGCCTTGGTCTCTCTGCTCATTCCACATTCCTTCATGGTTGTTATTCCACGGAGGACAGTGAGGTGGTCCCTGGTGGGGGTAAGAAGCCTGGTCATTAGGCTACAAGAAAAAAAAGAATGCAATGAAAATTATCATCTTTTACAGTGAAAACAGCCTGCAGGCAACACACAAAAGTGAAAACTCTCCAAAAGACAGGAAAAGACCAAGCTGGTACTGAGCCAAACACCTCTATACAGGATTGCTTCTTGTTCTGCTTCTTCATAGAGAAAAGGCAACAGCTGACACGATAAAAATACAGTTTATACTGAAGTATGGTTTATATTCCACCTTTAACTGTGCTCAGAATGAGAAAGCTTGGCTTTCTAATCTGGATTTATACCTCTCTCAGCTTTTCACTCCACCTCCACACCACAGATGCTTGTTCTGAACCTTCTCCTCCCTCTACCTCTCGGTTTCAGACCCATTTTGATAGGAATGGTTGGATTCAATGATCCAATGGTCTCTTCCAGCCTGGTGATTCTATGATTCTATTTTCCTTACCTGCTGCTGACCCCATGGCGCAACAGGGTGAGGCTGGTCGAACCAGGGTGGTTTATTGGGAGGGATCTGGTCGTGAGATCCGGGGCCACGCGGTCCCCCCGAGGCAGGATCTTGCACTCCAGACCCTGATGTGTCATATTCTGTGGAACCGGCCAGAGGCAGCTGTGATTTACCATCATCTGAAACACATCGGAGGCGATGATACGCACCCAGGTCAGGACCTGATCGTGGTGTAATGCTCCTGTCCTTGCTGCTTTTTATCCTGCAGCACCAGACCTGCCTCCCCACAGTTTCAGGCCCTGCCTGCAAAGCACAGCAGCTCACAACTGAAAAAGCAGCAACCTCCCCCCTCACAGTGTTGCCACCCACCAGTTTCCATGCAGCCCCCAGAACAGGCTCCTACCTGCTTGAGTGACCGGAGCTGACGGCGGAGCTGCGGCTGGCGGGGCCGTGGGGGCCTGAGGCGGAGGAGTGGATTTCACCTCGTTCTCCAGTGGTGGAATCTGTATTTGCTGCTGCTGCTGCTGCGTTAAGCTGTTGACAAACTCTTCGTGTTGAGTTTTCAGGTTCTGTATCTGCTGTTGAAAGGCTACCTGGACAGGCTGTACTACCGATGCGTATTCAATGATCAAATTTGCCTGATAATATAAGATAAATGGAGAAGAACAAGTTCACACCCCACTAGAGCAGTCATCCTACCTGCTCATTCAGAATCTCCTCTACTGCTCTTCATTCCCTTCCAAGAAATGCCCAGGAGTGCAGGATAACCCACTGACCAAAGAACCCAGCACACCACGGAGCTCTGAAGATCCCTAGAATCTGCTGACTAGCTCTCAACTCCAGCTAAAATCAACAGCGTTCTTTATTAACACTAACGACAAACAGTTCCTGATGCCACAACAATTTTCAGGTTTAGCATATAGAGTTTAAAGCTACAGTCTCTTCAGTTTCCTTTTTACCAAACATAAATTTCCAAAAGAGAGGACACGCTGTCTAATGTGAACAGGTCTGTGTAGTTACAAACNAATATTTCACAGAAAGGGTGATTGGGCAGTGTCAGAGGCTGCCCAGGGAGGGGGGGTTGATTCACCTTCCCTGGAGGGGTTTAAGGGCCGGGTGGACGAGGTGCTGAGGGACATGGTTTAGTGATTGATGGGAATGGTTGGACTCAGTGATCTGGTGGGTCTCTTCCAACCTGGTGATTCTATGATTCTAATAAGAAAATAGTTACTTTTCTCTAGTGGCTAACCTGGTACTGGCCGAGTCCCAGAGCCGGGCTCTGCAGCTGCTGGATGATTGACTCATCGAAGTACCCGTTCTTCTCCCACAGTTGAAGAAGCTGCGTAAATTCAAGAGCAAAAGGTTCTCAGAACTGATGAACAATAAAAACTGAGGCACAGCATTTCTTTTTTTCCTCTAGCTTTGTTAAAAGCCTTAGAATTTCGGCACTCACCTTTGAGCCACTGACTATCCAGATGCACTCATCATTATGATAACTTTTAAACAAGGCTCATTTATTTTTAAGTTCCAGTATAAATATAAATTAAAGCACGTTCTGTCAGGCTTTACGTAGACAGTTACATTAAAAACATCTAAACGCTCCTCTTCCATCCTCATATTTGTGAGCCCGCCTAGCACTGACCTAACAAGCACCGACTAAACTGAAACCAGATACTCACTCGGGCAATTTTCTGTTGCTTATCCTCCTCCACCGCCAGAAAACTGGTACAATAAATAGGCACCACCACCTTCTGCAAAGCAGCCAGGAGATCTCGTGCTTGCTTCCGCTGGCTTCGGAAAAAGAACGGGAAGAGTTAACTGCCTTTCAGGATAGATCTAAGAGCACTATAATATTCAACCCACCCCAACTTCCACTTCACTAGAAGTAGTAGATTCATAAAAGACAGCACTCCCCTCCTTTATGTTTTCACTGTAAAGCCTCAATTGGAGAAAAAAAAGCCACAAAGCAGGTGAAAGCTGAATTTGGTTATTAAAGCACTTGTTCTTCGTGCCAGCAGTGAGCATAGTAAGACAGCTGCTAAAAACAGTGAATCCACTAGAAGTGACCACTCACACGAACAGTGCATCTAGCAGAGAGAGACTTCATTAAATTCACCAACACATCAAACTGGAAACTCCCAACTAATTCTTACCAGTGATGCAGTACGTCATTGATTAAGTAGATGAGATGCAACCGGAGCTCGAAGTGGGCTCCTTCGGCCGTTATACGATTTCGCAGGTGCCCAGCCATCAGCTCACAGTGCGCGGGAGATTTCGCGTTGCTAAACATCCAGTTCTTGCCAGCCTTTAAGAAGCAAATTTCAAGCATTTCAGGTTAATCTAATAGGTTCGCTTTTTTTCCCCCTGAAGCAGCTGCAAGAAGGGAAGCTTTCCGCTAACAGCCAGCATCTCACCTTCCATAGACAGAGCTGCTGTTTACGGTACAGACCAACCTAAAATTCAAGCGGTACGTGACCCACGCCACCACTAAACGGCTGCCCGGCTTTAGGTCACTTACTGAGATTGCGTCTTTTGTACAAGTGTCGATTATGGGCTGCAACAAGTTGTCAAATTCGTTCATATCCAACTGGGTTTCCTCCAAAACTTTCTGCATTTGCTGTTCAATGGCAAGAGCTACCGCAGAGGTGACTTGTTCCTGAAGTAAAGAAGGAAAAATAACAAAAGAATCATGTTAGATCAAATACTCTTCGGAAGAACCAAGCTGCTGTATCCCCATTGTCTCAACTGCAAACTGCTCTCTCAAAGACCAAGATCTTTTACAAGCAAGAGGCTTCGCTCTCCACTCCTCATTTTCACAGCAGTCTGGGTTAAAACAAGCGAGTTCTCATCTTAAACCAACCTGTCTCATAGCGAGGAGGTGCTGCTCCTGCTGCTGCAGGTTCCACTGACTCTGCTGGATCAGCTCCTCCACAGAAGGAGTGCCCTGAGGAGCTGGGATGGGCGCAGCCGGCGGCAGAGACGGCTGTGGCAGCGGCTGGATCTGTGCGGTAGCCTCGATATCTTGACTTTGCTTGCACAACACTATCAGACAAAGAAAACTTTTAAAGTAAACCTCACAGGGACATCTGCCACCACCAGCCCACATACGGCACCCATGCTGGTCCCAAACCTGCCCCTCATGCTTAACACAAAAGGAAACGGTGCAGTCAAGGGAGGATGGTGCAAGGGAACAGTGTCAACGGCTCCTCACACACTTCCAGAGGAACAGCTCTGAAAAAGGGGCTGCTGCTCTGGGACCACTTCATTCCTGAGAGTGCTGGGTCTCATCCAGCCGCAGTGCACGGTCTGCAGCTCAGGGAAACTAACCTCCCCACCCAGCAGCCTGGGGCTTCAGCCACTAGCCTGGTGCTCAGGGGGCAGAAAGGGGCTGCAACCCAACCCCGGTGGGGCAGGATGAGGCTGGGAGAGGGGGAAGCAGCTCCAGAGCAGGGCTGGGGCCACAATCAGCGGGGAACGAGCCACCGTGGGCCTGTGCTGCCCTGAGCCGTTGGCCCCACTCACGCTGTTGCTGCTCCAGGGCCAGCTTGTACTTGTAGTAGCCATAGANTTCCTCTCGCTCCAAACGCGCCGCCCCGCGCCTCCCAGGCCTCCCTGCGCCCCTCGTTCCCCTCGCTCCTTCGGGCCCCTCTGTCCCGCTCCAAGCCCGACGTCCCGCTCCTCGTTCCTCTCCCTCCAAACGCGCCGTCCCGCAGCCCTCACCCCCACCCCCACCCGCGTTCCCCTCGCTCCTTCTGGAGCCCCCGCCGTCCCCCGTTAGCCCCCCCGGCCCTCCTCCGGGCCGCCCTGTGCTCCCCGCCCAGGCCCCGTTCCTCGCCGCCTCCCCCCTGACCGTCGGGCGGCAGCGNCCGCAGTGCACGGTCTGCAGCTCAGGAAAACTAACCTCCCCACCCAGCAGCCTGGGGCTTCAGCCACTAGCCTGGTGCTCAGGGGGCAGAAAGGGGCTGCAACCCAGCCCCGGTGAGGCAGGATGAGGCTGGGAGAGGGGGAAGCAGCTCCAGAGCAGGGCTGGGGCCACAATCAGCGGGGAACGAGCCACCGTGGGCCTGTGCTGCCCTGAGCCGTTGGCCCCACTCACGCTGCTGCTGCTCCAGGGCCAGCTTGTACTTGTAGTAGCCATAGAAGTCTCCTCCAAAAAGGAAGGAGAATTTGGGGTTCTCCTTCTGCTTCTCCATCGTCATCTTCTCGAACTCGGGCCCATTCCGCGCCACGAACTGCGCCAGCTTGTCGATGACATTCCGCAGCTCCTGGTCTGTGGGGAGGCAGCCCCGTCAGCCCCACCGCTACCCCCCCACTGCGCCCCCCATTGCTCTCGCTCTCCTTAAACCCCCCAGACCCC